>CM075876.1:18454718-19040227 GCA_038021265.1 Cyprinella venusta | reverse complement strand
GACGTCAAAGTTTTGACCCGAAAAAAAAAACATAAGGGGTAACACTGTCGTTTTTGGCCGAAATTTTGACCCCCTCTGATCTTCTTGAAACTCTGGATTCTGACAGAGGGCCACGAGACTTCGACCAGCGCGCAAAAATGGAGGCTCTAGACCCTTCCAGAGCCGAGATATCGGACGTCAAAATTTTGACCCGAAAAAAAAACATAAGGGGTAACACTGTCGATTTTGGCCGAAATTTTGACCCCCTCCGATCTTCTTGAAACTCTGGATTCTGACAGAGGGCCACGAGACTTCGACCAGCGCGCAAAAATGGAGGCTCTAGACCCTTCCAGAGCCGAGATATCGGACGTCAAAGTTTTGACCCGAAAAAAAAACATAAGGGGTAACACTGTCGTTTTTGGCCGAAATTTTGACCCCCTCCGATCTTCTTGAAACTCTGGATTCTGACAGAGGGCCACGAGACTTCGACCAGCGCGCAAAAATGGAGGCTCTAGACCCTTCCAGAGCCGAGATATCGGATGTCAAAGTTTTGACCCGAAAAAAAAACATAAGGGGTAACACTGTCGTTTTTGGCCGAAATTTTGACCCCCTCCGATCTTCTTGAAACTCTGGATTCTGACAGAGGGCCACGAGACTTCGACCAGCCCGCAAAAATGGAGGCTCTAGACCCTTCCAGAGCCGAGATATCGAAGGTCAAAATTTGGACCAGAAAAAAAAACATAAGGGGTAACACTGTCATTTTTTTTTCTGGTCCAAATTTTGACCTTCAATATCTCGGCTCTGGAAGGGTCTAGAGCCTCCATTTTTGCGCGCTGGTCAAAGTCTCGTGGCCCTCTGTCAGAATCCAGAATTTCAAGAAGATCGGAGGGGGTCAAAATTTCGGCCAAAAACGACAGTGTTACCCCTTATGTTTTTTTTTTTGGCTGAAATTTTGACCTTTGATATCTCGGCTCTGGAAGGGTCTAGAGCCTCCATTTTTGCGCGCTGGTCGATGTCTCGTGGCCCTCTGTCAGAATCCAGAGTTTCAAGAAGATCGAAGGGGGTCAAAATTTCGGCCAAAAAAAAAAAAACATAAGGGGTAACACTGTCATTTTTTTTTGGCCGAAATTTTGACCCCCTCCGATCTTCTTAAAACTCTGGATTCTGACAGAGGGCCACGAGACTTCGACCAGCGCGCAAAAATGGAGGCTCTAGACCCTTCCAGAGCCGAGATATCGGACGTCAAAGTTTTGACCCGAAAAAAAAACATAAGGGGTAACACTGTCGTTTTTGGCCGAAATTTTGACCCCCTCCGATCTTCTTGAAACTCTGGATTCTGACAGAGGGCCACGAGACTTCGACCAGCCCGCAAAAATGGAGGCTCTAGACCCTTCCAGAGCCGAGATATCGGACGTCAAAGTTTTGACCCGAAAAAAAAACATAAGGGGTAACACTGTCGTTTTTGGCCGAAATTTTGACCCCCTCTGATCTTCTTGAAACTCTGGATTCTGACCGAGGGCCACGAGACTTCGACCAGCGCGCAAAAATGGAGGCTCTAGACCCTTCCAGAGCCGAGATATCGGACGTCAAAATTTTGACCCGAAAAAAAAAACATAAGGGGTAACACTGTCGTTTTTGGCCGAAATTTTGACCCCCCTCCGATCTTCTTGAAACTCTGGATTCTGACAGAGGGCCACGAGACTTCGACCAGCGCGCAAAAATGGAGGGCTCTAGACCCTTCCAGAGCCGAGATATCGGACGTCAAAGTTTTGACCCGAAAAAAAAAAACATAAGGGGTAACACTGTCGTTTTTGGCCGAAATTTTGACCCCCTCCGATCTTCTTGAAACTCTGGATTCTGACAGAGGGCCACGAGACTTCGACCAGCGCGCAAAAATGGAGGCTCTAGACCCTTCCAGAGCCGAGATATCGGATGTCAAAGTTTTGACCCGAAAAAAAAACATAAGGGGTAACACTGTCGTTTTTGGCCGAAATTTTGACCCCCTCCGATCTTCTTGAAACTCTGGATTCTGACAGAGGGCCACGAGACTTCGACCAGCCCGCAAAAATGGAGGCTCTAGACCCCTTCCAGAGCCGAGATATCGAAGGTCAAAATTTGGACCAGAAAAAAAACATAAGGGGTAACACTGTCATTTTTTTTTCTGGTCCAAATTTTGACCTTCAATATCTCGGCTCTGGAAGGGTCTAGAGCCTCCATTTTTGCGCGCTGGTCAAAGTCTCGTGGCCCTCTGTCAGAATCCAGAGTTTCAAGAAGATCGGAGGGGGGTCAAAATTTCGGCCAAAAACGACAGTGTTACCCCTTATGTTTTTTTTTCGGGTCAAAACTTTGACGTCCGATATCTCGACTCTGGAAGGGTCTAGAGCCTCCATTTTTGCGGGCTGGTCGAAGTCTCGTGGCCCTCTGTCAGAATCCAGAGTTTCAAGAAGATTGGAGGGGGTCAAAATTTCGGCCAAAAACGACAGTGTTACCCCTTATGTTTTTTTTTTTTGGCTGAAATTTTGACCTTTGATATCTCGGCTCTGGAAGGGTCTAGAGCCTCCATTTTTGCGCGCTGGTCGATGTCTCGTGGCCCTCTGTCAGAATCCAGAGTTTCAAGAAGATCGAAGGGGGGTCAAAATTTCGGCCAAAAAAAAAACATAAGGGGTAACACTGTCATTTTTTTTTTGGCCGAAATTTTGACCCCCTCCGATCTTCTTAAAACTCTGGATTCTGACAGAGGGCCACGAGACTTCGACCAGCGCGCAAAAATGGAGGCTCTAGACCCTTCCAGAGCCGAGATATCGGACGTCAAAGTTTTGACCCGAAAAAAAAAAACATAAGGGGTAACACTGTCGTTTTTGGCCGAAATTTTGACCCCCTCCGATCTTCTTGAAACTCTGGATTCTGACAGAGGGCCACGAGACTTCGACCAGCCCGCAAAAATGGAGGCTCTAGACCCTTCCAGAGCCGAGATATCGGACGTCAAAGTTTTGACCCGAAAAAAAAAACATAAGGGGTAACACTGTCGTTTTTGGCTGAAATTTTGACCCCCTCTGATCTTCTTGAAACTCTGGATTCTGACAGAGGGCCACGAGACTTCGACCAGCGCGCAAAAATGGAGGCTCTAGACCCTTCCAGAGCCGAGATATCGGATGTCAAAGTTTTGACCCGAAAAAAAAACATAAGGGGTAACACTGTCGTTTTTGGCCGAAATTTTGACCCCCCTCCGATCTTCTTGAAACTCTGGATTCTGACAGATGGCCACGAGACTTCGACCAGCCCGCAAAAATGGAGGCTCTAGACCCTTCCAGAGCCGAGATATCGAAGGTCAAAATTTGGACCAGAAAAAAAAACATAAGGGGTAACACTGTCATTTTTTTTTTCTGGTCCAAATAATGACCTTCAATATCTCGGCTCTGGAAGGGTCTAGAGCCTCCATTTTTTGCGCGCTGGTCGAAGTCTCGTGGCCCCTCTGTCAGAATCCAGAGTTTCAAGAAGATCGGAGGGGGGTCAAAATTTCGGCCAAAAACGACAGTGTTACCCCTTATGTTTTTTTTTCGGGTCAAAACTTTGAAATCCGATATCTCGGCTCTGGAAGGGTCTAGAGCCTCCATTTTTGCGCGCTGGTCGAAGTCTCGTGGCCCTCTGTCAGAATCCAGAATTTCAAGAAGATCGGAGAGGGTCAAAATTTCGGCCAAAAACGACAGTGTTACCCCTTATGTTTTTTTTTCGGGTCAAAACTTTGAAGTCCGATATCTCGGCTCTGGAAGGGTCTAGGAGCCTCCATTTTTGCGCGCTGGTCGAAGTCTCGTGGCCCTCTGTCAGAATCCAGAGTTTCAAGAAGATCGGAGGGGCGTCAAAATTTCGGCCAAAAACGACAGTGTTACCCCTTATGTTTTTTTTTTCGGGTCAAAACTTTGACGTCCGATATCTCGGCCTCTGGAAGGGGTCTAGAGCCTCCATTTTTGCGCGCTGGTCGAAGTCTCGTGGCCCTCTGTCAGAATCCAGAGTTTCAAGAAGATCGCAGGGGGGTCAAAATTTCGGCCAAAAATGACAGTGTTACCCCTTATGTTTTTTTTTTTTGGCTGAAATTTTGACCTTCGATATCTCGGCTCTGGAAGGGTCTAGAGCCTCCATTTTTGCGCCCTGGTCGATGTCTCGTGGCCCTCTGTCAGAATCCAGAGTTTCAAGAAGATCGGAGGGGGTCAAAATTTCGGCCAAAAAAAAAAAACATAAGGGGTAACACTGTCATTTTTTTTTTTCGGCCGAAATTTTGACCCCCTCCGATCTTCTTAAAACTCTGGATTCTGACAGAGGGCCACGAGACTTCGACCAGCGCGCAAAAATGGAGGCTCTAGACCCTTCCAGAGCCGAGATATCGGACGTCAAAATTTTGACCCGAAAAAAAAACATAAGGGGTAACACTGTCGTTTTTGGCCGAAATTTTGACCCCCTCCGATCTTCTTGAAACTCTGGATTCTGACAGAGGGCCACGAGACTTCGACCAGCCCGCAAAAATGGAGGCTCTAGACCCTTCCAGAGCCGAGATATCGGACGTCAAAGTTTTGACCCGAAAAAAAAACATAAGGGGTAACACTGTCGTTTTTGGCCCGAAATTTTGACCCCCTCTGATCTTCTTGAAACTCTGTATTCTGACAGAGGGCCACGAGACTTCGACCAGCGCGCAAAAATGGAGGCTCTAGACCCTTCCAGAGCCGAGATATCGGATGTCAAAGTTTTGACCCGAAAAAAAACATAAGGGGTAACACTGTCGTTTTTGGCCGAAATTTTGACCCCCTCCGATCTTCTTGAAACTCTGGATTCTGACAGATGGCCACGAGACTTCGACCAGCCCGCAAAAATGGAGGCTCTAGACCCTTCCAGAGCCGAGATATCGAAGGTCAAAATTTGGACCAGAAAAAAAAACATAAGGGGTAACACTGTCATTTTTTTTTCTGGTCCAAATTTTGACCTTCAATATCTCGGCTCTGGAAGGGTCTAGAGCCTCCATTTCTGCGCGCTGGTCGAAGTCTCGTGGCCCTCTGTCAGAATCCAGAGTTTCAAGAAGATCGGAGGGGGTCAAAATTTCGGCCAAAAACGACAGTGTTACCCCTTATGTTTTTTTTTTCGGGTCAAAACTTTGACATCCGATATCTCGGCTCTGGAAGGGTCTAGAGCCTCCATTTTTGCGCGCTGGTCGAAGTCTCGTGTCCCTCTGTCAGAATCCAGAATTTCAAGAAGATCGGAGAGGGTCAAAATTTCGACCAAAAACGACAGTGTTACCCCTTATGTTTTTTTTTCGGGTCAAAACTTTGAAGTCCGATATCTCGGCTCTGGAAGGGTCTAGAGCCTCCATTTTTGCGCGCTGGTCGAAGTCTCGTGGCCCTCTGTCAGAATCCAGAGTTTCAAGAAGATCGGAGGGCATCAAAATTTCGGCCAAAAACGACAGTGTTACCCCTTATGTTTTTTTTTTTTCGGGTCAAAACTTTGACGTCCGATATCTCGGCTCTGGAAGGGTCTAGAGCCTCCATTTTTGCGCGCTGGTCGAAGTCTCGTGGCCCTCTGTCAGAATCCAGAGTTTCAAGAAGATCGCAGGGAGTCAAAATTTCGGCCAAAAATGACAGTGTTACCCCTTATGTTTTTTTTTTTTGGCTGAAATTTTGACCTTCGATATCTCGGCTCTGGAAGGGTCTAGAGCCTCCATTTTTGCGCGCTGGTCGATGTCTTGTGGCCCTCTGTCAGAATCCAGAGTTTCAAGAAGATCGGAGGGGGTCAAAATTTCGGCCAAAAAAAAAACATAAGGGGTAACACTGTCATTTTTTTTTTGGGCCGAAATTTTGACCCCCTCCGATCTTCTTGAAACTCTGGATTCTGACAGAGGGCCACGAGACTTCGACCAGCGCGCAAAAATGGAGGCTCTAGACCTTTCCAGAGCCGAGATATCGGACGTCAAAGTTTTGACCCGAAAAAAAAACATAAGGGGTAACACTGTCGTTTTTGGCCGAAATTTTGACCCCCTCCGATCTTCTTGAAACTCTGGATTCTGACAGAGGGCCACGAGACTTCGACCAGCGCGCAAAAATGGAGGCTCTAGACCCTTCCAGAGCCGAGATATCGGACGTCAAAGTTTTGACCCGAAAAAAAAAACATAAGGGGTAACACTGTCGTTTTTGGCCGAAATTTTGACCCCCTCCGATCTTCTTGAAACTCTGGATTCTGACAGAGGGCCACGAGACTTCGACCAGCCCGCAAAAATGGAGGCTCTAGACCCTTCCAGAGCCGAGATATCGGACGTCAAAGTTTTGACCCGAAAAAAAAACATAAGGGGTAACACTGTCGTTTTTGGCCGAAATTTTGACCCCCTCTGATCTTCTTGTAACTCTGGATTCTGACAGAGGGCCACGAGACTTCGACCAGCGCGCAAAAATGGAGGCTCTAGACCCTTCCAGAGCCGAGATATCGGACGTCAAAATTTTGACCCGAAAAAAAAACATAAGGGGTAACACTGTCGTTTTTGGCCGAAATTTTGACCCCCTCCGATCTTCTTGAAACTCTGGATTCTGACAGAGGGCCACGAGACTTCGACCAGCGCGCAAAAATGGAGGCTCTAGACCCTTCCAGAGCCGAGATATCGGACGTCAAAGTTTTGACCCGAAAAAAAAACATAAGGGGTAACACTGTCGTTTTTGGCCGAAATTTTGACCCCCTCCGATCTTCTTGAAACTCTGGATTCTGACAGAGGGCCACGAGACTTCGACCAGCGCGCAAAAATGGAGGCTCTAGACCCTTCCAGAGCCGAGATATCGGATGTCAAAGTTTTGACCCGAAAAAAAAACATAAGGGGTAACACTGTCGTTTTTGGCCGAAATTTTGACCCCCTCCGATCTTCTTGAAACTCTGGATTCTGACAGAGGGCCACGAGACTTCGACCAGCCCGCAAAAATGGAGGCTCTAGACCCTTCCAGAGCCGAGATATCGAAGGTCAAAATTTGGACCAGAAAAAAAAACATAAGGGGTAACACTGTCATTTTTTTTTCTGGTCCAAATTTTGACCTTCAATATCTCGGCTCTGGAAGGGTCTAGAGCCTCCATTTTTGCGGGCTGGTCGAAGTCTCGTGGCCCTCTGTCAGAATCCAGAGTTTCAAGAAGATCGGAGGGGGTCAAAATTTCGGCCAAAAACGACAGTGTTACCCCTTATGTTTTTTTTTCGGGTCAAAACTTTGACATCCGATATCTCGGCTCTGGAAGGGTCTAGAGCCTCCATTTTTGCGCGCTGGTCGAAGTCTCGTGGCCCTCTGTCAGAATCCAGAGTTTCAAGAAGATCGGAGGGGGTCAAAATTTCGGCCAAAAACGACAGTGTTACCCCTTATGTTTTTTTTTCGGGTCAAAACTTTGACGTCCGATATCTCGGCTCTGGAAGGGTCTAGAGCCTCCATTTTTGCGCGCTGGTCGAAGTCTCGTGGCCCTCTGTCAGAATCCAGAGTTTCAAGAAGATCGGAGGGGGTCAAAATTTCGGCCAAAAACGACAGTGTTACCCCTTATGTTTTTTTTTCGGGTCAAAATTTTGACGTCCGATATCTCGGCTCTGGAAGGGTCTAGAGCCTCCATTTTTGCGCGCTGGTCGAAGTCTCGTGGCCCTCTGTCAGAATCCAGAGTTACAAGAAGATCAGAGGGGGTCAAAATTTCGGCCAAAAACGACAGTGTTACCCCTTATGTTTTTTTTTCGGGTCAAAACTTTGACGTCCGATATCTCGGCTCTGGAAGGGTCTAGAGCCTCCATTTTTGCGGGCTGGTCGAAGTCTCGTGGCCCTCTGTCAGAATCCAGAGTTTCAAGAAGATCGGAGGGGGTCAAAATTTCGGCCAAAAACGACAGTGTTACCCCTTATGTTTTTTTTTTCGGGTCAAAACTTTGACGTCCGATATCTCGGCTCTGGAAGGGTCTAGAGCCTCCATTTTTGCGCGCTGGTCGAAGTCTCGTGGCCCTCTGTCAGAATCCAGAGTTTCAAGAAGATCGGAGGGGGTCAAAATTTCGGCCAAAAACGACAGTGTTACCCCTTATGTTTTTTTTTCGGGTCAAAACTTTGACGTCCGATATCTCGGCTCTGGAAGGGTCTAGAGCCTCCATTTTTGCGCGCTGGTCGAAGTCTCGTGGCCCTCTGTCAGAATCCAGAGTTTCAAGAAGATCGGAGGGGGTCAAAATTTCGGCCCAAAAAAAAATGACAGTGTTACCCCTTATGTTTTTTTTTTTGGCCGAAATTTTGACCCCCTCCGATCTTCTTGAAACTCTGGATTCTGACAGAGGGCCACAAGACATCGACCAGCGCGCAAAAATGGAGGCTCTAGACCCTTCCAGAGCCGAGATATCGAAGGTCAAAATTTCAGCCAAAAAAAAAAAACATAAGGGGTAACACTGTCATTTTTGGCCGAAATTTTGACTCCCTGCGATCTTCTTGAAACTCTGGATTCTGACAGAGGGCCACGAGACTTCGACCAGCGCGCAAAAATGGAGGCTCTAGACCCTTCCAGAGCCGAGATATCGGACGTCAAAGTTTTGACCCGAAAAAAAAAAACATAAGGGGTAACACTGTCGTTTTTGGCCGAAATTTTGATGCCCTCCGATCTTCTTGAAACTCTGGATTCTGACAGAGGGCCACGAGACTTCGACCAGCGCGCAAAAATGGAGGCTCTAGACCCTTCCAGAGCCGAGATATCGGACTTCAAAGTTTTGACCCGAAAAAAAAACATAAGGGGTAACACTGTCGTTTTTGGTCGAAATTTTGACCCTCTCCGATCTTCTTGAAATTCTGGATTCTGACAGAGGGACACGAGACTTCGACCAGCGCGCAAAAATGGAGGCTCTAGACCCTTCCAGAGCCGAGATATCGGATGTCAAAGTTTTGACCCGAAAAAAAAAACATAAGGGGTAACACTGTCGTTTTTGGCCGAAATTTTGACCCCCTCCGATCTTCTTGAAACTCTGGATTCTGACAGAGGGCCACGAGACTTCGACCAGCGCGCAGAAATGGAGGCTCTAGACCCTTCCAGAGCCGAGATATTGAAGGTCAAAATTTGGACCAGAAAAAAAAATGACAGTGTTACCCCTTATGTTTTTTTTTCTGGTCCAAATTTTGACCTTCGATATCTCGGCTCTGGAAGGGTCTAGAGCCTCCATTTTTGCGGGCTGGTCGAAGTCTCGTGGCCATCTGTCAGAATCCAGAGTTTCAAGAAGATCGGAGGGGGTCAAAATTTCGGCCAAAAACGACAGTGTTACCCCTTATGTTTTTTTTCGGGTCAAAACTTTGACATCCGATATCTCGGCTCTGGAAGGGTCTAGAGCCTCCATTTTTGCGCGCTGGTCGAAGTCTCGTGGCCCTCTGTCAGAATCCAGAGTTTCAAGAAGATCGGAGGGGGTCAAAATTTCGGCCAAAAACGACAGTGTTACCCCTTATGTTTTTTTTTCGGGTCAAAACTTTGACGTCCGATATCTCGGCTCTGGAAGGGTCTAGAGCCTCCATTTTTGCGCGCTGGTCGAAGTCTCGTGGCCCTCTGTCAGAATCCAGAGTTTCAAGAAGATCGGAGGGGGTCAAAATTTCGGCCAAAAACGACAGTGTTACCCCTTATGTTTTTTTTTCGGGTCAAAATTTTGACGTCCGATATCTCGGCTCTGGAAGGGTCTAGAGCCTCCATTTTTGCGCGCTGGTCGAAGTCTCGTGGCCCTCTGTCAGAATCCAGAGTTTCAAGAAGATCAGAGGGGGTCAAAATTTCGGCCAAAAACGACAGTGTTACCCCTTATGTTTTTTTTTCGGGTCAAAACTTTGACGTCCGATATCTCGGCTCTGGAAGGGTCTAGAGCCTCCATTTTTGCGGGCTGGTCGAAGTCTCGTGGCCCTCTGTCAGAATCCAGAGTTTCAAGAAGATCGGAGGGGGTCAAAATTTCGGCCAAAAACGACAGTGTTACCCCTTATGTTTTTTTTTCGGGTCAAAACTTTGACGTCCGATATCTCGGCTCTGGAAGGGTCTAGAGCCTCCATTTTTGCGCGCTGGTCGAAGTCTCGTGGCCCTCTGTCAGAATCCAGAGTTTTAAGAAGATCGGAGGGGGTCAAAATTTCGGCCAAAAAAAAAATGACAGTGTTACCCCTTATGTTTTTTTTTTTTGGCCGAAATTTTTACCCCCTCCGATCTTCTTGAAACTCTGGATTCTGACAGAGGGCCACGAGACATCGACCAGCGCGCAAAAATGGAGGCTCTAGACCCTTCCAGAGCCGAGATATCGAAGGTCAAAATTTCAGCCAAAAAAAAAAACATAAGGGGTAACACTGTCGTTTTTGGCCGAAATTTTGACCCCCTCCAATCTTCTTGAAACTCTGGATTCTGACAGAGGGCCACGAGACTTCGACCAGCCCGCAAAAATGGAGGCTCTAGACCCTTCCAGAGTCGAGATATCGGACGTCAAAGTTTTGACCCGAAAAAAAAACATAAGGGGTAACACTGTCGTTTTTGGCCGAAATTTTGACCCCCTCCGATCTTCTTGAAACTCTGGATTCTGACAGAGGGCCACGAGACTTTGACCAGCGCGCAAAAATGGAGGCTCTAGACCCTTCCAGAGCCGAGATATTGAAGGTCAAAATTTGGACCAGAAAAAAAAATGACAGTGTTACCCCTTATGTTTTTTTTTCTGGTCCAAATTTTGACCTTCGATATCTCGGCTCTGGAAGGGTCTAGAGCCTCCATTTTTGCGGGCTGGTCGAAGTCTCGTGGCCCTCTGTCAGAATCCAGAGTTTCAAGAAGATCGGAGGGGGTCAAAATTTCGGCCAAAAACGACAGTGTTACCCCTTATGTTTTTTTTTCGGGTCAAAACTTTGACATCCGATATCTCGGCTCTGGAAGGGTCTAGAGCCTCCATTTTTGCACGCTGGTCGAAGTCTCGTGGCCCTCTGTCAGAATCCAGAGTTTCAAGAAGATCGGAGGGGGTCAAAATTTCGGCCAAAAACGACAGTGTTACCCCTTATGTTTTTTTTTCGGGTCAAAACTTTGACGTCCGATATCTCGGCTCTGGAAGGGTCTAGAGCCTCCATTTTTGCGCGCTGGTCGAAGTCTCGTGGCCCTCTGTCAGAATCCAGAGTTTCAAGAAGATCGGAGGGGGTCAAAATTTCGGCCAAAAACGACAGTGTTACCCCTTATGTTTTTTTTTCGGGTCAAAATTTTGATGTCCGATATCTCGGCTCTGGAAGGGTCTAGAGCCTCCATTTTTGCGCGCTGGTCGAAGTCTCGTGGCCCTCTGTCAGAATACAGAGTTTCAAGAAGATCAGAGGGGGTCAAAATTTCGGCCAAAAACGACAGTGTTACCCCTTATGTTTTTTTTTCGGGTCAAAACTTTGACGTCCGATATCTCGGCTCTGGAAGGGTCTAAAGCCTCCATTTTTGCGGGCTGGTCGAAGTCTCGTGGCCCTCTGTCAGAATCCAGAGTTTCAAGAAGATCGGAGGGGGTCAAAATTTCGGCCAAAAACGACAGTGTTACCCCTTATGTTTTTTTTTTCGGGTCAAAACTTTGACGTCCGATATCTCGGCTCTGGAAGGGTCTAGAGCCTCCATTTTTGCGCGCTGGTCGAAGTCTCGTGGCCCTCTGTCAGAATCCAGAGTTTTAAGAAGATCGGAGGGGGTCAAAATTTCGGCCAAAAAAAAAAAATGACAGTGTTACCCCTTATGTTTTTTTTTTTTGGCCGAAATTTTGACCCCCTCCGATCTTCTTGAAACTCTGGATTCTGACAGAGGGCCACGAGACATCGACCAGGGCGCAAAAATGGAGGCTCTAGACCCTTCCAGAGCCGAGATATCGAAGGTCAAAATTTCAGCCAAAAAAAAAAACATAAGGGGTAACACTGTCATTTTTGGCCGAAATTTTGACCCCCTGCGATCTTCTTGAAACTCTGGATTCTGACAGAGGGCCACGAGACTTCGACCAGCGCGCAAAAATGGAGGCTCTAGACCCTTCCAGAGCCGAGATATCGGACGTCAAAGTTTTGACCCGAAAAAAAAAACATAAGGGGTAACACTGTCGTTTTTGGCCGAAATTTTGACGCCCTCCGATCTTCTTGAAACTCTGGATTCTGACAGAGGGCCACGAGACTTCGACCAGCGCGCAAAAATGGAGGCTCTAGACCCTTCCAGAGCCGAGATATCGGACTTCAAAGTTTTGACCCGAAAAAAAAACATAAGGGGTAACACTGTCGTTTTTGGCCGAAATTTTGACCCTCTCCGATCTTCTTGAAATTCTGGATTCTGACAGAGGGCCACGAGACTTCGACCAGCGCGCAAAAATGGAGGCTCTAGACCCTTCCAGAGCCGAGATATCGGATTTCAAAGTTTTGACCCGAAAAAAAAACATAAGGGGTAACACTGTCGTTTTTGGCCGAAATTTTGACCCCCTCCGATCTTCTTGAAACTCTGGATTCTGACAGAGGGCCACGAGACTTCGACCAGCGCGCAAAAAATGGAGGCTCTAGACCCTTCCAGAGCCGAGATATTGAAGGTCATTATTTGGACCAGAAAAAAAAATGACAGTGTTACCCCTTATGTTTTTTTTTCTGGTCCAAATTTTGACCTTCGATATCTCGGCTCTGGAAGGGTCTAGAGCCTCCATTTTTGCGGGCTGGTCGAAGTCTCGTGGCCATCTGTCAGAATCCAGAGTTTCAAGAAGATCGGAGGGGGTCAAAATTTCGGCCAAAAACGACAGTGTTACCCCTTATGTTTTTTTTTCGGGTCAAAACTTTGACGTCCGATATCTCGACTCTGGAAGGGTCTAGAGCCTCCATTTTTGCGGGCTGGTCGAAGTCTCGTGGCCCTCTGTCAGAATCCAGAGTTTCAAGAAGATTGGAGGGGGTCAAAATTTCGGCCAAAAACGACAGTGTTACCCCTTATGTTTTTTTTTTTGGCTGAAATTTTGACCTTCGATATCTCGGCTCTGGAAGGGTCTAGAGCCTCCATTTTTGCGCGCTGGTCGATGTCTCGTGGCCCTCTGTCAGAATCCAGAGTTTCAAGAAGATCGGAGGGGGTAAAAATTTCGGCCAAAAAAAAAAACATAAGGGGTAACACTGTCATTTTTTTTTTTGCCCGAAATTTTGACCCCCTCCGATCTTCTTAAAACTCTGGATTCTGACAGAGGGCCACGAGACTTCGACCAGCGCGCAAAAATGGAGGCTCTAGACCCTTCCAGAGCCGAGATATCGGACGTCAAAGTTTTGACCCGAAAAAAAAACATAAGGGGTAACACTGTCGTTTTTGGCCGAAATTTTGACCCCCTCCGATCTTCTTGAAACTCTGGATTCTGACAGAGGGCCACGAGACTTCGACCAGCCCGCAAAAATGGAGGCTCTAGACCCTTCCAGAGCCGAGATATCGGACGTCAAAGTTTTGACTCGAAAAAAAAACATAAGGGGTAACACTGTCGTTTTTGGCCGAAATTTTGACCCCCTCTGATCTTCTTGAAACTCTGGATTCTGACAGAGGGCCACGAGACTTCGACCAGCGCGCAAAAATGGAGGCTCTAGACCCTTCCAGAGCCGAGATATCGGACGTCAAAATTTTGACCCGAAAAAAAAAACATAAGGGGTAACACTGTCGTTTTTGGCCGAAATTTTGACCCCCTCCGATCTTCTTGAAACTCTGGATTCTGACAGAGGGCCACGAGACTTCGACCAGCGCGCAAAAATGGAGGCTCTAGACCCTTCCAGAGCCGAGATATCGGACGTCAAAGTTTTGACCCGAAAAAAAAACATAAGGGGTAACACTGTCGTTTTTGGCCGAAATTTTGACCCCCTCCGATCTTCTTGAAACTCTGGATTCTGACAGAGGGCCACGAGACTTCGACCAGCGCGCAAAAATGGAGGCTCTAGACCCTTCCAGAGCCGAGATATCGGATGTCAAAGTTTTGACCCGAAAAAAAAACATAAGGGGTAACACTGTCGTTTTTGGCCGAAATTTTGACCCCCTCCGATCTTCTTGAAACTCTGGATTCTGACAGATGGCCACGAGACTTCGACCAGCCCGCAAAAATGGAGGCTCTAGACCCTTCCAGAGCCGAGATATCGAAGGTCAAAATTTGGACCAGAAAAAAAAACATAAGGGGTAACACTGTCATTTTTTTTTCTGGTCCAAATTTTGACCTTCAATATCTCGGCTCTGGAAGGGTCTAGAGCCTCCATTTTTGCGCGCTTGTCGAAGTCTCGTGGCCCTCTGTCAGAATCCAGAGTTTCAAGAAGATCGGAGGGGGTCAAAATTTCGGCCAAAAATGACAGTGTTACCCCTTATGTTTTTTTTTTCGGGTCAAAACTTTGACATCCGATATCTCGGCTCTGGAAGGGTCTAGAGCCTCCATTTTTGCGCGCTGGTCGAAGTCTCGTGTCCCTCTGTCAGAATCCAGAATTTCAAGAAGATCGGAGAGGGTCAAAATTTCGACCAAAAACGACAGTGTTACCCCTTATGTTTTTTTTTCGGGTCAAAACTTTGAAGTCCGATATCTCGGCTCTGGAAGGGTCTAGAGCCTCCATTTTTGCGCGCTGGTCGAAGTCTCGTGGCCCTCTGTCAGAATCCAGAGTTTCAAGAAGATCGGAGGGCGTCAAAATTTTGGCCAAAAACGACAGTGTTACCCCTTATGTTTTTTTTTTCGGGTCAAAACTTTGACGTCCGATATCTCGGCTCTGGAAGGGTCTAGAGCCTCCATTTTTGCGCGCTGGTCGAAGTCTCGTGGCCCTCTGTCAGAATCCGGAGTTTCAAGAAGATCGCAGGGCGTCAAAATTTCGGCCAAAAATGACAGTGTTACCCCTTATGTTTTTTTTTTTGGCTGAAATTTTGACCTTCGATATCTCGGCTCTGGAAGGGTCTAGAGCCTCCATTTTTGCGCCCTGGTCGATGTCTCGTGGCCCTCTGTCAGAATCCAGAGTTTCAAGAAGATCGGAGGGGGTCAAAATTTCGGCCAAAAAAAAAAAACATAAGGGGTAACACTGTCATTTTTTTTTTTGGCCGAAATTTTGACCCCCTCCGATCTTCTTAAAACTCTGGATTCTGACAGAGGGCCACGAGACTTCGACCAGCGCGCAAAAATGGAGGCTCTAGACCCTTCCAGAGCCGAGATATCGGACGTCAAAGTTTTGACCCGAAAAAAAAACATAAGGGGTAACACTGTCGTTTTTGGCCGAAATTTTGACCCCCTCCGATCTTCTTGAAACTCTGGATTCTGACAGAGGGCCACGAGACTTCGACCAGCGCGCAAAAATGGAGGCTCTAGACCCTTCCAGAGCCGAGATATCGGACGTCAAAGTTTTGACCCGAAAAAAAAACATAAGGGGTAACACTGTCGTTTTTGGCCGAAATTTTGACCCCCTCCGATCTTCTTGAAAATCTGGATTCTGACAGAGGGCCACGAGACTTCGACCAGCGCGCAAAAATGGAGGCTCTAGACCCTTCCAGAGCCGAGATATCGGACGTCAAAGTTTTGACCCGAAAAAAAAAAACATAAGGGGTAACACTGTCGTTTTTGGCCGAAATTTTGACCCCCTCCGATCTTCTTGAAACTCTGGATTCTGACAGAGGGCCACGATACTTCGACCAGCCCGCAAAAATGGAGGCTCTAGACCCTTCCAGAGCCGAGATATCGGACGTCAAAGTTTTGACCCGAAAAAAAAACATAAGGGGTAACACTGTCGTTTTTGGCCGAAATTTTGACCCCCTCTGATCTTCTTGTAACTCTGGATTCTGACAGAGGGCCACGAGACTTCGACCAGCGCGCAAAAATGGAGGCTCTAGACCCTTCCAGAGCCGAGATATCGGACATCAAAATTTTGACCCGAAAAAAAAACATAAGGGGTAACACTGTCGTTTTTGGCCGAAATTTTGACCCCCTCCGATCTTCTTGAAACTCTGGATTCTGACAGAGGGCCACGAGACTTCGACCAGCGCGCAAAAATGGAGGCTCTAGACCCTTCCAGAGCCGAGATATCGGACGTCAAAGTTTTGACCCGAAAAAAAAACATAAGGGGTAACACTGTCGTTTTTGGCCGAAATTTTGACCCCCTCCGATCTTCTTGAAACTCTGGATTCTGACAGAGGGCCACGAGACTTCGACCAGCGCGCAAAAATGGAGGCTCTAGACCCTTCCAGAGCCGAGATATCGGATGTCAAAGTATTGACCCGAAAAAAAAACATAAGGGGTAACACTGTCGTTTTTGGCCGAAATTTTGACCCCCTCCGATCTTCTTGAAACTCTGGATTTTGACAGAGGGCCACGAGACTTCGACCAGCCCGCAAAAATGGAGGCTCTAGACCCTTCCAGAGCCGAGATATCGAAGGTCAAAATTTGGACCAGAAAAAAAAACATAAGGGGTAACACTGTCATTTTTTTTTCTGGTCCAAATTTTGACCTTCAATATCTCGGCTCTGGAAGGGTCTAGAGCCTCCATTTTTGCGCGCTGGTCAAAGTCTCGTGGCCCTCTGTCAGAATCCAGAGTTTCAAGAAGATCGGAGGGGGTCAAAATTTCGGCCAAAAACGACAGTGTTACCCCTTATGTTTTTTTTTCGGGTCAAAACTTTGACGTCCGATATCTCGACTCTGGAAGGGTCTAGAGCCTCCATTTTTGCGGGCTGGTCGAAGTCTCGTGGCCCTCTGTCAGAATCCAGAGTTTCAAGAAGATTGGAGGGGGTCAAAATTTCGGCCAAAAACGACAGTGTTACCCCTTATGTTTTTTTTTTTGGCTGAAATTTTGACCTTCGATATCTCGGCTCTGGAAGGGTCTAGAGCCTCCATTTTTGCGCGCTGGTCGATGTCTCGTGGCCCTCTGTCAGAATCCAGAGTTTCAAGAAGATCAGAGGGGGTAAAAATTTCGGCCAAAAAAAAAAAACATAAGGGGTAACACTGTCATTTTTTTTGGCCGAAATTTTGACCCCCTCCGATCTTCTTAAAACTCTGGATTCTGACAGAGGGCCACGAGACTTCGACCAGCGCGCAAAAATGGAGGCTCTAGACCCTTCCAGAGCCGAGATATCGGACGTCAAAGTTTTGACCCGAAAAAAAAACATAAGGGGTAACACTGTCGTTTTTGGCCGAAATTTTGACCCCCTCCGATCTTCTTGAAACTCTGGATTCTGACAGAGGGCCACGAGACTTCGACCAGCCCGCAAAAATGGAGGCTCTAGACCCTTCCAGAGCCGAGATATCGGACGTCAAAGTTTTGACCCGAAAAAAAAACATAAGGGGTAACACTGTCGTTTTTGGCCGAAATTTTGACCCCCTCTGATCTTCTTGTAACTCTGGATTCTGACAGAGGGCCACGAGACTTCGACCAGCGCGCAAAAATGGAGGCTCTAGACCCTTCCAGAGCCGAGATATCGAAGGTCAAAATTTGGACCAGAAAAAAAAAACATAAGGGGTAACACTGTCATTTTTTTTTCTGGTCCAAATTTTGACCTTCAATATCTCGGCTCTGGAAGGGTCTAGAGCCTCCATTTTTGCGCGCTGGTCGAAGTCTCGTGGCCCTCTGTCAGAATCCAGAGTTTCAAGAAGATCGGAGGGGGTCAAAATTTCGGCCAAAAATGACAGTGTTACCCCTTATGTTTTTTTTTTGGCTGAAATTTTGACCTTCGATATCTCGGCTCTGGAAGGGTCTAGAGCCTCCATTTTTGCGCGCTGGTCGATGTCTCGTGGCCCTCTGTCAGAATCCAGAGTTTCAAGAAGATCGGAGGGGGTAAAAATTTCGGCCAAAAAAAAAAAACATAAGGGGTAACACTGTCATTTTTTTTTTGGCCGAAATTTTGACCCCCTCCGATCTTCTTAAAACTCTGGATTCTGACAGAGGGCCACGAGACTTCGACCAGCGCGCAAAAATGGAGGCTCTAGACCCTTCCAGAGCCGAGATATCGGACGTCAAAGTTTTGACCCGAAAAAAAAACATAAGGGGTAACACTGTCGTTTTTGGCCGAAATTTTGACCCCCTCCGATCTTCTTGAAACTCTGGATTCTGACAGAAGGCCACGAGACTTCGACCAGCGCGCAAAAATGGAGGCTCTAGACCCTTCCAGAGCCGAGATATCGGATGTCAAAGTTTTGACCCGAAAAAAAAACATAAGGGGTAACACTGTCGTTTTTGGCCGAAATTTTGACCCCCTCCGATCTTCTTGAAACTCTGGATTCTGACAGAGGGCCACGAGACTTCGACCAGCCCGCAAAAATGGAGGCTCTAGACCCTTCCAGAGCCGAGATATCGGACGTCAAAGTTTTGACCCGAAAAAAAACATAAGGGGTAACACTGTCGTTTTTGGCCGAAATTTTGACCCCCTCCGATCTTCTTGAAAATCTGGATTCTGACAGAGGGCCACGAGACTCCGACCAGCGCGCAAAAATGGAGGCTCTAGACCCTTCCAGAGCCGAGATATCGGACGTCAAAGTTTTGACCCGAAAAAAAAAACATAAGGGGTAACACTGTCGTTTTTGGCCGAAATTTTGACCCCCTCCGATCTTCTTGAAACTATGGATTCTGACAGAGGGCCACGAGACTTCGACCAGCCCGCAAAAATGGAGGCTCTAGACCCTTCCAGAGCCGAGATATCGGACGTCAAAGTTTTGACCCGAAAAAAAAACATAAGGGGTAACACTGTCGTTTTTGGCCGAAATTTTGACCCCCTCTGATCTTCTTGTAACTCTGGATTCTGACAGAGGGCCACGAGACTTCGACCAGCGCGCAAAAATGGAGGCTCTAGACCCTTCCAGAGCCGAGATATCGGACATCAAAATTTTGACCCGAAAAAAAAACATAAGGGGTAACACTGTCGTTTTTGGCCGAAATTTTGACCCCCTCCGATCTTCTTGAAACTCTGGATTCTGACAGAGGGCCACGAGACTTCGACCAGCGCGCAAAAATGGAGGCTCTAGACCCTTCCAGAGCCGAGATATCGGACGTCAAAGTTTTGACCCGAAAAAAAAACATAAGGGGTAACACTGTCGTTTTTGGCCGAAATTTTGACCCCCTCCGATCTTCTTGAAACTCTGGATTCTGACAGAGGGCCACGAGACTTCGACCAGCGCGCAAAAATGGAGGCTCTAGACCCTTCCAGAGCCGAGATATCGGATGTCAAAGTATTGACCCGAAAAAAAAACATAAGGGGTAACACTGTCGTTTTTGGCCGAAATTTTGACCCCCTCCGATCTTCTTGAAACTCTGGATTCTGACAGAGGGCCACGAGACTTCGACCAGCGCGCAAAAATGGAGGCTCTAGACCCTTCCAGAGCCGAGATATCGAAGGTCAAAATTTGGACCAGAAAAAAAAAAACATAAGGGGTAACACTGTCATTTTTTTTTCTGGTCCAAATTTTGACCTTCAATATCTCGGCTCTGGAAGGGTCTAGAGCCTCCATTTTTGCGCGCTGGTCGAAGTCTCGTGGCCCTCTGTCAGAATCCAGAGTTTCAAGAAGATCGGAGGGGGTCAAAATTTCGGCCAAAAACGACAGTGTTACCCCTTATGTTTTTTTTTTGGCTGAAATTTTGACCTTCGATATCTCGGCTCTGGAAGGGTCTAGAGCCTCCATTTTTGCGCGCTGGTCGATGTCTCGTGGCCCTCTGTCAGAATCCAGAGTTTCAAGAAGATCGGAGGGGGTAAAAATTTCGGCCAAAAAAAAAAAACATAAGGGGTAACACTGTCATTTTTTTTTTTGGCCGAAATTTTGACCCCCTCCGATCTTCTTAAAACTCTGGATTCTGACAGAGGGCCACGAGACTTCGACCAGCGCGCAAAAATGGAGGCTCTAGACCCTTCCAGAGCCGAGATATCGGACGTCAAAGTTTTGACCCGAAAAAAAAACATAAGGGGTAACACTGTCGTTTTTGGCCGAAATTTTGACCCCCTCCGATCTTCTTGAAACTCTGGATTCTGACAGAGGGCCACGAGACTTCGACCAGCCCGCAAAAATGGAGGCTCTAGACCCTTCCAGAGCCGAGATATCGGACGTCAAAGTTTTGACCCGAAAAAAAAACATAAGGGGTAACACTGTCGTTTTTGGCCGAAATTTTGACCCCCTCTGATCTTCTTGAAACTCTGGATTCTGACAGAGGGCCACGAGACTTCGACCAGCGCGCAAAAATGGAGGCTCTAGACCCTTCCAGAGCCGAGATATCGGACGTCAAAATTTTGACCCGAAAAAAAAACATAAGGGGTAACACTGTCGTTTTTGGCCGAAATTTTGACCCCCTCCGATCTTCTTGAAACTCTGGATTCTGACAGAGGGCCACGAGACTTCGACCAGCCCGCAAAAATGGAGGCTCTAGACCCTTCCAGAGCCGAGATATCGGACGTCAAAGTTTTGACCCGAAAAAAAAACATAAGGGGTAACACTGTCGTTTTTGGCCGAAATTTTGACCCCCTCTGATCTTCTTGTAACTCTGGATTCTGACAGAGGGCCACGAGACTTCGACCAGCGCGCAAAAATGGAGGCTCTAGACCCTTCCAGAGCCGAGATATCGAAGGTCAAAATTTGGACCAGAAAAAAAAAACATAAGGGGTAACACTGTCATTTTTTTTTTCTGGTCCAAATTTTGACCTTCAATATCTCGGCTCTGGAAGGGTCTAGAGCCTCCATTTTTGCGCGCTGGTCGAAGTCTCGTGGCCCTCTGTCAGAATCCAGAGTTTCAAGAAGATCGGAGGGGGTCAAAATTTCGGCCAAAAACGACAGTGTTACCCCTTATGTTTTTTTTTTGGCTGAAATTTTGACCTTCGATATCTCGGCTCTGGAAGGGTCTAGAGCAGAGGTACTCAACAGGCGGCCCGCGGGCCGCATCCGGCCCGTCGGCATTCATTTTATGGCCCGCGTCATGCAAAAGATGAAGCACTTTTTGAGCTCAAAGGTTGCACAAATATTACCCTAAGTAGGCAGGCTATACCGCGGACGTTTTGTATAATCCGTGATTTATTCATAAAAAAAATAATCATTGCCATTAATGTGTGTGTATTGTTTAATGGGACTTATAATAGAGGATTTAATAGAGTCTCCGCAACGGCGATTGAAGTGCGCGCGCGTCCGAGTGAAGACTGCGCGAGCCAGGCAGCTGACGGCAGCGGCAACAAGCGCTTGTGCGTCCCGCTCAGGAAAATCGTTAGAGACGGGACTGCCTTCATATTAGATAGCCAATAAATGTATCTATATATATCGGAATGAATGAGTGTCTCTGCAACGACAGTAGATTGAAGTGCGCGCAGTGCGCAGTGAAGATTGCGCGAGCCGCTAGAGAACTGTCTCCATGAAACTGACAACAGTGGCAATCAAGCGCTCAGCTTGATTTCAAAAACATCAAACTTAACCGCTATGTAGATCTCTTAATTAAGAGCGAACTAAATGAATGCTCTGCTTGTTAACTGGAGATGTTTTATTTGTAGTAGGTAAATCCGTGCTTCAGTGTTTCCAAAAGTGATGGGTACAAAATTATCAATGACGAAATCTGGTGGGGACGCGTACCCACCGAAATCGACGCCTATATGCTTTCACCGCATGATACCCATTCAAACACCGGTGATAAAGTGCCGACGCCGTCGAGTGACCAGCATTTATTCTTTAAATCAGCTGTTTCGTTTAAAAGGACTGATTCATTGTCGTCAGAAACTAAATGTCTCAAAAGTACGTTACTTATATTAACTCATGTATTCAACTGCAGAATAAAATCAGTGTCAGTAGCCTGCTTCACACATTTGCAATACTGCCGTTATTTGATGAAAAAGCACTCTTTTTTGTAACATTTCTTAACTATATGAAATGATATGTAAAGGACAAAAGCTCATACAGGGACGTAGAATACTCGATCATGCATATCGCATTGTGTTTAACATTTGAGCACCCTCACTATTTTCAAAAGCACCCTCAGTGATTTGGTTCTAGAACCGGGCCTGCGCGTGACATTGCGCGAAACATCTGTATTATTTTTAACAGCTGATTCGGGTGACGTTAGAGCTGATCAGTGGAGCGCATCTCCACTCTCCAATGTGTAATTATTGGCTGGTCCTCTTAACAGCATGTATGGAAGAGAGAGGCCGCACTTTGCATATACACATGTGTATAATAAAACTGTATATGCAAAGTGCGGCCTCTCTCTTCCATACATGTATTGTCATTATTAGGCCAGCACTCTTAAAACAATTTGAGGTATAAACGTTGAGTGAAGCCTGCTCCAACCTCCATTTATTCCTCTTAACAGCATGAAAAACAAAACTTGTTGATTCAAATAGTTCTGAACGGGGCACAGCTCGCATGAAAAATGGATCATGTGAAAGCTGCTATTGAGCGAATTCTGACTAACTTAAAAGTTAGATGTACTGGACTAATAGTGGACCTAGTATTAGTAGGAGGCTATGAATAATAACTTTGTAAAGCCACCCTGAGTATAAAAACTTGTCATTTAAATGTCATTATTTTTACTTTTTTCATGTCCCAGTATTACTTTAAATTGGACAAAGACTGGCAAGACTTACCTTGCAGGGAGGTTTTTAATGTATGAGTATGAACTTTTTTTTTATTGTTGCATTAATATTGCTTGAAAACTGTTAATTCATTTTATTGTTCCAGATTTTTTATTTTCACGTTCAGTATTAGCTTAAGCTTAAATTAGCTTAAATAGCACTAGCAAAAAGACTTGCAAGACTTAACTAGCAAGATAGGTAATTAACTGCATTTCTAAATAAGTAAAAACTGTAAATATTGTCATAAATAAAAGTCTTACGATGCACGTTGTATTTGTGGCCCTTCACATTTTACGTGGTTTAAATGTGGCCCCCTTGGCCTCTGAACTTGAGTACCCCTGGTCTAGAGCCTCCATTTTTGCGCGCTGGTCGATGTCTCGTGGCCCTCTGTCAGAATCCAGAGTTTCAAGAAGATCGGAGGGGGTAAAAATTTCGGCCAAAAAAAAAAACATAAGGGGTAACACTGTCATTTTTTTTTTTGGCCGAAATTTTGACCCCCTCCGATCTTCTTAAAACTCTGGATTCTGACAGAGGGCCACGAGACTTCGACCAGCGCGCAAAAATGGAGGCTCTAGACCCTTCCAGAGCCGAGATATCGGACGTCAAAGTTTTGACCCGAAAAAAAAACATAAGGGGTAACACTGTCGTTTTTGGCCGAAATTTTGACCCCCTCCGATCTTCTTGAAACTCTGGATTCTGACAGAGGGCCACGAGACTTCGACCAGCGCGCAAAAATGGAGGCTCTAGACCCTTCCAGAGCCGAGATATCGGATGTCAAAGTTTTGACCCGAAAAAAAAACATAAGGGGTAACACTGTCGTTTTTGGCCGAAATTTTGACCCCCTCCGATCTTCTTGAAACTCTGGATTCTGACAGAGGGCCACGAGACTTCGACCAGCCCGCAAAAATGGAGGCTCTAGACCCTTCCAGAGCCGAGATATCGAAGGTCAAAATTTGGACCAGAAAAAAAAACATAAGGGGTAACACTGTCATTTTTTTTTCTGGTCCAAATTTTGACCTTCAATATCTCGGCTCTGGAAGGGTCTAGAGCCTCCATTTTTGCGCGCTGGTCAAAGTCTCGTGGCCCTCTGTCAGAATCCAGAGTTTCAAGAAGATCGGAGGGGGTCAAAATTTCGGCCAAAAACGACAGTGTTACCCCTTATGTTTTTTTTTCGGGTCAAAACTTTGACATCCGATATCTCGGCTCTGGAAGGGTCTAGAGCCTCCATTTTTGCGCGCTGGTCGAAGTCTCGTGTCCCTCTGTCAGAATCCAGAATTTCAAGAAGATCGGAGAGGGTCAAAATTTCGACCAAAAACGACAGTGTTACCCCTTATGTTTTTTTTTCGGGTCAAAACTTTGAAGTCCGATATCTCGGCTCTGGAAGGGTCTAGAGCCTCCATTTTTGCGCGCTGGTCGAAGTCTCGTGGCCCTCTGTCAGAATCCAGAGTTTCAAAAAGATCGGAGGGCGTCAAAATTTTGGCCAAAAACGACAGTGTTACCCCTTATGTTTTTTTTTTCGGGTCAAAACTTTGACGTCCGATATCTCGGCTCTGGAAGGGTCTAGAGCCTCCATTTTTGCGCGCTGGTCGAAGTCTCGTGGCCCTCTGTCAGAATCCAGAGTTTCAAGAAGATCGCAGGGGGTCAAAATTTCGGCCAAAAATGACAGTGTTACCCCTTATGTTTTTTTTTTTGGCTGAAATTTTGACCTTCGATATCTCGGCTCTGGAAGGGTCTAGAGCCTCCATTTTTGCGCCCTGGTCGATGTCTCGTGGCCCTCTGTCAGAATCCAGAGTTTCAAGAAGATCGGAGGGGGTCAAAATTTCGGCCAAAAAAAAAAAACATAAGGGGTAACACTGTCATTTTTTTTTTTTGGCCGAAATTTTGACCCCCTCCGATCTTCTTAAAACTCTGGATTCTGACAGAGGGCCATGAGACTTCGACCAGCGCGCAAAAATGGAGGCTCTAGACCCTTCCAGAGCCGAGATATCGGACGTCAAAGTTTTGACCCGAAAAAAAAACATAAGGGGTAACACTGTCGTTTTTGGCCGAAATTTTGACCCCCTCCGATCTTCTTGAAACTCTGGATTCTGACAGAGGGCCACGAGACTTCGACCAGCGCGCAAAAATGGAGGCTCTAGACCCTTCCAGAGCCGAGATATCGGACGTCAAAGTTTTGACCCGAAAAAAAAACATAAGGGGTAACACTGTCGTTTTTGGCCGAAATTTTGACCCCCTCCGATCTTCTTGAAAATCTGGATTCTGACAGAGGGCCACGAGACTTCGACCAGCGCGCAAAAATGGAGGCTCTAGACCCTTCCAGAGCCGAGATATCGGACGTCAAAGTTTTGACCCGAAAAAAAAAACATAAGGGGTAACACTGTCGTTTTTGGCCGAAATTTTGACCCCCTCCGATCTTCTTGAAACTCTGGATTCTGACAGAGGGCCACGAGACTTCGACCAGCCCGCAAAAATGGAGGCTCTAGACCCTTCCAGAGCCGAGATATCGGACGTCAAAGTTTTGACCCGAAAAAAAAACATAAGGGGTAACACTGTCGTTTTTGGCCGAAATTTTGACCCCCTCTGATCTTCTTGTAACTCTGGATTCTGACAGAGGGCCACGAGACTTCGACCAGCGCGCAAAAATGGAGGCTCTAGACCCTTCCAGAGCCGAGATATCGGACATCAAAATTTTGACCCGAAAAAAAAACATAAGGGGTAACACTGTCGTTTTTGGCCGAAATTTTGACCCCCTCCGATCTTCTTGAAACTCTGGATTCTGACAGAGGGCCACGAGACTTCGACCAGCGCGCAAAAATGGAGGCTCTAGACCCTTCCAGAGCCGAGATATCGGATGTCAAAGTTTTGACCCGAAAAAAAAACATAAGGGGTAACACTGTCGTTTTTGGCCGAAATTTTGACCCCCTCCGATCTTCTTGAAACTCTGGATTCTGACAGAGGGCCACGAGACTTCGACCAGCGCGCAAAAATGGAGGCTCTAGACCCTTCCAGAGCCGAGATATCGGATGTCAAAGTTTTGACCCGAAAAAAAAACATAAGGGGTAACACTGTCGTTTTTGGCCGAAATTTTGACCCCCTCCGATCTTCTTGAAACTCTGGATTTTGACAGAGGGCCACGAGACTTCGACCAGCCCGCAAAAATGGAGGCTCTAGACCCTTCCAGAGCCGAGATATCGAAGGTCAAAATTTGGACCAGAAAAAACAACATAAGGGGTAACACTGTCATTTTTTTTTCTGGTCCAAATTTTGACCTTCAATATCTCGGCTCTGGAAGGGTCTAGAGCCTCCATTTTTGCGCGCTGGTCAAAGTCTCGTGGCCCTCTGTCAGAATCCAGAGTTTCAAGAAGATCGGAGGGGGTCAATATTTCGGCCAAAAACGACAGTGTTACCCCTTATGTTTTTTTTTCGGGTCAAAACTTTGACGTCCGATATCTCGACTCTGGAAGGGTCTAGAGCCTCCATTTTTGCGGGCTGGTCGAAGTCTCGTGGCCCTCTGTCAGAATCCAGAGTTTCAAGAAGATTGGAGGGGGTCAAAATTTCGGCCAAAAACGACAGTGTTACCCCTTATGTTTTTTTTTTTTGGCTGAAATTTTGACCTTCGATATCTCGGCTCTGGAAGGGTCTAGAGCCTCCATTTTTGCGCGCTGGTCGATGTCTCGTGGCCCTCTGTCAGAATCCAGAGTTTCAAGAAGATCGGAGGGGGTAAAAATTTCGGCCAAAAAAAAAAAACATAAGGGGTAACACTGTCATTTTTTTTGGCCGAAATTTTGACCCCCTCCGATCTTCTTAAAACTCTGGATTCTGACAGAGGGCCACGAGACTTCGACCAGCGCGCAAAAATGGAGGCTCTAGACCCTTCCAGAGCCGAGATATCGGACGTCAAAGTTTTGACCCGAAAAAAAAACATAAGGGGTAACACTGTCGTTTTTGGCCGAAATTTTGACCCCCTCCGATCTTCTTGAAACTCTGGATTCTGACAGAGGGCCACGAGACTTCGACCAGCCCGCAAAAATGGAGGCTCTAGACCCTTCCAGAGCCGAGATATCGGACGTCAAAGTTTTGACCCGAAAAAAAAACATAAGGGGTAACACTGTCGTTTTTGGCCGAAATTTTGACCCCCTCTGATCTTCTTGTAACTCTGGATTCTGACAGAGGGCCACGAGACTTCGACCAGCGCGCAAAAATGGAGGCTCTAGACCCTTCCAGAGCCGAGATATCGAAGGTCAAAATTTGGACCAGAAAAAAAAAACATAAGGGGTAACACTGTCAGTTTTTTTTCTGGTCCAAATTTTGACCTTCAATATCTCGGCTCTGGAAGGGTCTAGAGCCTCCATTTTTGCGCGCTGGTCGAAGTCTCGTGGCCCTCTGTCAGAATCCAGAGTTTCAAGAAGATCGGAGGGGGTCAAAATTTCGGCCAAAAACGACAGTGTTACCCCTTATGTTTTTTTTTTGGCTGAAATTTTGACCTTCGATATCTCGGCTCTGGAAGGGTCTAAAGCCTCCATTTTTGCGCGCTGGTCGATGTCTCGTGGCCCTCTGTCAGAATCCAGAGTTTCAAGAAGATCGGAGGGGGTAAAAATTTCGGCCAAAAAAAAAAAACATAAGGGGTAACACTGTCATTTTTTTTTTTGGCCGAAATTTTGACCCCCTCCGATCTTCTTAAAACTCTGGATTCTGACAGAGGGCCACGAGACTTCGACCAGCGCGCAAAAATGGAGGCTCTAGACCCTTCCAGAGCCGAGATATCGGACGTCAAAGTTTTGACCCGAAAAAAAAAACATAAGGGGTAACACTGTCGTTTTTGGCCGAAATTTTGACCCCCTCCGATCTTCTTGAAACTCTGGATTCTGACAGAGGGCCACGAGACTTCGACCAGCCCGCAAAAATGGAGGCTCTAGACCCTTCCAGAGCCGAGATATCGGACGTCAAAGTTTTGACCCGAAAAAAAAACATAAGGGGTAACACTGTCGTTTTTGGCCGAAATTTTGACCCCCTCTGATCTTCTTGAAACTCTGGATTCTGACAGAGGGCCACGAGACTTCGACCAGCGCGCAAAAATGGAGGCTCTAGACCCTTCCAGAGCCGAGATATCGGACGTCAAAATTTTGACCCGAAAAAAAAACATAAGGGGTAACACTGTCGTTTTTGGCCGAAATTTTGACCCCCTCCGATCTTCTTGAAACTCTGGATTCTGACAGAGGGCCACGAGACTTCGACCAGCGCGCAAAAATGGAGGCTCTAGACCCTTCCAGAGCCGAGATATCGGACGTCAAAGTTTTGACCCGAAAAAAAAACATAAGGGGTAACACTGTCGTTTTTGGCCGAAATTTTGACCCCCTCCGATCTTCTTGAAACTCTGGATTCTGACAGAGGGCCACGAGACTTCGACCAGCGCGCAAAAATGGAGGCTCTAGACCCTTCCAGAGCCGAGATATCGGATGTCAAAGTTTTGACCCGAAAAAAAAACATAAGGGGTAACACTGTCGTTTTTGGCCGAAATTTTGACCCCCTCCGATCTTCTTGAAACTCTGGATTCTGACAGATGGCCACGAGACTTCGACCAGCCCGCAAAAATGGAGGCTCTAGACCCTTCCAGAGCCGAGATATCGAAGGTCAAAATTTGGACCAGAAAAAAAAACATAAGGGGTAACACTGTCATTTTTTTTTCTGGTCCAAATTTTGACCTTCAATATCTCGGCTCTGGAAGGGTCTAGAGCCTCCATTTTTGCGCGCTGGTCGAAGTCTCGTGGCCCTCTGTCAGAATCCAGAGTTTCAAGAAGATCGGAGGGGGTCAAAATTTCGGCCAAAAACGACAGTGTTACCCCTTATGTTTTTTTTTCGGGTCAAAACTTTGACATCCGATATCTCGGCTCTGGAAGGGTCTAGAGCCTCCATTTTTGCGCGCTGGTCGAAGTCTCGTGTCCCTCTGTCAGAATTCAGAATTTCAAGAAGATCGGAGAGGGTCAAAATTTCGACCAAAAACGACAGTGTTACCCCTTATGTTTTTTTTTCGGGTCAAAACTTTGAAGTCCGATATCTCGGCTCTGGAAGGGTCTAGAGCCTCCATTTTTGCGCGCTGGTCGAAGTCTCGTGGCCCTCTGTCAGAATCCAGAGTTTCAAGAAGATCGGAGGGCGTCAAAATTTCGGCCAAAAACGACAGTGTTACCCCTTATGTTTTTTTTTTTCGGGTCAAAACTTTGACGTCCGATATCTCGGCTCTGGAAGGGTCTAGAGCCTCCATTTTTGCGCGCTGGTCGAAGTCTCGTGGCCCTCTGTCAGAATCCAGAGTTTCAAGAAGATCGCAGGGGGTCAAAATTTCGGCCAAAAATGACAGTGTTACCCCTTATGTTTTTTTTTTTGGCCGAAATTTTGACCCCCTCCGATCTTCTTAAAACTCTGGATTCTGACAGAGGGCCACGAGACTTCGACCAGCGCGCAAAAATGGAGGCTCTAGACCCTTCCAGAGCCGAGATATCGGACGTCAAAGTTTTGACCCGAAAAAAAAACATAAGGGGTAACACTGTCGTTTTTGGCCGAAATTTTGACCCCCTCCGATCTTCTTGAAACTCTGGATTCTGACAGAGGGCCACGAGACTTCGACCAGCCCGCAAAAATGGAGGCTCTAGACCCTTCCAGAGCCGAGATATCGGACGTCAAAGTTTTGACCCGAAAAAAAAACATAAGGGGTAACACTGTCGTTTTTGGCCGAAATTTTGACCCCCTCTGATCTTCTTGTAACTCTGGATTCTGACAGAGGGCCACGAGACTTCGACCAGCGCGCAAAAATGGAGGCTCTAGACCCTTCCAGAGCCGAGATATCGAAGGTCAAAATTTGGACCAGAAAAAAAAAACATAAGGGGTAACACTGTCATTTTTTTTTCTGGTCCAAATTTTGACCTTCAATATCTCGGCTCTGGAAGGGTCTAGAGCCTCCATTTTTGCGCGCTGGTCGAAGTCTCGTGGCCTTCTGTCAGAATCCAGAGTTTCAAGAAGATCGGAGGGGGTCAAAATTTCGGCCAAAAACGACAGTGTTACCCCTTATGTTTTTTTTTTGGCTGAAATTTTGACCTTCGATATCTCGGCTCTGGAAGGGTCTAGAGCCTCCATTTTTGCGCGCTGGTCGATGTCTCGTGGCCCTCTGTCAGAATCCAGAGTTTCAAGAAGATCGGAGGGGGTAAAAATTTCGGCCAAAAAAAAAAAACATAAGGGGTAACACTGTCATTTTTTTTTTTGGCCGAAATTTTGACCCCCTCCGATCTTCTTAAAACTCTGGATTCTGACAGAGGGCCACGAGACTTCGACCAGCGCGCAAAAATGGAGGCTCTAGACCCTTCCAGAGCCGAGATATCGGACGTCAAAGTTTTGACCCGAAAAAAAAACATAAGGGGTAACACTGTCGTTTTTGGCCGAAATTTTGACCCCCTCCGATCTTCTTGAAACTCTGGATTCTGACAGAGGGCCACGAGACTTCGACCAGCCCGCAAAAATGGAGGCTCTAGACCCTTCCAGAGCCGAGATATCGGACGTCAAAGTTTTGACCCGAAAAAAAAACATAAGGGGTAACACTGTCGTTTTTGGCCGAAATTTTGACCCCCTCTGATCTTCTTGAAACTCTGGATTCTGACAGAGGGCCACGAGACTTCGACCAGCGCGCAAAAATGGAGGCTCTAGACCCTTCCAGAGCCGAGATATCGGACGTCAAAATTTTGACCCGAAAAAAAAACATAAGGGGTAACACTGTCGTTTTTGGCCGAAATTTTGACCCCCTCCGATCTTCTTGAAACTCTGGATTCTGACAGAGGGCCACGAGACTTCGACCAGCGCGCAAAAATGGAGGCTCTAGACCCTTCCAGAGCCGAGATATCGGACGTCAAAGTTTTGACCCGAAAAAAAAACATAAGGGGTAACACTGTCGTTTTTGGCCGAAATTTTGACCCCCTCCGATCTTCTTGAAACTCTGGATTCTGACAGAGGGCCACGAGACTTCGACCAGCGCGCAAAAATGGAGGCTCTAGACCCTTCCAGAGCCGAGATATCGGATGTCAAAGTTTTGACCCGAAAAAAAAACATAAGGGGTAACACTGTCGTTTTTGGCCGAAATTTTGACCCCCTCCGATCTTCTTGAAACTCTGGATTCTGACAGATGGCCACGAGACTTCGACCAGCCCGCAAAAATGGAGGCTCTAGACCCTTCCAGAGCCGAGATATCGAAGGTCAAAATTTGGACCAGAAAAAAAAACATAAGGGGTAACACTGTCATTTTTTTTTCTGGTCCAAATTTTGACCTTCAATATCTCGGCTCTGGAAGGGTCTAGAGCCTCCATTTTTGCGCGCTGGTCGAAGTCTCGTGGCCCTCTGTCAGAATCCAGAGTTTCAAGAAGATCGGAGGGGGTCAAAATTTCGGCCAAAAACGACAGTGTTACCCCTTATGTTTTTTTTTCGGGTCAAAACTTTGACATCCGATATCTCGGCTCTGGAAGGGTCTAGAGCCTCCATTTTTGCGCGCTGGTCGAAGACTCGTGTCCCTCTGTCAGAATTCAGAATTTCAAGAAGATCGGAGAGGGTCAAAATTTCGACCAAAAACGACAGTGTTACCCCTTATGTTTTTTTTTCGGGTCAAAACTTTGAAGTCCGATATCTCGGCTCTGGAAGGGTCTAGAGCCTCCATTTTTGCGCGCTGGTCGAAGTCTCGTGGCCCTCTGTCAGAATCCAGAGTTTCAAGAAGATCGGAGGGCGTCAAAATTTCGGCCAAAAACGACAGTGTTACCCCTTATGTTTTTTTTTTCGGGTCAAAACTTTGACGTCCGATATCTCGGCTCTGGAAGGGTCTAGAGCCTCCATTTTTGCGCGCTGGTCGAAGTCTCGTGGCCCTCTGTCAGAATCCAGAGTTTCAAGAAGATCGCAGGGGGTCAAAATTTCGGCCAAAAATGACAGTGTTACCCCTTATGTTTTTTTTTTTGGCTGAAATTTTGACCTTCGATATCTCGGCTCTGGAAGGGTCTAGAGCCTCCATTTTTGCGCCCTGGTCGATGTCTCGTGGCCCTCTGTCAGAATCCAGAGTTTCAAGAAGATCGGAGGGGGTCAAAATTTCGGCCAAAAAAAAAAAACATAAGGGGTAACACTGTCATTTTTTTTTTGGGCGAAATTTTGACCCCCTCCGATCTTCTTAAAACTCTGGATTCTGACAGAGGGCCATGAGACTTCGACCAGCGCGTAAAAATGGAGGCTCTAGACCCTTCCAGAGCCGAGATATCGGACGTCAAAGTTTTGACCCGAAAAAAAAACATAAGGGGTAACACTGTCGTTTTTGGCCGAAATTTTGACCCCCTCCGATCTTCTTGAAACTCTGGATTCTGACAGAGGGCCACGAGACTTCGACCAGCGCGCAAAAATGGAGGCTCTAGACCCTTCCAGAGCCGAGATATCGGACGTCAAAGTTTTGACCCGAAAAAAAAACATAAGGGGTAACACTGTCGTTTTTGGCCGAAATTTTGACCCCCTCCGATCTTCTTGAAAATCTGGATTCTGACAGAGGGCCACGAGACTTCGACCAGCGCGCAAAAATGGAGGCTCTAGACCCTTCCAGAGCCGATATATCGGACGTCAAAGTTTTGACCCGAAAAAAAAAACATAAGGGGTAACACTGTCGTTTTTGGCCGAAATTTTGACCCCCTCCGATCTTCTTGAAACTCTGGATTCTGACAGAGGGCCACGAGACTTCGACCAGCCCGCAAAAATGGAGGCTCTAGACCCTTCCAGAGCCGAGATATCGGACGTCAAAGTTTTGACCCGAAAAAAAAAACATAAGGGGTAACACTGTCGTTTTTGGCCGAAATTTTGACCCCCTCTGATCTTCTTGTAACTCTGGATTCTGACAGAGGGCCACGAGACTTCGACCAGCGCGCAAAAATGGAGGCTCTAGACCCTTCCAGAGCCGAGATATCGGACATCAAAATTTTGACCCGAAAAAAAAACATAAGGGGTAACACTGTCGTTTTTGGCCGAAATTTTGACCCCCTCCGATCTTCTTGAAACTCTGGATTCTGACAGAGGGCCACGAGACTTCGACCAGCGCGCAAAAATGGAGGCTCTAGACCCTTCCAGAGCCGAGATATCGGACGTCAAAGTTTTGACCCGAAAAAAAACATAAGGGGTAACACTGTCGTTTTTGGCCGAAATTTTGACCCCCTCTGATCTTCTTGAAACTCTGGATTCTGACAGAGGGCCACGAGACTTCGACCAGCGCGCAAAAATGGAGGCTCTAGACCCTTCCAGAGCCGAGATATCGGATGTCAAAGTTTTGACCCGAAAAAAAAACATAAGGGGTAACACTGTCGTTTTTGGCCGAAATTTTGACCCCCTCCGATCTTCTTGAAACTCTGGATTCTGACAGAGGGCCACGAGACTTCGACCAGCCCGCAAAAATGGAGGCTCTAGACCCTTCCAGAGCCGAGATATCGGACGTCAAAGTTTTGACCCGAAAAAAAAACATAAGGGGTAACACTGTCGTTTTTGGCCGAAATTTTGACCCCCTCTGATCTTCTTGTAACTCTGGATTCTGACAGAGGGCCATGAGACTTCGACCAGCGCGCAAAAATGGAGGCTCTAGACCCTTCCAGAGCCGAGATATCGAAGGTCAAAATTTGGACCCGAAAAAAAAACATAAGGGGTAACACTGTCGTTTTTGGCCGAAATTTTGACCCCCTCCGATCTTCTTGAAACTCTGGATTCTGACAGAGGGCCACGAGACTTCGACCAGCGCGCAAAAATGGAGGCTCTAGACCCTTCCAGAGCCGAGATATCGGACGTCAAAGTTTTGACCCGAAAAAAAAACATAAGGGGTAACACTGTCGTTTTTGGCCGAAATTTTGACCCCCTCTGATCTTCTTGTAACTCTGGATTCTGACAGAGGGCCACGAGACTTCGACCAGCGCGCAAAAATGGAGGCTCTAGACCCTTCCAGAGCCGAGATATCGGACATCAAAATTTTGACCCGAAAAAAAAACATAAGGGGTAACACTGTCGTTTTTGGCCGAAATTTTGACCCCCTCCGATCTTCTTGAAACTCTGGATTCTGACAGAGGGCCACGAGACTTCGACCAGCGCGCAAAAATGGAGGCTCTAGACCCTTCCAGAGCCGAGATATCGGATGTCAAAGTTTTGACCCGAAAAAAAAACATAAGGGGTAACACTGTCGTTTTTGGCCGAAATTTTGACCCCCTCCGATCTTCTTGAAACTCTGGATTCTGACAGAGGGCCACGAGACTTCGACCAGCCCGCAAAAATGGAGGCTCTAGACCCTTCCAGAGCCGAGATATCGGACGTCAAAGTTTTGACCCGAAAAAAAAACATAAGGGGTAACACTGTCGTTTTTGGCCGAAATTTTGACCCCCTCTGATCTTCTTGTAACTCTGGATTCTGACAGAGGGCCATGAGACTTCGACCAGCGCGCAAAAATGGAGGCTCTAGACCCTTCCAGAGCCGAGATATCGAAGGTCAAAATTTGGACCCGAAAAAAAAACATAAGGGGTAACACTGTCGTTTTTGGCCGAAATTTTGACCCCCTCCGATCTTCTTGAAACTCTGGATTCTGACAGAGGGCCACGAGACTTCGACCAGCGCGCAAAAATGGAGGCTCTAGACCCTTCCAGAGCCGAGATATCGGACGTCAAAGTTTTGACCCGAAAAAAAAACATAAGGGGTAACACTGTCGTTTTTGGCCGAAATTTTGACCCCCTCTGATCTTCTTGTAACTCTGGATTCTGACAGAGGGCCACGAGACTTCGACCAGCGCGCAAAAATGGAGGCTCTAGACCCTTCCAGAGCCGAGATATCGGACATCAAAATTTTGACCCGAAAAAAAAACATAAGGGGTAACACTGTCGTTTTTGGCCGAAATTTTGACCCCCTCCGATCTTCTTGAAACTCTGGATTCTGACAGAGGGCCACGAGACTTCGACCAGCGCGCAAAAATGGAGGCTCTAGACCCTTCCAGAGCCGAGATATCGGATGTCAAAGTTTTGACCCGAAAAAAAAACATAAGGGGTAACACTGTCGTTTTTGGCCGAAATTTTGACCCCCTCCGATCTTCTTGAAACTCTGGATTCTGACAGAGGGCCACGAGACTTCGACCAGCCCGCAAAAATGGAGGCTCTAGACCCTTCCAGAGCCGAGATATCGGACGTCAAAGTTTTGACCCGAAAAAAAAAACATAAGGGGTAACACTGTCGTTTTTTTTTCTGGTCCAAATTTTGACCTTCAATATCTCGGCTCTGGAAGGGTCTAGAGCCTCCATTTTTGCGCGCTGGTCGAAGTCTCGTGGCCCTCTGTCAGAATCCAGAGTTTCAAGAAGATCGGAGGGGGTCAAAATTTCGGCCAAAAACGACAGTGTTACCCCTTATGTTTTTTTTTTCGGGTCAAAACTTTGACATCCGATATCTCGGCTCTGGAAGGGTCTAGAGCCTCCATTTTTGCGCGCTGGTCGAAGTCTCGTGTCCCTCTGTCAGAATCCAGAATTTCAAGAAGATCGGAGAGGGTCAAAATTTCGACCAAAAACGACAGTGTTACCCCTTATGTTTTTTTTTCGGGTCAAAACTTTGAAGTCCGATATCTCGGCTCTGGAAGGGTCTAGAGCCTCCATTTTTGCGCGCTGGTCGAAGTCTCGTGGCCCTCTGTCAGAATCCAGAGTTTCAAGAAGATCGGAGGGCGTCAAAATTTCGGCCAAAAACGACAGTGTTACCCCTTATGTTTTTTTTTTCGGGTCAAAACTTTGACGTCCGATATCTCGGCTCTGGAAGGGTCTAGAGCCTCCATTTTTGCGCGCTGGTCGAAGTCTCGTGGCCCTCTGTCAGAATCCAGAGTTTCAAGAAGATCGCAGGGGGTCAAAATTTCGGCCAAAAATGACAGTGTTACCCCTTATGTTTTTTTTTTTTGGCTGAAATTTTGACCTTCGATATCTCGGCTCTGGAAGGGTCTAGAGCCTCCATTTTTGCGCGCTGGTCGATGTCTCGTGGCCCTCTGTCAGAATCCAGAGTTTCAATAGATCGGAGGGGGTCAAAATTTCGGCCAAAAAAAAAAACATAAGGGGTAACACTGTCATTTTTTTTTTTGGCCGAAATTTTGACCCCCTCCGATCTTCTTGAAACTCTGGATTCTGACAGAGGGCCACGAGACTTCGACCAGCGCGCAAAAATGGAGGCTCTAGACCCTTCCAGAGCCGAGATATCGGACGTCAAAGTTTTGACCCGAAAAAAAAAACATAAGGGGTAACACTGTCGTTTTTGGCCGAAATTTTGACCCCCTCTGATCTTCTTGAAACTCTGGATTCTGACAGAGGGCCACGAGACTTCGACCAGCGCGCAAAAATGGAGGCTCTAGACCCTTCCAGAGCCGAGATATCGGACTTCAAAGTTTTGACCCGAAAAAAAAACATAAGGGGTAACACTGTCGTTTTTGGTCGAAATTTTGACCCTCTCCGATCTTCTTGAAACTCTGGATTCTGACAGAGGGCCACGAGACTTCGACCAGCGCGCAAAAATGGAGGCTCTAGACCCTTCCAGAGGCGAGATATCGGATGTCAAAGTTTTGACCCGAAAAAAAAACATAAGGGATAACACTGTCGTTTTTGGCCGAAATATTGACCCCCTCCGATCTTCTTGAAACTCTGGATTCAGAAAAAAAAATGACAGTGTTACCCCTTATGTTTTTTTTTCTGGTCCAAATTTTGACCTTCGATATCTCGGCTCTGGAAGGGTCTAGAGCCTCCATTTTTGCGGGCTGGTCGAAGTCTCGTGGCCCTCTGTCAGAATCCAGAGTTTCAAGAAGATTAGAGGGGGTCAAAATTTCGGCCAAAAACGACAGTGTTACCCCTTATGTTTTTTTTTTCGGGTCAAAACTTTGACATCCGATATCTCGGCTCTGGAAGGGTCTAGAGCCTCCATTTTTGCGCGCTGGTCGAAGTTTTGTGGCCCTCTGTCAGAATCCAGAGTTTCAAGAAGATCGGAGGGGGTCAAAATTTCGGCCAAAAACGACAGTGTTACCCCTTATGGTTTTTTTTCGGGTCAAAATTTTGACGTCCGATATCTCGGCTCTGGAAGGGTCTAAAGCAGGGGTGGGCAAACTTTTTGGCTCAAGGGCCACACTGGGTTTTAAAATTTGACAGAGGGCCGGCCATTTACGTGGACCACGTAATTTACATAGTATATTAATTTATATGCTATAGATATCCTCATTTAGCATTATTATGGGGTTATTTTTTTTTAATTTTATATTTATTTTAATGATATATATATATATATATATATATATATATATATATATATATATATATATATATATATATATATATATATATTTATATTCTTTTTAAATATTGTTTATCCTTAGTGTTATTTAATCAGCCTAACAGTAAATTAGAAACAAAACACCAGCAAGTGTACACTTAGTAAAAATTAGAGAAATGGTGAATGGACTACTTTTATATAGCACTTTCATAGACCCAATGGCCTCCAAAGCGCTTTTGCCTCACATTCACCCATTCACACACACATTCATACACCGACGGCGACGACAGCCATGCAAAGCGCCATCCAGCTCGTCGGGAGCAGCTGGGGTTAGGTGTCTTGCTCATGGACACCTCGACACTTGGTCAGGTGGAACCGAGGATTGAACCACCAACCTTTCGGGTTCTAAACAACCCACATGAACCACTGAGCCACTGCTGCCCCAATAAAGGTAGGGTTACATTAATTCAACTTTATTAAAACTCCATATGGTAATCAAATTGCACTTAATACACAAACGTCATACATTTGTGAAAAAAATAAAATAAAAATAAAAAAAATGTACCAATTTATTTTAAGTATGATAAAATGTAAAAATCAAAAGCAGATAAGAACATTTATTGAACAAACGGCAGAGACGGGAGCGTAGCGAGGCGGGCGATAAAGGTAACCGGAAGCAGTCCAAGAGACAAATAGAGGAGAAAAGAAACTAAATATCAAAAGAAAAACTAAAAATCAAATGAAAACTAATCAGGTGTGCAAGTGGTTACTAACATTTTTTTTCTCTGTGAGTTTCCAAAAAAGGAAAAAACATTAACGTGCAACAAGGAGCCTTGTTGTGCTTAAGTCGCTGTCTGAAGGAGTGCTGAAATGTCAATGATTCAATCGTGCAAACGTTCTGTTTCCTGTGATATTAGTTATAAATTGCATATGACAAATTACAATAAACGGTCTGACTCTGCGGCGTGAGTGTAACGGAGGCCAGCTAGTAGTTGATGTGCGAGTAGACCACTCCCTGATCTCAATAGGCGCTCTAGCGACAGACGTTAGCGGCTGTAGTCTTTGCCTCCTTGTTAGCGCGCCTGACTCTCATGCCGGAGACCCGTGTTCGAGGCCCGCTCGGAGCGGGTCGAGTTGGACCCGTGTGTGTGAGGGGATACATGAGCTTTGCAATGCAACCGTTATTTATTCACTGTATGGTTTCCATGGTGATGCGTCATTGCTTGTCACGTGACACACCGCAGCACAGCCACAACAGCTCTGAATGAATGAGCTGCTTTATTCAAGTATTGCAGGAAAAAGGCAAAATGAATGTGTGACAGGGATGTTGGTTCGGTGAATGGGTGATGGAAGTAGACACAGGGTCGGCGAATACTGGGGCTCATGCACTTTATTGAGTTACTTTCTCTCCCCACAGCGCTTGCTCGCGCTCACACAATTAATTCAGAATATTTCAAAAACAAATCACATATAAAACAGTACTCTTCCCGCTGGATTCAGCTTCTCAGGTCACAAATGCAGCAACACTCTTTCCACTGAAACAGCTTGCAGCCCAGCGTTTTCTCTCTCTCGACAGCGCGTGCACGAGCTCCCAGTCTCTCTCTCTCCCCACTCTGTCAGCAGGGCACGCTTACCGCTCTGTTCCCCCCTCGCTCTCCCGCTACAGACCGCGCTGCACATCGCTCCCCATGCAAATGCAATCTCTATGACAATATTTTAAATATTCGAAGGGCCGGATTAAACAGCCTAACGGGCCGCATGTGGCCCGCGGGCCGTAGTTTGCCCACCCCTGGTCTAAAGCCTCCATTTTTGCGCACTGGTCGAAGTCTCGTGGCCCTCTGTCAGAATCCAGAGTTTCAAGAAGATCGGAGGGGTCAAAATTTCGGCCAAAAACGACAGTGTTACCCCTTATGTTTTTTTTTTTCGGGTCAAAACTTTGAAGTCCGATATCTCGGCTCTGGAAGGTTCTAGAGCCTCCATTTTTGCGCGCTGGTCGATGTCTCGTGGCCCTCTGTCAGAATCCAGAGTTTCAAGAAGATCGGAGGGGGTCAAAATTTCGGCCAAAAAAAAAAACATAAGGGGTAACACTGTCATTTTTTTTTTGGCCGAAATTTTGACCCCCTCCGATCTTCTTGAAACTCTGGATTCTGACAGAGGGCCACGAGACTTCGACCAGCGCGCAAAAATGGAGGCTCTAGACCCCTCCAGAGCCGAGATATCGGACGTCAAAGTTTTGACCCGAAAAGAAAACATAAGGGGTAACACTGTCGTTTTTGGCCGAAATTTTGACCCCCTCCGATCTTCTTGAAACTCTGGATTCTGACAGAGGGCCACGAGACTTCGACCAGCGCGCAAAAATGGAGGCTCTAGACCCTTCCAGAGCCGAGATATCGGACGTCAAAGTTTTGACCCGAAAAAAAACATAAGGGGTAACACTGTCGTTTTTGGCCAAAATTTTGACCCCATCCGATCTTCTTGAAACTCTGGATTCTGACAGAGGGCCACGAGACTTCGACCAGCCCGCAAAAATGGAGGCTCTAGACCCTTCCAGAGCCGAGATATCGGACGTCAAAGTTTTGACCCGAAAAAAAAAAACATAAGGGGTAACACTGTCGTTTTTGGCCGAAATTTTGACCCCCTCTGATGTTCTTGAAACTCTGGATTCTAACAGAGGGCCACGAGACTTCGACCAGCGCGCAAAAATGGAGGCTCTAGACCCTTCCAGAGCCGAGATATCGGACGTCAAAATTTTGACCCGAAAAAAAAAACATAAGGGGTAACACTGTCGTTTTTGGCCGAAATTTTGACCCCCTCCGATCTTCTTGAAACTCTGGATTCTGACAGAGGGCCACCAGACTTCGACCAGCGCGCAAAAATGGAGGCTCTAGACCCTTCCAGAGCCGAGATATCGGACGTCAAAGTTTTGACCCGAAAAAAAAAAACATAAGGGGTAACACTGTCGTTTTTGGCCGAAATTTTGACCCCCTCCGATCTTCTTGAAACTCTGGATTCTGACAGAGGGCCACGAGACTTCGACCAGCGCGCAAAAATGGAGGCTCTAGACCCTTCCAGAGCCGAGATATCGGATGTCAAAGTTTTGACCCGAAAAAAAAACATAAGGGGTAACACTGTCGTTTTTGGCCGAAATTTTGACCCCCTCCGATCTTCTTGAAACTCTGGATTCTGACAGAGGGCCACGAGACTTCGACCAGCCCGCAAAAATGAAGGCTCTAGACCCTTCCAGAGCCGAGATATCGAAGGTCAAAATTTGGACCAGAAAAAAAAACATAAGGGGTAACACTGTCGTTTTTTTTTCTGGTCCAAATTTTGACCTTCAATATCTCGGCTCTGGAAGGGTCTAGAGCCTCCATTATTGCGCGCTGGTCGAAGTCTCGTGGCCCTCTGTCAGAATCCAGAGTTTCAAGAAGATCGGAGGGGGTCAAAATTTCGGCCAAAAAAAAAATGACAGTGTTACCCCTTATGTTTTTTTTTTCAGGTCCAAATTTTGACCTTCGATATCTCGGCTCTGGAAAGGTCTAGAGCCTCCATTTTTGCGCGCTGGTCGAAGTCTCGTGGCCCTCTGTCAGAATCCAGAGTTTCAAGAAGATCGGAGGGGGTCAAAATTTCGGCCAAAAAAAAAAATGACAGTGTTACCCCTTATGTTTTTTTTTCAGGTCCAAATTTTGACCTTCGATATCTCGGCTCTGGAAGGGTCTAGGGCCTCCATTTTTGCGCGCTGGTCGAAGTCTTGTGGCCCTCTGTCAGAATCCAGAGTTTCAAGAAGATCGGAGGGGGTCAAAATTTCGGCCAAAAAAAAAATGACAGTGTTACCCCTTATGTTTTTTTTTTCAGGTCCAAATTTTGACCTTCGATATCTCGGCTCTGGAAGGGTCTAGAGCCTCCATTTTTGCGCGCTGGTCGAAGTCTCATGGCCCTCTGTCAGAATCCAGAGTTTCAAGAAGATCGGAGGGGGTCAAAATTTCGGCCAAAAAAAAAAAATGACAGTGTTACCCCTTATGTTTTTTTTTCAGGTCCAAATTTTGACCTTCGATATCTCGGCTCTGGAAGGGTCTAGAGCCTCTATTTTTGCGCGCTGGTCGAAGTCTCGTGGCCCTCTGTGAGAATCCAGAGTTTCAAGAAGATCGGAGGGGGTCAAAATTTCGGCCAAAAAAAAAATGACAGTGTTACCCCTTATGTTTTTTTTTCAGGTCCAAATTTTGACCTTCGATATCTCGGCTCTGGGAGGGTCTAGAGCCTCCATTTTTGCGCGCTGGTCGAAGTCTCGTGGCCCTCTTTCAGAATCCAGAGTTTCAAGAAGATCGGAAGGGGTCAAAATTTCGGCCAAAAAAAAATGACAGTGTTACCCCTTATGTTTTTTTTTTCAGGTCCAAATTTTGACCTTCTATATCTCGGCTCTGGAAGGGTCTAGAGCCTCCATTTTTGCGCGCTGGTCGAAGTCTCGTGGCCCTCTGTGAGAATCCAGAGTTTCAAGAAGTTCGGAGGGGGTCAAAATTTCGGCCAAAAAAAAAAATGACAGTGTTACCCCTTATGTTTTTTTTTCAGGTCCAAATTTTGACCTTCGATATCTCGGCTCTGGGAGGGTCTAGAGCCTCCATTTTTGCGCGCTGGTCGAAGTCTCGCGGCCCTCTGTCAGAATCCAGAGTTTCAAGAAGATCGGAAGGGGTCAAAATTTCGGCCAAAAAAAAAAATGACAGTGTTACCCCTTATGTTTTTTTTTTCAGGTCCAAATTTTGACCATCTATATCTCGGCTCTGGAAGGGTCTAGAGCCTCCATTTTTGCGCGCTGGTCGAAGTCTCGTGGCCCTCTGTCAGAATCCAGAGTTTCAAGAAGATCGGAGGGGGTCAAAATTTCGGCCAAAAAAAAAAATGACAGTGTTACCCCTTATGTTTTTTTTCAGGTCCAAATTTTGACCTTCGATATCTCGGCTCTGGAAGGGTCTAGAGCCTCCATTTTTGCGCGCTGGTCGAAGTCTCGTGGCCCTCTGTGAGAATCCAGAGTTTCAAGAAGATCGGAGGGGGTCAAAATTTCGGCCAAAAAAAAAATAACAGTGTTACCCCTTATGTTTATTTTTCAGGTCCAAATTTTGACCTTCGATATCTCGGCTCTGGGAGGGTCTAGAGCCTCCATTTTTGCGCGCTGGTCGAAGTCTCGTGGCCCTCTGTCAGAATCCAGAGTTTCAAGAAGATCGGAGGGGGTCAAAATTTTGGCCAAAAAAAAAATGACAGTGTTACCCCTTATGTTTTTTTTTTCAGTTCCAAATTTTGACCTTCTATATCTCGGCTCTGGAAGGGTCTAGAGCCTCCATTTTTGCGCGCTGGTCGAAGTCTCGTGGCCCTCTGTCAGAATCCAGAGTTTCAAGAAGATCGGAGGGGGTCAAAATTTCGGCCAAAAAAAAAAAATTACAGTGTTACCCCTTATGTTTTTTTTTCAGGTGCAAATTTTGACCTTCGATATCTCGGCTCTGGAAGGGTCTAGAGCCTCCATTTTTGCGCGCTGGTCGAAGTCTCGTGGCCCTCTGTGAGAATCCAGAGTTTCAAGAAGATCGGAGGGGGTCAAAATTTCGGCCAAAAAAAAAAATGACAGTGTTACCCCTTATGTTTTTTTTTCAGGTCCAAATTTTGACCTTCGATATCTCGGCTCTGGGAGGGTCTAGAGCCTCCATTTTTGCGCGCTGGTCGAAGTCTCATGGCCCTCTGTCAGAATCCAGAGTTTCAAGAAGATCGGAGGGGGTCAAAATTTTGGCCAAAAAAAAAAAATGACAGTGTTACCCCTTATGTTTTTTTTTTCAGGTCCAAATTTTGACTTTCGATATCTCGGCTCTGGAAGGGTCTAGGGCCTCCATTTTTGCGCGCTGGTCGAAGTCTTGTGGCCCTCTGTCAGAATCCAGAGTTTCAAGAAGATCGGAGGGGGTCAAAATTTCGGCCAAAAAAAAAATGACAGTGTTACCCCTTATGTTTTTTTTTCAGGTCCAAATTTTGACCTTCGATATCTCGGCTCTGGAATGGTCTAGAGCCTCCATTTTTGCGCGCTGGTCAAAGTCTCGTGGCCCTCTGTCAGAATCCAGAGTTTCAAGAAGATCGGAGGGGGTCAAAATTTCGGCCAAAAAAAAAATGACAGTGTTACCCCTTATGGTTTTTTTTCAGGTCCAAATCTTGACCTTCGATATCTCGGCTCTGGAAGGGTCTAGAGCCTCCATTTCTGCGCGCTGGTCGAAGTCTCGTGGCCCTCTGTGAGAATCCAGAGTTTCAAGAAGATCGGAGGGGGTCAAAATTTCGGCCAAAAAAAAAATGACAGTGTTACCCCTTATGTTTTTTTTTCAGGTCCAAATTTTGACCTTCGATATCTCGGCTCTGGGAGGGTCTAGAGACTCCATTTTTGCGCGCTGGTCGAAGTCTCGTGGCCCTCTGTCAGAATCCAGAGTTTCAAGAAGATCGGAGGGGGTCAAAATTTTGGCCAAAAAAAAAAATGACAGTGTTACCCCTTATGTTTTTTTTTCAGGTCCAAATTTTGACCTTCGATATCTCGGCTCTGGAAGGGTCTAGGGCCTCCATTTTTGCGCGCTGGTCGAAGTCTTGTGGCCCTCTGTCAGAATCCAGAGTTTCAAGAAGATCGGAGGGGGTCAAAATTTCGGCCAAAAAAAAAATGACAGTGTTACCCCTTATGTTTTTTTTTCAGGTCCAAATTTTGACCTTCGATATCTCGGCTCTGGAAGGGTCTAGAGCCTCCATTTTTGCGCGCTGGTCAAAGTCTCGTGGCCCTCTGTCAGAATCCAGAGTTTCAAGAAGATCGGAGGGGGTCAAAATTTCGGCCAAAAAAAAAATGACAGTGTTACCCCTTATGTTTTTTTTTCAGGTCCAAATTTTGACCTTCGATATCTCGGCTCTGGAAGGGTCTAGAGCCTCCATTTTTGCGCGCTGGTCGAAGTCTCGTGGCCCTCTGTCAGAATCCAGAGTTTCAAGAAGATCGGAGGGGGTCAAAATTTCGGCCAAAAAAAAAAATGACAGTGTTACCCCTTATGTTTTTTTTTCAGGTCCAAATTTTGACCTTCGATATCTCGGCTCTGGAAGGGTCTAGAGCCTCCATTTTTGCGCGCTGATCTGTATTAACTCACCTGCCTGACAGAGGGCCACGAGACTTCGACCAGCGCGCAAAAATGGAGGCTCTAGAACCTTCCAGAGCCGAGATATCGGACGTCAAAGTTTTGACCCGAAAAAAAAACATAAGGGGTAACACTGTCGTTTTTGGCCGAAATTTTGACCCCCTCCGATCTTCTTGAAACTCTGGATTCTGACAGAGGGCCACGAGACTTCGACCAGCGCGCAAAAATGGAGGCTCTAGACCCTTCCAGAGCCGAGATATCGGACGTCAAAGTTTTGACCCGAAAAAAAAACATAAGGGGTAACACTATCGTTTTTGGCCGAAATTTTGACCCCCTCCGATCTTCTTGAAACTCTGGATTCTGACAGAGGGCCACGAGACTTCGACCAGCGCGCAAAAATGGAGGCTCTAGACCCTTCCAGAGCCGAGATATCGGATGTCAAAGTTTTGACCCGAAAAAAAAAACATAAGGGGTAACACTGTCGTTTTTGGCCGAAATTTTGACCCCCTCCGATCTTCTTGAAACTCTGGATTCTGACAGAGGGCCACGAGACTTCGACCAGCCCGCAAAAATGGAGGCTCTAGACCCTTCCAGAGCCGAGATATCGAAGGTCAAAATTTGGACCAGAAAAAAAACATAAGGGGTAACACTGTCATTTTTTTTCTGGTCCAAATTTTGACCTTCAATCTCTGTCATCTCCATCTCCGGATGCACATTTAGAGAGAAATTAGCTATAGGCTACATAATAACATAGTCAGAAGATATTGGCTTTCGATTCGAATTTGTTCGTTTTAAATTGGACATTTAAAGCTTTAATCTACGATGGATATAACCCCTGTAGACTAAAGCTTTAAATGTCCAATTTAAAACGAACAAATTCGAATGCGGTGGCTGTTTCAGTTCTCGCGTTTCAGTTCACGGAGATCATGAATTGCGCCCATAGAGCGCGCCTTGATTGTTAAAGCACAACGTTTTTTTGTTATTGTGAGTTTACCCAAATACATGTATTTGCGAATAATGTATTATTATTTTCTGTATGACCAGAAAAGAGTATTTTAAGTTGTTTCCACTGAAAGAACTGCAATTAAAACCGCAGCCATCAGTGCGCGCTCCACACACACTGCCCTCACCGTCCCTCTGTTAGTTGCGACTCGCGAGACAATCCGGACACTATTGCAGCCACGGCAGGTGAGTTAATATTCATGCTATCTTCCTAATTAAAAAAAATAATAATTCATAATACCCGCTGAAAGAGGTTGGGTTGTATGACGTTTGATCCGGAAAGGCGTGTTAGGGGTGGGGTTTGGGGCAGCGCGCTGTGGGGCTACTGGCCCGGCAGTGGAAACGCACGGCTGGTGCTTGAGGCCCGAGGCCACTAGCTCGGCTCGGCTCGCTGTTAGCTCTGGCCCGGCCCTAGCCCGGCAGTGGAAATGCGGCTAATGATAACAGGGGCGCAGACATATTAACTAATGTTTACCTGTCATCCCAAAAAAGCAGCCACCTCATTGGTCTAGCCGGAAGCACGTGATGATTCTTCCGCGAAGCCTCATCACTGATGATCAAAATATGACTACGCAAGGAAAGAACTATTGCCGACTTTAAACAGTAATAAAAAATAAACTGCAGGATTACAAATGGAGAACTTTTATTTTCTCGTCCAGAAACACTAGATAATTTTATTACAACTAAAACAATTTAGTGCCCCATATATGGGAACGGGATTAAACGTAAAACGTCTTCACCTTATGGCCTAAGGGGCGCAGACATATTAACTAATGTTTACCTGTCATCCCAAAAAAGCAGCCACCTCATTGGTCTAGCCGGAAGCACGTGATGATTTTTCCGCGAAGCCTCATCACTGATGATCAAAATATGACTACGCAAGGAAAGAACTATTGCCGACTTTAAACAGTAATAAAAAATAAACTGCAGGATTACAAATGGAGAACTTTTATTTTCTCATCCAGAAACACTAGATAATTTTATTACAACTGAAACAATTTAGTGCCCCATATATGGGAACGGGATTAAACGTAAAACGTCTTCACCTTATGGCCTAAGGGGCGCAGACATATTAACTAATGTTTACCTGTCATCCCAAAAAAGCAGCCACCTCATTGGTCTAGCCGGAAGCACGTGATGATTCTTCCGCGAAGCCTCATCACTGATGATCAAAATATGACTACGCAAGGAAAGAACTATTGCCGACTTTAAACAGTAATAAAAAATAAACTGCAGGATTACAAATGGAGAACTTTTATTTTCTCGTCCAGAAACACTTGATAATTTTATTACAACTAAAACAATTTAGTGCCCCATATATGGGAACGGGATTAAACGTAAAACGTCTTCACCTTATGGCCTATAATGTTTACCTGTCATCCCAAAAAAGCAGCCACCTCATTGGTCTAGCCGGAAGCACGTGATGATTCTTCCGCGAAGCCTCATCACTGATGATCAAAATATGACTACGCAAGGAAAGAACTATTGCCGACTTTAAACAGTAATAAAAAATAAACTGCAGGATTACAAATGGAGAACTTTTATTTTCTCGTCCAGAAACACTAGATAATTTTATTACAACTGAAACAATTTAGTGCCCCATATATGGGAACGGGATTAAACGTAAAACGTCTTCACCTTATGGCCTAAGGGGCGCAGACATATTAACTAATGTTTACCTGTCATCCCAAAAAAGCAGCCACCTCATTGGTCTAGCCGGAAGCACGTGATGATTCTTCCGCGAAGCCTCATCACTGATGATCAAAATATGACTACGCAAGGAAAGAACTATTGCCGACTTTAAACAGTAATAAAAAATAAACTGCAGGATTACAAATGGAGAACTTTTATTTTCTCGTCCAGAAACACTAGATAATTTTATTACAACTAAAACAATTTAGTGCCCCATATATGGGAACGGGATTAAACGTAAAACGTCTTCACCTTATGGCCTAAGGGGCGCAGACATATTAACTAATGTTTACCTGTCATCCCAAAAAAGCAGCCACCTCATTGGTCTAGCCGGAAGCACGTGATGATTCTTCCGCGAAGCCTCATCACTGATGATCAAAATATGACTACGCAAGGAAAGAACTATTGCCGACTTTAAACAGTAATAAAAAATAAACTGCAGGATTACAAATGGAGAACTTTTATTTTCTCGTCCAGAAACACTAGATAATTTTATTACAACTAAAACAATTTAGTGCCCCATATATGGGAACGGGATTAAACGTAAAACGTCTTCACCTTATGGCCTAAGGGGCGCAGACATATTAACTAATGTTTACCTGTCATCCCAAAAAAGCAGCCACCTCATTGGTCTAGCCGGAAGCACGTGATGATTTTTCCGCGAAGCCTCATCACTGATGATCAAAATATGACTACGCAAGGAAAGAACTATTGCCGACTTTAAACAGTAATAAAAAATAAACTGCAGGATTACAAATGGAGAACTTTTATTTTCTCGTCCAGAAACACTAGATAATTTTATTACAACTAAAACAATTTAGTGCCCCATATATGGGAACGGGATTAAACGTAAAACGTCTTCACCTTATGGCCTAAGGGGCGCAGACATATTAACTAATGTTTACCTGTCATCCCAAAAAAGCAGCCACCTCATTGGTCTAGCCGGAAGCACGTGATGATTCTTCCGCGAAGCCTCATCACTGATGATCAAAATATGACTACGCAAGGAAAGAACTATTGCCGACTTTAAACAGTAATAAAAAATAAACTGCAGGATTACAAATGGAGAACTTTTATTTTCTCGTCCAGAAACACTAGATAATTTTATTACAACTAAAACAATTTAGTGCCCCATATATGGGAACGGGATTAAACGTAAAACGTCTTCACCTTATGGCCTAAGGGGCGCAGACATATTAACTAATGTTTACCTGTCATCCCAAAAAAGCAGCCACCTCATTGGTCTAGCCGGAAGCACGTGATGATTCTTCCGCGAAGCCTCATCACTGATGATCAAAATATGACTACGCAAGGAAAGAACTATTGCCGACTTTAAACAGTAATAAAAAATAAACTGCAGGATTACAAATGGAGAACTTTTATTTTCTCGTCCAGAAACACTAGATAATTTTATTACAACTAAAACAATTTAGTGCCCCATATATGGGAACGGGATTAAACGTAAAACGTCTTCACCTTATGGCCTATTGGTGCTACGCACAGCGCGTGATGCGCATGGTGGGAAAGGCGGCGCGCTGCTTGTAACATGAAATCCGGTGCGCTTGCAGCATTCCGAGAAGTTTTCATACGGCGTTTATGTAGTCCCAAAACTCGCGCACAGGATACGAGAGCAAAAAACTGTTTACACGGACAGAATGCCATTCACGCGCGGCCGCGTTTTTGCACCGTGAGCGTGCTCGATGCCATCCTCGCGCGCGGTCCCTTGACGGCCACGAGCTAGTGGAAGAAACACTACTGGTTCACGCATACTGCTGTTTTGGTGTGCAATGTTCTGGTTTGCTTATCTCCTATTTGTTTGGTGGAGGCAATCCAAATAAGTTATCTGTTGGTGAAACAATCAGACCCCCCCCCCCCCTCCCCTCCTAAAAAATCTCTTCGGATCTGCACGATTCACACAAGTCACCCAAACTAACGTGAAAAAAAGCGGGAGGCGCCGAAAAGCGCGCTGTTTGCATCCCTGCCATGTGTCTGGTTGCTATAAATGTATGTAAGAGTTCTAAAGAAGCATTACTGTGTGTGAGGACAACTATGGTTTTCATTGTGGAAAGTGACTGCACAAATGTGTAGTCTGAAAAGATGACCAATAACTATTGTGGATTCAGAAGAGATAGTCTGAAGTTCCAACACAAGTTTTCTTGTGTATGTAGCTTCTATTCACTTGCAATACATTTGCACCAAGCTCACATATAGATCTCAAACATACTTCACTCACAACAGTATTCCAAAACATGTTTTATAAAGGTAATCACTTTATTTTATACCCCTCACATCTAACACACACCTTAATGAGTTTTGAATTAAATGTAAAGTGAGTTTTGTTCTGCTGTGTGACTAATACGCCATTTACTGACTTAAAATCTAGTCTGAAATTAGTGACTGAAATCAAATTTCTTTGCTCCTGGTTTGATCTAGAGAGGGCTTAGTAATGTAGCGGTGGGAGATCAGGTAGTCCATGATTAGAGATGGAAACCAGCTATCAAAAACAGAGAATAATGAATCAAACAAAACCTTTTAACAGGTGGTCTGCTAAATTTCACAAACACAACAACTGAAGGTCATATTGTTAGTTGTAAAGGCATCAAGACGACAACAGAAGAGAGAAATCTCCAAAATAAACCAAAGTTTTAAGGGGCATAAATCATATCTATCAATACTAAAAACAAATCTATCAAAGATCAATTTTGTGCTTTCAAATTAATAATAATAAAAAAACATTTCATCTACAGTATAAAGCATAGAAATCCACATTTTCAAGTATATAGAACATGAAATATCACATAAAATACAGCAGACAACATAAGATCAGACCACATAAGATTTGTGAATTTGGGGTTAGACATTGCTTTTAAAGGACATTTTAACTTGCTCTTGTGAAATCAAGCAGGTTGTAATATAATGTAAAGGCTACTGTCAACGGCGTAACTGTAATCATAAATTAAAGTGATTTTCATAAGCTCAGACAAAGGCAAACGGGTCAGTTAGTATCAATGTATGGGTCAATACAGCATTCTGAAAGAAACTAAAGCAATTGTAAAGACCAGACAGGGAACAAATACACAAAAAATGGCATTATCACTGTAAGATACCAGGGTCCATGTGCTTTTACTACGGGTGATCGTTTCTTTTCTGTATTTAACGTCTCTTCTGCTATCAATTAGACCATAATGTTATTGCAAAGGATTATTAGTACTATTCGATTAAAATGTCTGAGTGTAATCTTGATCTTTAAAAAAAATATATATATGCTAATCCCTCACTCAAACCTTTACAAATGCTATATCACCTTTACAGTTTACACACACCACGTCCAATCAGAACACGAGTCTACGGGCTTGCCGTGCCGTCACTCCTCATTCTGTGACACAAAGAGCCAATTACATGCAAGCTGAAGCAAACATGGATGGTCAAACCAACCTTTCTGAGTTCTTCATCTGGTATTGATGTTTGTTTTATTTCAAGCAAATTACCATCAGTGACATTATTCAGGCTCTACAGGCATTTGACCAATCGGCTCATTAAACAAAACCCTACAAAACAAAAATAAGTTAAATGTTTTTCAGAATTAATATTGTTCTTGTCATGACTCAGATCAGCTTCGCTTTGCTTATATACAGTAAAGTGAGACAGTACAAGGCACACATTAAACGTCTTTGAAATGTTACAGATTCATAAATTAACAAATCCTATCACAACTTCATCTACTGTGCTAGAAAACGGGTACCTAGTGCGAACGGCTAAAACTCTCGCTTCTGTGTTTTTCAGAAAAGAACTGGATCTAATGCTAAACGACTAGGACCTGTCTAGGTGGTTTCGAGATTTGTATAAGAATGTTGTCAAATAGTTGTCATGGATCGCAGTCACAAGTCCTACTGATCACTGCTGCACATCAATCTGAAATGTTAAGGCTGAAGTTCAGTGTTGTATTTTCAGTGATGGAGAATTTGACATCTAATTATTACATTCTAATTATTAGACACCATGTGCCTTAGATACTGTCAACAAAGCTGCCAGGAAAAAGCCCGGTTCGGCCGTTTCTCTGTAGTGTTCCTTTAAACCAGCCGTCCTCTCGTTTTCTGTGCACGAAAACAATGTCTCCCTCCTTGAGTTCCAGCTCGGCTTCGCTTTGGGGAGGGTAAGACACCACCACACGGTACCTGGAGGAAAAGTCAAATACCATGTTTAGAACTCAGGCAATGTTTGAAGTGTGAATGTTGATTCCTTGGTGTTATTGTACCTTTCGCACACGATTGGTCGTCCGTCATGCTGCACGGAGAGGAGGGAGGAGCACGGCTGTCGTGGAGGCGGGGCAATCGGTGCAATCGGGACAGTGTTGTCCTGAGAGCTGCATCTGTGTGACGCTGCGTCTGTGTTTGACACAGAGAGCTCAGAATCTATCGGACAGGACCCAGCACGGCCATTGTGTCCTACCGCCACCAATGCTGAGCTAGGCGGAGCCATTTCAGGTCCAATGGCACCATGGGGCATCTCCATGACAATAGATTGCTCCGCTTCCAGTGTAGGGGAGGATGGAGGAGATGGGCGGAGCTTCTTTTTATTAGACAGCAGTTTCAGCAGGCCTTTCTTCTCTCTCTGAAATGACACATTTGATTCACAAAGAGGCTGAGTGCAAACAGCCTTTTACACAAACATGTAATCAAACGGAAATCATACGAAACATTATAGAATGTTCCCATCTAAGCTGCAGAGTTAACTCATTAAAAAGTTGTTCTTGCGAAATATCTCAATTTTTCAAAAAAATAATTTGTGTATAAAACAGCATTTCTATCCCATTTGGCAAATAAGGACAACAGAAATGAAAATGGAAGTTGTAGCCACTGTTGCCATTTAATTATGTAATGAAATATTTGCGCGCAGACAAAACACTGTGACGAACCTCTGGGAGGTAACAGTGGTCAATCATCTGTCTTGTAAATGACAGTCACATGACTTTTGTTAAGGAAGTCTTTCTACTGAAAATAAAATATCAATATATTTTAAATATCTGTTGATATTTTACTCATTTTCGTCTTTCCATTAAACAATTTTATGTCATGTCCCAAAAATGTACATAAAAATGCACAGTTTGTGTCAGAGACCAAGGGCCCTATTTTAACGATCTAAGCGCACAGTTGCAAGTGCATTTATTTTAGGGCGTTTACGAATCCACTTTTGCTAGTTTAATGACGGGAAAAATGGTTGGTCCTAAAGGGTTGTCCCTATTTTCTTAATGAGTAATTGGTGTGTATAGAGCTTTACATGCAATAAACCAATCAGAGTCTCATCTCCCATTCCCTTTAAATGCCAGTTGCGCTCATGCCATGGCGGATTCGCTATTTACATGACAGAATTTGATAGTGGAAAGACCGAATGCATCTCTAGCGTGCAAACGGGTTTTTTTTTTTATTTGATTAAGTTTATTCATCCTTACGGAAAATTGTTCTGCACCTACAGTACGTCTGAGACATTTATACAAAGACAATTTTTACATACACAATACAACATCAACTTGTGCCCGAGGTTAAAGCGTGTGAGCAGACCATCTAAACAAGCCACAAGCCGGATTCCACCATGTCTTTATGTACAAAGTACACAATAATAACCTTTTACATTGTAATCCTTTTATTTTTAATATTTGGCATGTTTGTGTGCTGCTGCGCTTCCCTGTGTATGTAATAAGCAGAGTGTACTCGTACTGTGGACCCACCTAGAGGCTCGCATCACTACTGCACACTTTAAATAACAAAAAAAATATTGCGCCATTGGCTTTTGACCAGGTTTCAGTTGTCTATTTCAATTGCCTCAAAATAGCAACGAGAATACGCCTGAATACACCTCATTTTCAGACCAGCATGCCCATAGATGCACAAACGGGTGCAAATGCATTTGCTATTTAAACAATGTGGCGCAGGACGTGAAAATGATGACTGCGTCAAGCTGAAACTAGCAAAAAACACTCCTGTCGCACCCGACGCTGCGTATGATAGGGTCCCAAGTGTGTTTCTACACACAGCATGGTTGTGCTTGTTCCAATCCCACACTTTCACCTCCTGTCCCCTCTTAATCTTTCCTCTCTGTCATAAAAGATAAAAGACAAAAAGACAAAAAAGTGGATGTGGAAAAAGTCTACTGCTATGACAAACACATACTAGTTTTAATTAATTTTGTTCTTATTTAAAAGACTGTCCCACTCTTTAATTACATTTTACTCATCACTTTCCTTCTTTTTCCTTTTTTCTACATCTTCTAGTACCACAGCTATCTAAAGCAAAAAAGAAAAACATGCTTTGGGAAAAGAAGAGGTTTATAAAAGTGAACTACGAAGATTTGTGAGTCAGCTACACTGCGCATGTAAGAGTAGTGAGAAATCTCCCAGAACACTGAGCCAAAGAACACTCAGGGTTGTGTCCTCTAGGTTCAGCTAAATCATGAAAAAAATGATGATTTCAGCTCTATATCAGCAGGCTTAACCATCCAGCTCAGCAAATGAGGTGAAACGGAGAGGATTTCTAATTGCCAAATGCCCTAATGCAGTACATTAAAATGATACAGATGGGGGAAATACAAAAGCAAGAAACCATTAAAAAAAAGCTTTAAGGCCTGTTCACACTGCCAGCGTTCATTTTAATGGAGGGCTGGCCACTTCCGGCGACACAAGCAACAGTGACCGTTGGCGACAGAATGTGGGTGTGTCAAGCGATGCGAGACAAGCGACAAAAGTTCAGAAATTTAAACTTTATGCAAATGAGAAGGAAATTTTGCAAGCGACAACCAATAGGAGTGAAGACGGCATGTCTCGACGGCATAGTTTCAGAGCGATTTCACTGATTTATATGATTTGACTGTAACCACATTCATGGAAATAATAAAAAAGTTGTGTTGATTATTGGGGACAAGAATATGTATTATTTGTCAAATTTGAATGACATTTTAGTAATTTTTTACAGTATGAGTGAGTTTAATTTGTCGACGGATCACTGCTGTGGTTTATGTAACACTCCCCAACAGCATAATGTTACTTTTAATTCTTTTAAGCATAAATCCTAGTCAAGTTAGAATGATATCTTAGTTTTATATATCACTTGTGATTATACTTTCTATAGATATGGCCAGACATGCAGTCTACCGGAAACATTAGAGCGACATTTCTAGGAAGGCCCACAAGCGACCTTGCAGTACAGAGACTAGCGACATACAGTGACAAGAGTTGCTGGTGGTGTTAACAGGGATTTAGTTCAATGGTCTTACCTTGCTGTCTTTATCCAATCTACAAGCAACACCCTGGTTCGAGGCAGCACCCAGAGATTTTGTGCTGCCAGGGTTCACAGGAAGTGCTACCACAGAGACAGGTCTCATGACATCACCATCCAAAGATGCAGCGCTAACATTAGGAGGGGTCAAGGAGGCGGCTGCACATCCCATAGCCACACCGATTCTGGCTGAGGAGGATCCCGGGCTGGAGCCGAGGACAGGTGAGGCCTGAAGAATCACAGCTGTGCTAGGAAGGTAGGCCACAGAATTGTGGGATTGGATGGGCGTCACTGCTGCCGTAGGCCGGTCCTGACTATGACTCACAGCTGGTGGAGAAAAAGGTGGATTATGATTTATAGTTTCAATGACAAATTTCATTGTCCATTATAAAGAATTATAATATATATATATATATATATATATATATATATATATATATACAGTATACACACACACACACACACACACACACAGTACTTAGCATAAGTGAATACACCCATGCTAAAGTTGACTAAAAAGTAATCTTTTGTAAATTGATCTTAATGCCTTAATTTAAAAAAATGAGGAAAAATCCAACCTTTGAGGACACCAATTTTCTTTGTGAATGAATAATGTATCGTAAATAAATACATTTTTATTTGCTAAAAATAATAATAAATGACAAAACTACCTAAGGTTTTCTTTTTTAAAGAAATAATTTAATTAGGCTTTTCTCTTCATTGTGGTCTCATATATTTTGTGCTTTATTCCACCAAAAATATCAAAATGAATTTTAATTCAGAAATCAAAAAATATGTTTGGAAACATCTATATCAAGAGCACATAGGCCTCTTTTTGTGTTATAATTCTGAGTGGTTTTTATTATTAGGTGTGTGAGTGCATGTATTTCTACCTGTCCTGACCGCACTGCGTGCCTGGTTAACGGTCATCTGTGACGTCACATGCATGAGCACTTTGGGGTGCTGACCAGTTGGCACGTGTGCAGCTGTTACTACAGCAGCAGGCAGTGAGCAAGATGGGGTGGGATTTGGGCAGACTGGAAGGGGTTTACTGGGGTCGACACTCCCCAGGGCGGCTCCAAGAGGAGCAGAGGAGGGGCTAACAATGGTGACGCCACGTCCAGCCTGGGAGCACAGGGTCAGGGGAACTTTTGGCTGACTGCTGCCAGAAACAGTCCTGCAGTAAAAAAGAAGTGTGAGGTTCAAGACCCTTTAAACTGATAGATCTTTTTTATACAGCTCTTATCCTGAATCTTTTGTCACAGCAATGCATTTTACAGCAAATCAAGTGAAACATCCATACATTTAACACATTTGCATGAAGATTTAAAGGGCTCTATCTAGTTATATTCCTTTTTTACGTCATAGATCTGATAAGGAAAAGCTAAATTTAAGTTGATAAAGTTGAGTTGATAAAGAAAAACAGTTACTTGACTTGACTGTGAGGAGGACATTTTGAAGACCTCTGGACATTGAATGTAAATGGCTAATCATGATGAATGTTTTTCAGGTGATGCATTTTCATTTAATAAGTGAATGATATTGTCTGTAATTCTCATGCCTGCCACAAGGGAGTGCTGAGGTGAAAAAGAAACTTTGGTAACGCTTCCTTTTACAGTCCAGTACTTACAGTGAACTTACCTAGAAAGTACTGGCTAATATAAGGCAAGTACATGGAACAGGGGTAGGTTTAGGGGTAGGTCCAGGGTTAGTACTAGTTATTACCCAGTAATTGTAGTTACTAAAATAAGTACATAGTATTTACATGGGTAACTAGACTGTAAAAGGAAGCGTTACCGAAACTTTATTGTCAGTTCATACAGTTTCACGTCCTGTCAGTTTTACACTTTTTTTTAACACTTTTACACTTTTTCAATTGGTAATCGACATTATGGTTGATGAATTCGGTCAATAAACTGTACCTTTTATTCAACCAGGAACATTCCTTAAACAATTCCATGTGTTAATGTGACCAGCTTAGATTTATCTGCAAGTGGTGTGTATGCCTGAAGGAAACCACTGGAAAGCCAGAGGACAATCTAATCTTTCCTTAGCTTACAGGGTGTATGAGTGATAACATGTACAAGTGTGTGCATGTGTACCATACCTGTTGACAGGACTCATGTAGTTACCAGGGAACACTCCAATCTTGCCAGTGTGCATAGACGTTCCTTTAAACCAGCCGTCCTGACAGCGCTCCAGCACCAGAAACATCTCTCCCTTCCTCAATTCCAACTCATCTTCCTTACGGGGTGTGTAGGGAAACATCGCCACATACCTGAACACCACATAACATTTTTAATTTGTTTATTCTTATTTATTATTAAAAAGTTTTCTTTTTAGTTGTAAAGTTAATTTGCATTACATGCAGTACTGCTGATCAAACAGGGGTTGGCGCTGTTTCCACATGGCTATCATAAATCACAATCTACAATTGAGCTACAACATCTTAATTTCTAAGGACACCAAAAAGTCTTTAAAAAAAGCCTTGGAAATGGGAACGGCATGACCAACAAGCATAAACATACTCCACTCAAGGCACTACGGGCGAATCCAACAGAAATCAGGTGTGTATAGTGCTGTGTTTAGTTAATATGAAGGCAAAAGGTGAAAGGCGAGGGATCAGGGTTTAGGTTAAATCCTCAGAGACAAACCAAGTCCCCTCAGAGATGACCTCTGACCCCTCACCTGTGAGTTCAGTCACGCTCAGCTGGCACTGGGTAATAGCAGAGAGGTGAGTTAGAGTTGAAAGACTCTCTCATACTCTCTCCAATAGCATGCACAATAAATTGAATTAACACTGTATATTTAAAGTGTGTGGATGTTCTACTCACACTGTAGGTCTCTGACGGCCACTTTGGTCACACACAGCAGGTGAAGGCCTCTGCCCAGCATTCAAAGCAGCAGCGCCCACAGCAGAGGACCGAGACTGAGGTGGAGGCGGAGGTGGAGGAGGAAGAGCATCCTGAAATAATCGAACAGATCTGTTAATATATCACAACGCCTACTCAATTATGCATACCTAAGAAACAATGGATTTAAAGTAGCCTACATAAATTCTTGTTTTGAGCAACTTTAATTCTCATATCAGCCGATATTCATTGTTATTTTGCTGATATATGCACTGTGCTTTCATATACATAACTCAGATTTATGTGCAGCAGGAAATTATGTCAGAGAGATCCCTGCAAGTTTGGACAATGCCATTAAAACCATAATCCCACTGACTGTGACTTTCCAGCTTGTGTGTTGGTTGCTAACAAGCGGGGAGTTTGGCAGGTGTTGTGATTGGTGGATATCCAGCCTGGGCTACATGTCTGGCTGAAGACGGATAAATCGGTTCCATATGGACCAACGCACACACACATCTGCAAACAGACTTTATGAGCCCAGTGGCACCACTACGAAAACAACTCTTGCACTGTAATGCTTGTTTTGTTGCTTCAAGTCAACTTTTTTTGTCAGTAAGATCTGTTCATTTTTAAGTTCTCCTACAATGGATTTGTTTACTAATGCTCTTGTCTAATTTGTTTTATGAATTACTTTGTCTTGTGTTGTTACTGATTAATGTGGATTAACAGCAGTTAGAAAAGAACCGTCTTGCTCTCTGGTGCTTTTAAATCCCGTATGCGAGATATGAGAGACAAGTGATGCAGACTAAGGCCACCATTACAAAAACAATGCATTGAAAACAAAAGGAAACAATACCCACATTGCACTGCACACACATCAATCTCAGAGAGCCATTAGTGTCCACCCTGAGGCCCACACAACTCCCTGAAAGTGTGTGTGTGTGTGTGTTTTATAGAGGGAGATCAGATGGCAAACTGTCCTCGTTTAGAATTAGCACTTGAGTGTATATGTATGCAAATATATATGATAATGAGAGAGAGAGAGAGAGAGAGAGAGAGAGAGAGAGAGAGAGAGAGAGAGAGAGAGAGAGAGAGAGAGAGAGAGAGATTATATTCTATCTGCATTGTTTATGTAAGTGTGTTTCCATTTTGTAGAATTATGGTTCAAAATTTTGGGGTCATAAAAGGACACATTAAGCTGATTGAAAATGACAGTTAAGATCTGTTACAACAGATTTAGATTCCAAATAGACCCAGCTTTTTGAACTTTCTATTCAAAGAATCTTGGAAAAATTACATCACGATTTGCACAAAAATATTAAGCAACAACAACTGTTTCCATCATTGAAAATAAAGAGCAGTGACATTATTATTTTTTACTGTATTTTTATTTTAAAAAATGCAGCCTTTATGGAAAACTTTTGAACAGCAGTGCACACTGTTAATGCTTAAATTGAGAAAAAGATAATATTGCATTCTTAATTAAGCACTCAGCTTTAAAAATGTTTTGGTTTATATGGGATGAATTTAGAAACATCTTAGAGATAGTTTTTAGCTCTCAGCATGCAAAACAAACGCAAAACAAACAAACAAATAAAAAAAAATGTAAGAAGCTGCATCTTTATATTCTTTTTCTTTAAAGTAGCAAGCATCAAGTATCAAAATAGTCATTTAGTTTAAAAAAATCCACCGCCTCCAACGATAAACTTTAGGACAACTGCACTCAGAATCCAAATCCTTCTCGCACCATAATTATTCCATTTTTATATAAAAATATTACCATGATAACAATAGAAATTTTGGGGAAAAGATGTCAAAATTGGTCAAGATCATCTTTAACTCATGGATATCGTCAATACCAGTATATTTCAACACCCAATGCTTTCTCAATTTCATTCTGTATTTGAACAGCAGAGCACATCTTGTGTGAATGCCCCTAAAGAAAATCTATATAATTTTGCACATCCCTAGTTTTTACCCATAGCACTAGAAAATAGATAGATGCTGTAAATATTATGCACTTTAAAACCAAATTCTTTTCAAAAGTAATCATAACTCAAATTTTAAACCTGACACAAGGAGGAGCTTAACGATTCTGTTAATTCACCAGTTATAAGTCAAAACAGGAAATCTGGAAATGGCAAACATCAGCCACTTATTTGACCTAGCTTATATATCAAGTAGGAATGAGTAATAGGGTTATGTGTGAGTACTGATGTAGAGAAAGTGTCATACAGGTCAGAAGAATGTCATATGAATAAATGATAGGATGATGAAAATGTTTGACATACTAAGTAATTGTATAGACTCACCACTGGAATGGAAGCATAGCTGGTTTCTGGGGGAAATGTGAAAACTGTCGCCGTGGTGACAGGACTGCTTGGTGGAGGAGTAACAATGAGTCCTGATGTGCAAATGTGAACCTAAGAGAAGACAAATAAGAAGAAATGACAAGTTAATCAAACGTTTCTGAATCATTCCCACTCCTGTATCATCAAGCAAGTGAAAGCACGTTATGAGACCCTGAAATACTGCTCAAGGGACGACATAGAAAGGCATATAGGCGAGAGAAATTTGGGCAGATAGCCACACACGTATGTGCACCCGATGACTGCTGTTTAGACAAACCAAATTTAATGCAACTAGACATCTTCTAAGATGCATGCCGCCCTGTCTCTACATTTGTCGTTCATGCCTGAACCTCAAGAACAATACTGATGGCCTAAAAATGTCATGACTTGCCTTTGGTGAACTGTCAAAAAGACTTTTATTCTAATTGGTCAGCTGGGACTGCATGAGTGAACAAACTGATTAATGGTTGGTTGAGACAGAGCAAATTAAATATTTAGAAAGTTACTAAAGATTTCCATTTCCAATGCCTTTTTTTACTTTCTACTCATCAAAACTAACTTATAAGAGTCAACAGTCAGCAAAACAAAGCAAGTTCTTGCTGAGATTAACTTCTATTTCTCCCTCTCTGTTGTCTCTGGTCAGTGATCAATCACGGCATGTTTCCAAAACCAACAGCCCATAAAACAAAGATAGCACTCTTCAGGTTACATACTTTCAAGGGGTCATGAGCCACCTGAGCAACTGCCACTAAGTCTCTAGCTAATTCTCCTTCTATCAAGAGGTCATATATGAGAAAAAAAGAAGCTTTAAGCACAGATTTTGTCAGAAAACATAAATACATGGATGGACCACCTAGGTCAGCTACAAGTGAAGTATCATGTATCCATTATATTAATTCCTCAGATGTTGGGATCACAGGGCTTCATACAGAGCCTTCATAAATAAACTTTGAGGATAAACCAAACCTCTGAGAGACACTACAAACAAACGAGAATCAAACTGATTTGTAGGTTCAAAGGGATGTGCTCCAGAAATGTTCTGTGTTGTGATAAGTCCTGAGCAAATGATGTGCTCTTTTTGAGTGAAACCACTTCAAGTGTGCTTCAGCAAATCAGTCACAAGAGTCTTCAGACAGGCAATATAGAACATCCATAAAAAAGAAAAAGAAAAAATCCGCTCCTTGTGTCTAAAGGTATTTAGAGAGGAGCTCAAAATAGTCCGTCAAAAAATAGACACGGACATAATTATACAGAAATATGCTATTCTTTCAAGTTCGATTTAATTTTCTCCCTGTGCCTGAGGGAAATGCAACTATTCTGCATATTGTATGTCTCGAGGTGGCATTTGTCATTAATGACAAGGCTTTTTCTCCCTTCTTCACCTCAGGTCCATATTTAGATCTGTACATCTCACTTCGTGACTTGCGTTTTTCCTAGCCAATAAACCCAAACTACAGGCTTCTCCAGGTTAGCCTCTTCTAAATTCATTACAGGTAATGAAATGGGCATGAGAGAAGGTCAAACCATTTCAAATCTGTAAGAACTGACTGAATCTGCTCTCCACACTAAAGAAAGATGGACTGTTGTGTGTGCATATAATAAGAGCATTAAAATGACATAAAAGATCTGCTAAAGTTAGTCCTGAGAAATGCTTTTTTGTATGCCACTTCATTTTTTATTCTATGTAATAGATGTGTAATTCTATGTGACATTCAAATTTTAAAGGTGCTATATGTCATTGTTTTGGACTATACAGTTCCCATTTTAACCACTAGCTGTCAAGATTAAATACTGCACCTTTAAGTGTTTTAAAGTTGGCTTGAAATTATTTTTTTCGTAATGTAATTAAAATTTTAGAGAATGATTTGTCTGCATTAACCTTGTGGCCGCCAATCATGCAGCCGTGACTTTTTTTTTTTGCAAAAAAAAAAAAAAAAAAAAAAAAAAAAACTTAAAATACTCTGCTGATTTACACATCTAAAACTGTTAAATGTCTTTTATTTGTGTACATTCATAATAAAAACTAAATGTGTTTCTCGTAAAATAAAGAAAATAAACATGCGCGTTCTGCCGTTTCTCTAAATGTGAAGTTCATTCTGAAACACAGAAAATGACATGTAACTCAGCAAATGTTCGTCACACAGACTTGTTTTTACAATGCTTGGAGTCTCTATTTTTTAATGATGTAAATTATATCAAAAACAAATTTACTCTGTTTAAGTAATCCATATGAAAGCAATGACATGTACAGTTTCTCAAATGCTTCCTAATTAACTCTAATGTGACCACACTCACGCACGCTCGAGCGATTCACTTGCAAATTATCCACGCGGAGGAACGCAAAACTGTTAACGCCATCTTCACCTCAAAACAAAGAATAAGAGACTCCAGTAACTTTTCATTTGAGTTTGGAAGACTGTGTTTGTGCTGTGCTTTTTACCTTGGATCTACCTCAGAAGAATTAGAAGAACGCGAACTTTTGATAAGAAAGATTTTTAAGCTAAAACATTCAATCATAATAGTAAGCATGTTATTGTTATATAAACCTTACATTATAGCAACTAGTCAAACTGGCGCCATACTAAAATGTGTTATGAAATGAGATCATAACATCATAACGAATGCAAACATTTGAAGTAACATATGTTAATACATATTTTTCTCTAGTGTAGCGTTAATGAAGTGTTCCTTTTTAACGATTTATAGGCCACCTGCTATATATATTTATAGATAAATATATATATAGATATATAGATATATAGATATAGATGTCAGAGCACCTCCAGGGCCCAGAAAACACCTCAGACCCCAGAGGGTTAAACAGTGTATCTTCTGCATGAGCGTGTTGAGCTGGGAGCTAAAGCTGAATGTTTTCTCCACAGAGATCTCACAAAGAGTAAGTGCTAGAGGAGTGTATTGAAGTACATGAGAATCTGTGTGTGTGTGTGTGTGTGCACCACTGCAAAAATGCATATCTTCCTGCCACAGGCCCGCTCAGCTTCAGGGTACAACAACTCTCAAGTCGCACCCTACAGGTTAGATTGTACAAGGTACTGAGTGAGTCAATGTGTGGGATATGAACATACTGGAGGGCACACAAACACTCACAAAATCCTGTGTTATTCTCGTTGACACAACGCTTCCTGCCGGTGAGAATGACATCAGCGATTGCCATTTGGATAAGCCATAAACTGGATGATAGCACAGCTGCGTACAGGCCTGCATTTCCACAATACTGAAATCCTGCAAATTAACTTGGCCAAATGTTTTTTTTTTCTTACAGGGAACATTGTAATTCAACCCCTGCGCAATTTTAATTCTGTCATCATTTACTTGCTCCCATGATATCCCACAGCTCAACGACTTGCTCAAGAAGATATTTTGAAGAATGTTTAATATGGAGGCCATTGACTTCCATTGTATGGACAACAAAAACACAGACATTTCTCAAAAGATTTTCTGCAGATGAAAGAAAGCCATATGGTTTTGGAACAGAATGAGAATGGGTAAATGATGACAATATATATATATTTTTTTTTGTTAATCGCTCAAGGGTTTGAGCAATTAACTAATTTCGCACTTTTTCAATTTTTTTGTTAATCGCTCAAGGGTTTGAGCAATTAACTAATTTCGCACTTTTTAAATTTTTTTTTAACCACAGATATCCATTTGTTACAGAAAGTTGAGAGATTTTCTTGTTGGTAATGTGGCTTTGCTCATGAATATTAATTAGACTAATAATTATTTAATGATCGAATTATATTTTACCATTTTGATAAATCATCTATATGATGTACTGATTTGTACTGTAGAGTTTATACCGTTTTTCACTTCCAAGTCATAATTGAAATGCAAAAGAATAACATTACAATTAGAAATGGTAAAAAAAAAAAAAAAAGAAAAGAAAGAAACTCATTCTTGCAGGCCTATTCAACTCAAATGAAACTGACATACTAATTTGATAACATCATTCCTACATCTGCCATTGTCAGTCATGGGATTTGGTCAGTCAGTGGCTCAGCAATGTGTGATGCAAATCCACCCTAATATAGCTTGTATTATAACTTTTAAAACCTTAGTTTAAACCAAAGTTTCAACTATAAGTTTGAATAAAATTAATATCAGCAATTTTGCGACTTTTTTGTGAGCTGCAAAAATGGGAGGGGACGTCTGAAAGCTGTGCTAAAGAGAACATTGTTGCTGTCGTTTTTTCTTCCACTAATGACAACCGCAATGACCACTCAGCAAAACATTAAAACACACACGAAACGAAATGAAAACTCCTGCTCGGTAATTAGAGAAGCATCCCTGCTGTGTTTTATAATGCAGTAGGGACAAAAAATAAGCTGTGGTAAAAAGTGAACAGTGAAAAAGCGCCTATCATTCTTTCTCTTTTTTATCACTTTAAATATCCTCATCCTTCTAAATGGCCTTTTCCCTCGTTTTTCGTTTTTCCTTACTCTCTTTCCCTCAAACCAGAATTATACGAAAAAGCAATAAGTCTGTGGTTCATACATTCCAAATGTGTCACAAAAATCGTGTAAATCGATACATCACTCTCATAAGAGGGCATAACTGCTGCCACAAAGGAGGGGGATCACTTTACAGGCTCAAACAGGCTTTTATGAGATCTGGAGTGTCTGGATAATTATTAGAGCTAAAACGCCTAGATAGGAATGTTAAAAAGAGCGTGAGAGGAAAAAACGTAGGCATGCAAGGGGACAAAAAGGGAGAGGGAATGAGAGAGATGATATCGATGTTCATAGTACGAGATGACATAAAAACAACAGATCAATTGTCATTGTGTTTTGCTGTAGTGCAGTTGCCTGACATCATTACTGATGAAAAAACAAAAAGAGAGCAAGTATGATGAGAAAAAAATAAACAATATGCTGCAAGTACGCAAAAGGTAAAGGAAAAACTAGGACAAAAACACCAATTATAGACTCATAAACAGAATGTAGATGATAAATATTCTAGTTACGTATAGAGGAAATGGACTGGCGTCTTGTGTAAATACACTCATAAGGTGTGAGCACAAAACACTGTGCTGGTTTCATATTAACACATGATGACGAATTCTGTCGCTTGAGAAACTGTCTCCCGTTCTTAAAGCGTCAGTTAACACATGTTTGCTAAGGCCACCACACATGCTTCCTCATTCCATCTGCACTAAGTATTCACTCTCATAAAACTGAATTGGGGTCATCTTTCACAACACCCCATCTCAACAGTTCCTTTATGAACACGAAAATGGATCCAGAAACATACAGACAGGCCGAAACTAAAAGCAAAGAGGTATAGTGTGTCTTCTGTTGTGTTCAGTGTTTTGTCCCACAGAAGAGGACTCCAGAGGGGATTAGCAGATAGGTGATGACATTAATGGAACAAACATCATGGAGAAAAATATTCCAGTTACCAGTGGGATTCTTATACAGTATTATAATTTCACCTGCAAGAAAAGTATTTAATACTAAGAGAAACCGGTTCAACTAAGAGAATTTCTTCCTCTTACTTGCAGGATTGCTCTTTCCGATTGTTTCTGGTCACTGCAACAAGGGGTGCCTGGTGTGTCAAAAATACTAGTTTCTGTGTGCCTTCAAAAACGTTATAATTAATGTAACAAAACAAATAGAAGAACAAAATATTATACACTATCATCCTAAGGTTGTTACTCTTATCAAGGCTGCATTTATTTGATAAAGAAAAAGAAAAACATAACATTGTGAAATATTACTAAAATTATATATTCCTAAAATACTATATACTAAAATATTTTTTTCCCGAGGCTGAATTTTCAGCATTATTAATCCAGTCTTTAGTGTCACATGATCCTTCAGAAACAATTCTAATAGGCAGATTTGCTGCTCAAGAAACTTCTATTTTTATTATCAATGTTGAAAATTATTTTTGTTTAATATTTTTATGGAAACCATGATGCTATACACACATTTTTTTTTATTTCGGGCAGAAAATACATTTTAAATCGTTACCTGAAATAACAGCTTTGTCTGTAGCACCGCTACAAAGTAATTTATGAATGTTTCCAGACTGTTTTGATGTTCATGTACACTTCAGCATATTATTTCAAATATCTAGGTTTTGCTATTTTATTAATGTCAGGAAAGACTATGCCTGACTGTTAAATTTTTAAGTGGTTCTTTTATTCTTTATTTATCTTTGTCATTTCATCCTTAGCAAAGCAACCCGAGACATAAGAGACCTACATTTTTTAAAAGGAATAAAAATAATACACGTTAAAGTGAGTATAAAGTAGAGGGGGAATATCCAAATTCAGGGACATTTCCCCCCCACCCACCCCAGAACATCACATGAAATGACAAGTCTGTCTGGCATCTCCTTAGAGACAGCATTGCTCGGCAACCAGTGGAACAGCTGTGAGTGACTGTCATTCCAGGGTTGCTGCGGCAACCTCTGCGAGCGAGTGGTGGGAATGTTTAATGTGGTGGAGCGCTGTCACGCATCGGTGCTCTCAAGCGCTCGGACAGCATGTTGGACGGTGTGGAATGAGAGAGAGTAACTGCTGACAGAACAGGAGAGAACAGTAAGCTGCTGTGGACAAGCATCAGAGCGCTGGAGTGTGGGCAGGATGCCTGACACGATGCTCACTTACCTTCCCCTTCAAGCTATTATTTGGCAAATTTAACCATTTGGTACTTAACCATTGTTGCACATTCCCTCTATTTCACAGTCACTCGACAATTATTTATTGTCAGCTGAAGCGATCTTAAGGCAACATACAAACGTGCACAGATGACCTTTGAAGAGACATGTGGGCAACTGGATGTAGTGCAACATATTTTAAATTTAAGGATTTCAGGTTTGTCAATCTCCAGTGAAGCTGAACTCTATTCCTGTCCGGATTCTTTTCAAAGTAACAAGTTCATGCAGGCTGCAATTTAAAAAATATTGTGGCGATATATCGGTCAACCTCTAATTGATTTATTTAAATATTCTGTGACAACTTATTTAAATTATGTAATGCTTTTTTATGTTGTGTACACTTTGGGACATTTTTATTTTGAAATAAAATAATTCTATCGACAAAGTCAGAAATCCATGGTTGGAATGCAAAACCTTTGAAGCTCAATATATCAAAACTGCTCAGAAGTCCAGTCACACTATAGTAGGGTTGGACAAGATAGTAAATATTCACATTATATTTGTGATTATGATGTTGCTTTATATCACCACCATAATACACATTTTTATTTGGACCGTTTCAGCTCGTGTTTTTTGACTTTAACTACATTTAGTTACTTTTCTGTTTTTAGTTCTTACATTAAATAATAGTTTAATTCAAAAATTGTTAAATGTAATAAGTGTAAAAATAAAAAATGGTTTCTGACCACCAAATTGGCATTCGAATGATTTCTGAAGGATCATGTGACTCTGAGGACTGAAGTAATGATGCTGAATATTTATACCTATATACTGCACATTCTATTACTATTGCAAATTACAATAAATTATTTTTTATGATACAAAACATAATAACAGTACCATAATCAAACATAACAACAACAGTGCTATCTAATGAAGAATGGCTAAATGGGTAAATCTGAAAAACAGCATCCACATTGTTCTGCCTTAACATCTCCTCACAGAGTATGAGAAAGTTGTTGTTTTAGGTGTGTGTGTGTGTGTTATGCGAACTTATCAGGCTGTGTAACCATGGCCACAGCTGAGAAGCTCATCCTCAGTGAGAGATGATGTCCTTACCTCCACTCGTATGAGTACTAATCTATACATAACATGGAGAGAGGAAGAGTGGATGAGGAACAGAACGTTTAGAGGTCAGCCACCGTCATGCTGGAATAATAATCGTTTTTTCTCATTATCTTCCTCTCCTTTCTATCCTGCACATCCATCCTCTATTTCCCTATCACCAAATCTCTCCATCCATCACAAAGCTATATGGTGGTCTGATATGCTGAGTGCCAATTCATCCATCATCTCTCACCTGTGAAGGTGCGCTGGAGGACAGGCCTCCGCTGAGCTCTCCGATCCGGGCCGCTGCTGTGGGGTTGGAGGAGCTTATCAGAACCGGGCCACTGATCTCCATGGAGTGTCTCTGAGGTGGAGGGGCCAGGCAAGGCTTATGGGACATAGTTAAGGAGGTGAAGGAGTGTCGCTTCTTACTATTCTTCTTCTCCCCAGTAGCTTTCTGGGATCCGTTGGCTTGGGGGCCTGAGGAAGAGGACGATGGCCCTTCACTGGAGTCTCCTCCACCTTCAGATGGCTTGTCCAGTTCTATGAGCTGTCGAGCTGCACTGTTAAACTGAAAGTAGAAGAGAGAGTAAACAGAAATCTTTATAACTCTTATCACTTTACTGCAAATGCTATTACTATTGTAATAATGCTATTACTATTACTATTGTATCTAATTTTGGCCTTTTGAAAACGTTGAGAGCCAGATTCAACCAACAGTGCCCGTATGAGCACCAAGGCCCAATGTCATATAAATTAACTGCTAGGCCATAGTTCTCACACTTTCTTTATATGTAATCTAATGAGGAGTTGTAGAGAATGAAAGAAACAGGAGTACACAGAAAGAAAGAGGATAGAGATTGTGATGAATCATTAAAGTCGGCATGAAACAGAAGTTGCTGTGGTCTTTTCTTCCCTATTGTGACGTATATACCAGTAAAACTATGAATGTAAATCGGGATTGGATTTTGTCCTTCAGGAATTCGTAAAAAGTCCCTACAAAGTACTTAAAGTGGGCTTTATGTAATAAATGAACCCCCCCACCCCCCTTTTGATCTGAAACTCCATCCGATCCATGACTTAAAAAAAACGCAATATGATCTGAACCGTGAGTTTTTTGATCTGTTGCACCACTAGTAAAAAGCAATGGAAAAGTTCAAAGACTCGCTGGTGAACAGAATGTGGGGTGGTGGGTGTGATATGATGGGACTGGAGGCCATGTCTGATTTCATGTGAAACTGAAATCAAAGGCATACGAGCAGAAAGTCTCCAGCTAATGACAGAGCAACACGCATTGCCCCGAGAAACTCACTCTCTGCACAAATGAGAGAAGCCAATCAGACCAGCCAATCAGACCACTCATATGAAGAGCCCTACACTCTGAATTTAGCTGATCTAGGTCATAAGGATTGATTAAACGCTGCTATAGATAGTGAATACAGGTGTAGAGTGCTTAGCGCATTCTTGGAATGTATTCATTTATTCAAACATAATCTGATTTATAAAAGTATTCGTAAATGAAACCATATGTGATATGTACATTGGCGAGAAATTAGACCTCATGCTCAAAACAGCAGGAGTGGAATTAGCATAGATAGATATACAACCAGTCAAAAGTGTGGAAACACATTTGATGTTTCTCATGACTTTACAAACCCTTTTGATCTCAAGGCTTACAGTAAAATGCTTGAAATAAGTTTCATATGAAAATATAAATTGTGACTACATAGGATTTTCTGTATCAAAAATTTTTATGAAAAACTAAATTAAAATACATGAGTTTGACCGCTTCGAGAAGGAAAAGCAGTCGATAAATGTCCAGAATACAAGCTAACTTCGAAAATATTTAAAAAGCATTCCAGGATGCACCTTATAAAGCTAGTTCAACCTTGTAAAGTTAGTACAGGGCTGCAACATATGATTCACCAAGCATGACTGGTAATATAATGTAATAACTTCAAGATCAGCTCCTCATCATAACTTAGTGCTGACTTTGCAAACTCAGACATTAAATTCTCCATATATGATGGCAACTAAGAGACACATGCCTGATTCCATTTCAAAGTCACTACGAAAACATACATTTACGGTGGCAGGTGACATGGGAACAGAAAAACCTTTTTCCCCTTTTACTCGATTTCAAGTACCTGAGTGAATGTCACTTCTGATGGCACTGGTATTACTTTCTCAAAAGCATTCACTTGGAAAAAGTCTGGTTTTACTGAAAATTGCCAAGGCTTTTGTGAAAGCTCGAAGCCTCCGCCCCTCTTTTCCCTCGTCCTCTTGCTCGGAGTAAGAGAGAAGCAATACAAGAAGCACCATTTCGACAGAAGCTATTTTTGAACGTCTTTTGATGGTTATTTTTTCCCACAGGTTAGACACGTGGCTGGCAGAGCTCACGCTGGCTCTGCCAGGGTTCATAAAGGTTTTTGTCTATGTTTATGGGAGTAAATATGCGACGTGTTTCGATAACTGGGATGTGGCAACTTTCAGGAGCACACATGAGGTTGGCCATGATAATTGATGCTATTAATAATAATAATGCATTTTATTTAATGGCACCTTTCATAACAGTCACCTCACAAACAATATAAAGGCATAAGACAAAACACACAACAAACAAGTCACATATACAAACCAAGTGCAGTTAAGTCTCTATTCTTGTTTGATGTTGAGTGATTAAAGAGAGCAGTTTTAAGATTGTGCATGTGTGATAAAGAGACACACGAGGCTGTGGGTGTTTTGAGATTTGAGTCTGATGAGAATTCATTACAGCTCAAATAATTAGCAAAAAATTTGAGAGCTATCGGAGATCTGCATGCTTAAAGAGCTGTGCGTTTCAACAAGAACAGAAACAAAGAAATGGTGGGGATGAAAATCTAGTCAAATGAGGAGGATGTGACAAAAATGGTAACAACTAATACTTTTGAAAGAAAACTCTTTAAAGTTTAGAGAATAGTTTAAGGTTTCCAAGTCTAAAGCCATGTTGAAGAGTACAACATCTAAATATAAAACATTAAATGTGAAAATGTCAGGAAACAATGACAGTTTTGATATGACTCACCTCTACATAAGATATGGGGAAGATGCCAATCTTATCTCCCAGCATGCCTTCCGCCCAGTTCTCATCCACACGACGAATCACAGTAAGAATATCATCCTGAGGGCAGACGGAATAAAACAGGTTCCTTGTTATTCAGCCACAAACCTTTACAGCAATTTGTTAAAAAGTCCATAAAAATGTGCAACTCGAAGGCATGAATGAACAGCATTTTTTTCTTTTTCAAATCTATCCAAAACATAAATAGCTGGAGGGTAATTTGCACACTTATGTTGCAAGCAGAAGAAAATCTTTCTTTTTGTTTCAGCAATATTATGGCAGTGCTGTTCGTTCACCCTTAAAAGTCACTATTTGTTTTCGCTAGTGGAATACATAAAAGGAGAAATTCTCAAGCTCATGCTTCTTTTCCATTCAAAGTAAGAATATCTAAGAATATCTAATGCATTAACTGATTCTATGACTTGTAAAGTGATACAGTATTTCTTAATGAACTTGTGAATGGGTATGTGTATTTGATGGGAGAGTAAAGATTAATTTCAAAGTCTTTACAAATGTTCAGCACCTTTGAGAATGGCAAGCAGTCCTTGTCAGCCTCCTTGTCTTTCAGTTCAAAATCATACAGGGCCTTGCATTGAGGAGGAGGCTGTGGGAGAGGTTTGATGACCTGGACGAAGTTGGTGGGGAAGAATCCATGAACTCCACCCATCTCTCCATGGAACCAGTTTTCATCCACCTGTCGGCGCAGGATGATGATGTCACCCTTGCTGAACTTGAGATCTCCAGGTTCTTTGCCATCATAGTTGTATAAGGCCTTGGCACAGGGTAGCTGAGGTACTCCCTGTAGTAAAGAGAAAGACAGGAGGAGGATTACTAAAAGTGAAAGATATCCAAAGTAACTTGGATTCATGGATAATGCAAGATCAGCACTCAAAAGCACATTCATTTTTCAAACTCATAGGACAGGCGAAGGGTGAGCATGATATCCACAGCCAGCTTTCATAGAGTGTGCCCATGTGTGGCGGGTAGGAGTGTAAAGTGAAAACATGGATTCTATAATAAACCCTTCTCTGCAAGTTTTTTTTAAAAACATATACACTGCTATCTTTGGACCCTTGGAGCCACACACAATCCTTAACTTTGCCATCTGCAATATGAAAAGAAATAAAGAACCATCTTTGCTCAGCTATAGACAAAGTCAAAATGCTAACATAAGCTCAATGATAACGATTGTGCTGTATAAGAGTGATAAGTCTGTCTGGCTTCTCTTTCAGCCTGACTTTATTGCCTTGTTTCTCTGTTTGACTGTGCCGGGTTGCTTTTTCTGTCTTTCTTGCACCGTTTGTGTTGCTTAACTTACTGACTGCCTCCTTGTCTGACAATCCCAAAATACCCTGGGATATGCCAATGGATTCGAAATGTTGTGGGGCAAGCACATTTATCAATGTGTGTGGAGTTTTATGGTGCAGAACCAGTCGTCTGGAACCGGTCAAAGCTCCTTTCAAGCCTGACAATGATCCACAGGCAGAAAGAGGAAGGAGGCGGCAGACACAGTCCTGCTCAACTGAATGAGCCCTTTCAGGCAAACTGTTCAAGAGAGAGGCCCTCTGTACAAGAGAACCCCCTCCAACCACCCAGCATAAAGTGCAATGGTCTTCCTCCACTGTAGCATACATCTCCTGCCCATAGTGAGAAGAATGGTAATGACAACACCAATAACAAAGAGAATCCGAAAATAATCATGAAAGACAAAGGTATTGGAAAGGAAGAAGAAAAAAAGGAGGACAGACAACAGGCAGATAGGCAAGAGGGAAGTAAGGGAGGAAGAAATTAGGAATGCAGGGAGATAGGAGGAAGGATGTTGGTTGGCAGGTAGACAGGAAGGAAGGAAGGAAGGAAGGAAGGAAGGAAGGAAGGAAGGAAGGAAGGAAGGAAGGAAGGAAGGGAGGGAGGGAGGAAGGAAGGAAGGGAGGGAGGGAGGGAGGGAGGGAGGGAGGGAGGGAGGGAGGGAGGGAGGAAGGAAGGAAGGAAGGAAGGAAGGAAGGAAGGAAGGAAGGAAGGAAGGAAGGAAGGAAGGAAGGAAGGAAGGAAGGAAGGAAGGAAGGAAGGAAGGAAGGAAGGAAGGAAGGAAGGAAGGAAGGAAGATGGAATAAAGAAGTTGGTTAGGTAGGTAAACAAGGAAAAAGTGTATAGTTTATAGGCTAGGCCAAGTAGGCTAATAGGCTAAAGGAAGGAAGATAGGTAGACAGATAGGAAGGAAGAATGACTGGTAAGGAAGTAAAGGAAGGAAGGCAGGAAGAAGGGAAATAAGAAAGGATGGAAAGTAGGGCTGCATGATTATGGCAAAAATCATAATTGTCAATTATTCTCATGAATTTGAAATTGCAACAATTAATTATGGTCATCACAATTTACATTGAATGATGTTTTAAATAGCTTTACACAAGTAAAGCCGGCTTATAACTGGAGCAGAGCAGGGGAATCCAACGTTTAATTAAAACAAAGCATCGCAAAGGCCCACGGTGGGTGTTGACGTGAGGTGATTTTTTGTATAACAGTAAAATTATTTTATTTTGGGTAAAGCAGATTTTTTTTTGCTGTGTAAAACGAAGTATATGTGCTATGTATATGAAGTGTTTAATAAAAAGATATTTATTTGAGATTCATTATGCTTTTTTTAATCGAGCAACAGAAAAATATTCGTAATATTAATCGTCCAATTAGTTGTTAGATCAGTCGACTAATCGATAAAATAATCGTCGGACTAACCGTTTAATTAATTATCGTTTACCTCAGCCCTAATATATGCCTATTATAATAAATTTGTTTACAAATAAATTTTCGACATGCACAAGTACCGTCCTCCTTTACATAAAATACAAACAAATTGTAAGAATATGACTTAAACTGATAAACAGTCGGCCTATGAGGTAAGGTTTTTAACTAGCAGTCCCAAACTAGTTTTTGTTAATACAATGTTAGTATGAGCACAGCCATTAAAAAAATGAACAAAATATCCCAAGCTGAAAAATAAAGTGGCATTTGGGGGTTATGGAAACCCCACACAATACTAAAAATAACTTAATGAAAGATAGCAGTGTACATGTTTAAAAAAAACAGTTTTATTTCAGAGTACACTTACGTCACTGTCAGTTCCTATTGTGATGGGTTCTCTGAATTAGTCATGATTCGCCTCTCACGAAGTAACATGCTCCAAACACACCTCTTAAGCACACAGAATAAAGTAAGTGGACTTTGTTTTTGCACTAGCTGCTTTGAATAATTACGTAAATGTGGCACCTGTAATCGTAGCCATGATTAGAAATTCGATTAATTGTGTAGTCATAATGGAAAGAAAGGGAGATGGTATGCAGGTTGGTAGGTAATTGGGTGGGTAGGAATAAAGGAACAATTGTAAAAAGGAAGGAAGGAAGAAGAGAAAGAAGAATGGTTGGACAAAAAATAGATGGTATGCAGGTGGGCAGGTACCTAGGTTGGTAGGGATAAAAGAACAATTGTAAAAAGGAAGGAAAGAAGGAAGTGGGTCAGTAAAAGTTACTTAGGAAGGAAAAAAAGGCAAGGTAAGCAAGAAAAAAAAGAAAGAAAGAAAACAAGGGAAAACAAAGAGAGAGAGAGTGACTGATGCGGTACTTTTAGCCCAGAGTAGGATCAGACAGTGACTAAGCAGCACTCACCACAGAGAGGACAGACGGTCAACCCAGACACCGAAACAACTAACTAGAGGGCAAACTGACCTTTCAGAAACCACATCCTTTCTTCAAACTTAAAAAACAAACCAAAAAGGAAATAAAGATTAAACTAAGAAATGTTATTTGCTCTCAATTCTATGTAATTTGGGCCGACAGCTTTATTTGATGTCATGTAACTCTGTGCCAAAATCCACCGACTCGAACAACTCAGAAATCAAAGCTCCATTCGTCTGTGCACAGAGGTGCACTCTTCGAACCCCCTTCTGCTGGCCTCTCTCAAAGGCAGCTGTCAGCAGATCTGCAGATTTACCCACTTTGCACAGCATTAGGAGCATGAAACAGACAGAAAGAGTGAGAAAAGAGGAAAGACATGAAAGAACAAGGAATAAGATGGAAGGAAAAAAGACAAAAAGGGTAGGACGGTAAGAAGGAAAAGAGAAAGTTCACGATGGCCAGTGTTTTTCCGGTCTAAGCCTTGCGTGTGAAAACGAAGGGTACTGGAGATTTCTTGAACTGGACTGACATTAAAGAACATTCAGGCTTTTATCCAGTCCAAACAGAGCACAGAAGTTGTGCGTGTGTACGCTTGCCCGTTTGTTAAAGTTACATTAATCTCAAAGCTCTGTTAAAAAAAATGTTGCCCACTTGCAGTCTGAGGTTTTCTGATCTCAAGACTCATTCTGGTCCAAGAACTCTTACATGAGACTGAAGGAATAAACACCAGTCTGTCTCACTGAAGATCTAAAGAACACGACCAGAACTACAGGATATTATAAAACTAATGCAAGACAGCTCTGAGAGTCCAGTGGACCTGAAATTACTCAGCGCTGCACAACTGTGCTAAACATCTCTCACTGCAGGGAAAAACAACAACACCTTTATTCATTAAAGTGCTGAATCAAATGAGATTATAATGTAAACAAGATACCTAAAAATACCTAGTAACAAGATAAAAACCTGGTGGTTCTCAGAGGGCAGGCATGCTGATTTCATCCTATCTAATTGACAATTACAAGTGGTTTTTCATTTAGCAGATGCTTTACATTGACTTACAGTTTTCATCACGATGATTCCCTCATGCATGGAAATTTGCATTGCAATTTTGCAAAACTATATTAATGTTTCAATTTAATTGGTAGAAGTTGTCATACTGTCTCTAGTAGGCATTACTTTAGGGTTACACTTCCTTTACAGTACAGTACTTACAGTGTACTTACCTAGAAAGTACTGCTAATATAAGGTAAGTACATGGAACAGGGGTAGGTTTAGGGGTAGGTCCAGGGTTAATACTAGTTATTACCCAGTAATTGTAGTTACTAAAATAAGTACATAGTATTTACATGGGTAACTGGACTGTAAAAGGAAGCGTTCCCTACTTCAGTTTTTAAAGATAGGACTTTTAGATTTTAAAGATTGGAATTTGGTCTAATCGTTTCAAATTTCATAATAAATTAGTGGCCAAAATCGTCTAGTCATATCAAACATTTCCAAGACTAAGCTGTAACTGAAAAATTTAGATAAATCAAAAACTATTTTGACTCTGAATTTAATCTAAAGTGTCATAAGATTCCCACACCTTATCATTGTTAGTGCAAGGGAAAAATGGTAACCATTCTCAGGTCATTTTATGTGAGGTTTGATTCTATCCATGTTTGAAAATATCTCTTCACAGATATTTAACCACTCCCCAATAAAATGGGTGGATAAAGTAAAACTGGAAAACAAAGCATATTTACATCACAATACGACGAAATACATGTGGTAACCACTATGCCATGACTCCAACTCCTTTTCAGGTAATACTATTGGAAGTGATGTATTTAAAAAACTGAGAGGAAAAAACTAAATGAACAGGGGATCTGTTCTTTAGATTTCATCACAAAATTTGGCTGGCGGCGATGTTTGACGTTTCTTAGTGGAGTGTAACCTGCCTATAATTTGTCAACAACGTGTGACAGCTAGATGTGCCTAATAGACCACTAATGAGAAATGTGTAATCCAATACTAATGAGCTCTACAAAGTCAACAAGCCATCAATCACTATTAAGACTCTAATATTCACAAACATCCCGACTGTCTCTAAATCACTGTTAGAGGCAATCTAATGTCATAAAATACAGCCTTTTAGCTCACTTAGTGAAGACTTTTTCTAGCCATCACGTATTCTTCATTGATTCACCCATCTCATCTGACCCATCAGTGTTTAGATCATGTTTTGGACAGGTTGGCAGGGCTCCAGAGTAAAGAAATTACCAGAGAGCCACTAGAATGAAACGGTTAAGACCCGTTCACACCAAGAATGAATACTGTAGATAACTATAGCGATTTCTATATTAGCATCCACATCAGCGGCCTACATTGTTCTGTTTAACATAAGCGCATGCTGAAGATCTGTTATTTGTCGCTTTAAACGCTTGAGTGGTTTAAAACTGAATGGATTCTGGTTGGCTGTCAATGTTTTATCGTTTATCAGCTGGAAGAAATCGTTCTGAAAGTGATTCCAAATATATTGTTTTGCCATTATCGTTTGAGATATGGTGTGGATTCTGCTATTCTTTCACTCTAAAAATGCTGGGTTGCTTTAATCCAACTTTGGGTCAAATATGGACAAACCCAAACGTTGGATTAAAATTTTAATAATAAAAATTTAACCCAATGGCTGGGTTAGTCCATATTTGACCCAAAGTTTGGTTAAAACAACCCAGCAATTTTTAGACTGTTTATATTTAGAGTGATTTTTAGAGTTAAATATTAATAGCAAATAAATTGTTTTACTTGACTTCTAGTCACTTTAATTACATAATAAATAAACATTTCAGTATATAGATTAGGATGACAATTTAAGTTATAACTATTTTAATTGAATTTATTTAGTATAAATTTGCTCAAACACCATTATTAATTAAAACAAAACTGTTGTGGAGATCTATCTTCAATTATAGGTTATATGAAAAACAAATCAGTGAACAGATTGAAGTCTCACAATGAACTGTTCCCAGTTCATCTGAATCAGGCATAATGGAAAAATTACATTTTACAATCAGTTGTGAACTCATTAACTGCTCTGAACAATTCAAAAATAAGTCTGATATGATAATAAACAAGCAATCTTGCTAATGTATTATGAATCTTCTTTATGACTGACTCCTTAACAAGAACAGGTTCACAATCATTTGTTCATGAATCAGATTTCGCAGCTGGTGTTGTGTCATTTTATTTTAGTCAGTTGATGATCTATTAAAAGTAGTGCTAAGAGTCAAAATAAAAGGCAAAAATGCAATGAGAAAGTCATTAAAAAAGGTTACACCAGCTGGGATGCAATACCAAACAGACACTCCACACATTAAATGATTCAGTGTGTGTTTGACATTATAAAGGGTGCATTAAAATGTACTCAGTGTGTGAAAGAAGGGCAGTGCAATGTTTCCCTGATGGCTTTAAAAAAAGCTGTTCTCACAGTTAGGGGGAGGGTGGTAAGACAGGAGACCATCTGACCCCCATCTACATGTAGATCATTTAGCTTAAGAAATCCCTCAACACTGACAAAGATGACAGGAAAAAGAGGACAATTCCCAAGGGGCACAAGCAATCAAACCCATCACACACAGTAGTGCATAACCCAAGCACAGCAATCAGATTCACCAAATGGAGATGACGCCGCGCTATTGGCAGGAGTTTGTGCTTCTGGCGTCCATGTTGTTTTCATTACGGCTACATTAGTTGAAATGGGCTGCTAATGGCTCTGTTTATGACCACTGGGAAATGACCTGACCTGTCCCTCATCTGTGTCCTCAGCTAAAAATGGACTCCCACCCACAGCTGCTGCTGAAGCCTCATACTTTTCACCTCTAGACTAACGGGCATCCCTGCTGAAGCTTTAGTGGATAATTACTTTGTAAAGGATGATAGATCAGGTGTGGAGGATGCTGAGTGGGCGCTTACGACTGAGGGAAGGAGTGAATTGATTTAGTCAATGCAGGGCTGAGGTCTGAACAGCAAAACATCAGGTTTGACCAGGCGAAGGAAACAAATAATCATCTGCAGCAATGATTTTAGTCTGTCATGAATCCAGTAAGGAGCAAAAGTTCAACAGACCGCAGCAAGTCTTTGATGAGGAACAGAAAGAACAGTGTTCATGTTAGATCAGTGAGAAAGAGAGAGATAGATAGAAAAAACAGTAAGAGAGCTAATAAGGTTAGACATGTACTTGTCCTGTCCTTCTACATTCAACCCTTGACCTTTATATCCAGTAAATGAGCAAAATTGAAATGGGAAATAAGGTTTCCATGGTAACATCTGCAGAAGATCCACAGTTCTTGCTGTCACTTTCATAGCAGAAAAGAAATGAGAGGTGGGGCGGTGGTGAGATGCAGAAGTTTCATGGCAGAATGTTAGAAAACAACATACAGGAAAACAGGAAAAATAGCTCTTGGAAAACAAATTATATTTAACCCCTTTATGTGCAAACTTAAGATATATCGCAGGGATGGGGATTGTTAAGAAATTATCGATATCGATGCCATTGTCGAGTCTGCTTATCGATGCGATTCCTTATCGGTTCCCATATCGATTCCTGTACCATTTGCTGAACACTTATAGGGTGGTTTTGAGAGTTGTTGCTTTGAACGTCTAATTTAAAGTGGTTTTAGAGAATAAAAACCAAGTGTGCAATATCAATACAGAAGTTGAATACATTGAAATTTCTAAAAAAAAAATAAATAAATAAATAAACATTTCTAAAACAAAGCTTTGTATTGTAATCACACTTAGTGGACTCATGTGTGTTATACCCTTTCCTCTGTCATCTTGGCATCCTGAGCAGCTGGTGTGAGAGGGGTCTCTCTCTTGTTACTCTCACTAGGCTGTCTGTCACTGTCACCATCTACAATGAATTAATCTAGTGAATATTTGCACATAATTTTACTATTTAGTTATAAAAGATCATTGGTTACTTATCTAGCATTAATGTTTTGATATAACTTATAAGCCTACCTGCCATTGTTTGTGGAGCACAGGCTGTCAACTATAGTGCATTCCTGGTATTTAATGCCATGGATGCTATTTAAATGTTTGAGCATATTTGAACTAAAAGTAAAATAAAAATAAACATCTGAAATGTTATTTACATTTTTATTTTTGAATGAATTAATAATTGATTCCTTTTTATTTTTAAATCCTACTCCACTATAGTTTAACACTGCCTTTTCAAGACAGAAACACAAAACACACAAATGCAATCTTGTCAACAGCCTTGTTATTTTTATTTTATAGGACGCTGGAAAAAGGGCTGATTGTTTAAATTACTTCTTTACTTCTTTTACTTTTTTATGAGCTTGCATGTAGTGTATACACAAACACACAGACATCACACTTTATCATGACACTGCATGAATGCCTGTGAGATATTATCCCAACACCAATAAACCACAGAACAGAGGAAGAGAGAATCACAAAAACAGGAGGCAAAGTAAAGCTCAGAAAACACATGCAGATAGCTGTCTGGACCCCAGATGTGCATCTGGACCACGATCACAGATGAAACTGAGCAGAACGGCTTTCTCCTGATCCCTCTTTCCCAGCACTCTCATTTAGCTTACACCATAGTTACGACCATGGCCATCCAATCACACACTTGTGTCTATTTAAGCCATGTGACCATCCCACGAGACATCCACACCTGTTCCAGTCACAGACCTCCATAAAACCTCTGCATTTCACCTTGCCGTGGGGAACCGGACTGCACTTTAGGGGCTCATGGGATCCACGGCCATTACAACTAGATTGAGTCAATCTGCCACAAAACAGTGTGCAAAGTCTCATGGGAGTTGAAGTCCTTTCATGAGATCAAAGCTGCCCAGCCTAAATGTGTGGACAAATGAACCATGAAACAGGCATGTGTAAAGCTACATTTCAAATTAGAAGCAGAGGCCTAGTTAAGACTTAAGAGGAAAAGAAAAGCCTTTTTCATTGAGTAAAACACTAAACATATGGGAGTGCAGAGGAGATGTTGCCGAGGCAGAGACTTTTCTGTAAGCTACAGATTAGTCATCAAAAAGAAACTGTTTTAACATGGAGGGGGTCTGAGATTTATAGTGGAATTATGGAAAAGCAGAATGTGGTTTTCATGAAGCTTGTGCGTGTGTATTTGTAACTAACTTGCTGGAAAAATAAAGTAAATGTGTGCTACTATTTTGCATGTGGACAATTTTTCTCTCACTGTGGGGTGTGTGTTTACACTTGCCTGACCTCGCTTACAGTAAAGACAGGTGGTTTGGGGTGTGCTGAGGATCACAGAATGTATCTCTTAACACTCCATGAATGGGCAGAATAACACAACCCTCAATCTACAGCACTGGGGAAAACTTCTATTTAGCATTCAGTTTTAACCTCACCGCATCATCTTTATTCATCAACTCATTTACCTCAAAGAAAACCACTGACCAATCGTATTTTCAGGCGGCTTTCAGACCCCAGTGTTCCAAACTGCCATTTTCCCCACACAATTTCAAATGAACCCAGCTTAATTTACACGCTTAAAAGGATCATACATATACCTGTCCTTCAAACACAACATCAGAGCCTTTTCTATTATGTAAATATGACTATACTTCTTTGAGGTAATGTCTGTTTTTTTACAATGAAGTTGATCATTTTATTCAGCAAGGATCAAAATTCACAGACATTTATAATGTTACAAAATATTTTGACTTCAAATAATATATTAGAATGATTTCTGAAGGATCATGTGACACTGAAGATTAGAGCAATGATGCTGAAAATTCAGCTTTGCCATCGCAGGAATATATTACATTTTTAAATATATTAAAACAGAAAATTAACTTAGTCAAATAAATGCAGCCTTGGTGATTAGCATCAGAAATGTCTTGTAAAAACTTGAAAATCTAATCAGCCTACCATTAAAAAATACAAGAGTCTCATAAATTCTTACAATCATATAAAATGGTAAACTCCTTCAGGAGCGTTGACTTTGGGAAATTCAAGGACCATATGGCAGAGGGACATTGGCGAAGAAATTGACAGATGGTCTAGAGTATGGTAAATATATAAAAGGTAAGGGGAAAGTTCACTCAATAGAAGATTCTCCACAGATACTACCACATTCCGGTAAGACTTTTCATGATGAAATTGAAGAAAGACTGAAGAAAATTCAAAAGAAAGAATTTATGTTGGAAATGCCATCTGGAAACCGGTACCTTTTTACACTGTATTTGGGACTGTAGTCTTGCTAATCCATTCTGGAAACAAGTTATGGATGTTTTAAAATAAACGTTTCAAAATATCTTTAACTCCTACACTGTGTCTATTCGTATTCGGTTACAAGTCCCAAATACCTAATGTTTCAAAACGTGTATTTTCTTGTTATTATGGTATGTATTACAATGGCAAGTTGAGACACTAGAAGACAATGAAAGCCCCAGAACTGAACGAGTGGGCTAGAGCAATGGTAGAAATAGCATCTTATGAATCTCCAAGTAAACGATGTTAGAGAGGAGGCGTTGTCTCCTTGGGAAGAGCTCGGGACACATATTACAGTGAGGTGGTCTAAAAATGAATAGATAACAACTTTGTGTTTTGTCTTGTACTTTATTTCATGATCAAAATGTGCATGTAACCCTGTTTTATCGTAATGTTGTAATAAAAAAAAATCAAACAACCCCAAACTTTTGAATGACAGAATTCCTAAAGGTAACATTTTTGAACAGTGTATAACATTTATAGACGCATATTACTGGATGTTTGTTGTCTGTTTTGAACCTACAACCTTTCACTCATGAACCCGAACAATAATATCCAACAATAACCAACACGCCACACCACATTGCCTATAACACTGTCTTCTGCAGTCTCTGAGTCTGTACAACCGCTATTTTCTCTTTTTTTTGTTCCATCTCCTTCACTATCTTTCTCTCTCTTTACTTAGCTGACAACACTTCTGGTCTTTATGCACTCTCTCTCTCTCTACCGCAGCATGAAGCCGTTAAAAATGCAGAAATAATGCTGAAGCGTTGTGCTTGAAAGTCTGTGAAACATAATGTGAAGATGCGTGTGTGTGCGTGTGTACATTAGTGACAAGACAGACTGAGTGAAAAGAGGCAGAGAAAAGTAGCCTAATTAGCACTGGAGAGTGCATTCTTTTCCCTCTTCCCCCTCCCACCAATCTTCTCAAACCAATGCATTTGGTGCAGACCAGTGTCTCTGAGTTGGTGTGAAAATTGCCTGAAAAGGTGGTCTGAGGTACCATTCTCTGGTACGTTTTGCAGTTGGAATGAATGCAATCGTTGGTAAAATACAGTGTGATTTGCATCTTTCACACTCCTGGCCACACTTATACTATAAGCAGATTCCTCAAAGCTGTTTATCTCTGAATAAATTGTCTTCGGAGAACAGCTTGCATATTTCGCATCTCTTGCATTCGCCGCAGACAAATGAAAGTGCTGTTTTGTGCATGCAAAGTTTTGCCGGTAAATCCAAAGCGACAAAAACATGAATAAAACAACTTTTCAGTTCCAAGTCGTCTGGACTGAGCAATCAAACTAAATGTGAAAGAATAAAAAAACTCCAATATTTTTCCACCTGTGCTCCCTTTTTCCATCTATCCCTGCCAGTTCTCCCATTCCATGCAATTCATCTCTCCTTCTTATACAGCTTAACCCTCAGAGACGCAACCCCCCCTCCCCTCTCTCACACACACGTCAAATCTCTCACCTAACTGTCAAGGTCTCATTTCATTGGCTGGTTTATTGGGCCCAGAATGCAATGCTCTGCAAGCTAGGTGACGATGCAGATAGAAGAAAACAAGGCAATCACCTGCTCTCATCTCTTCAAACAATCCAGGATAAATCTGGATAACAGGAATCCTGTTAAAGTTGAGTTATAGAGATCAGTAACCACGGCTGGCAATATCTTCAAAATCTTTTTCATCACCCGACATAGAGCAGAATTACTTGGTTCCAATCAATTTAAATATCCACTTCGAACACAGAGCTATCAGAGGAAGTAAAAAGTGAAAATAGTGGGCTGGTTGCAATGGTGACAGTAAAAGTTCTAATGTAATTTGGTGTGATTAGAGGGGGAGAAGCCTGAAAGAATGAGACTAATGAGGTTAGCGTAGCAAACTTTAATAAAGCACTAAACACACACTTGCACTTTAGTGCCAACGGGCAACGCTGAAGCTGTTCCAACCCGAGTTGCCCAGGCCAGATTAGGACGATATTCAGAGCTGATTCCTGCAGTTTCACGCACACCCACAGAGCTGCCTCTCTAATCCACTTCATAGTGTTACAGTCACACAATCATCAGCACTTAATCACACATCAGCTGAGAGAGAGCTAGAGAGAGAGAGATAGAGATAGAGATGGGGGGGTATGGCATAATAGTGTCAAAGACAAAAAGCAAAAGAATGAGCTAAACAAAATGAAAAAGAATTGTAAGGTTTGCAAAGAGAAAAAGATAAGAAAAAGAGCAAAAAAGACAGTGAGCACAAGCAAGAACAAGAGTAAAAGAAAAAGAGCAAACATTTAAAAATTAAACAGCACAAGAGGTAAATATGCTAAAATGAAAAGAAATGGCACAAGAACGAACAAAAGAAAGACAAAGACAAAGCAAAAGAGAGCAAGTATGGGTATGAATTTAACAACATGATGAAGAGTGTGCAAGAAAGCAAAAAGTTTTTTTGGTGAAGGTGAAGGAAAGGCCCAAAAAAAAGGAGAGCAGAAAAAAGGAAAATGAGCACAAGGAAGGGAACAAGAAAGAAAGAAAGAGCACATAAAAAAGGAAAATAAAAAAGTAGGCTAAATAAAGGAATAAGGAGAAAAGGGAGTAAGAAAAGAGTACAGGAAGAAAACTGAACCGAACAAATGAAGCAAATAGAAAGAAATGTCACTCGAGGGACAAATGCAGATGAACTGAGATGTGGAGCCCCCTGAGGACCTCATCTGAACTTTCACAACAGACAGAGCCGCAGAAGAGCGTGTGACACAAAACAGAGCCACAGGAAATCTCCTACACACACCACAGTCAACCACAAGACCAGAGAGAGGTGAAGCAACATCAATCAGCAGGAGATCTGGGAGCGGATTTAACATCAATATCTGTTGTTTAATACAAGAACTCAACAATATTCTGCATCATTATGGAACAATGCAATTATTAGGCTTATTATTATTATGTATAATATTAATATATATATATATATATATATGGAATATTATTGGAAAGCAGTTCATATGGGATTCCGAAACTATTTTTCTTAGACAAACCCCTTTGACCTAAAATATTTATTTGAAGTAACCTAATATTTTGTGAAAAAGTATGTTATTTTTTATTAAATTAATCTTGACGTATTTTGGGGTGTTTTATGCCTTTATATACACACAGGACAGAGAGCATGGACAGAAAGGAAAATGGAAGAATGAGCCAGGATTCAATCTCGGGTCTCCGAAGCTCAAATATACGTTATATGTCAGAGCAGTGAACAAAAGGCTGTCGTCTCCGGCTACATTTTTATGCAGTTCCTTCACGAACCCACAAAGTTTTGGGAAACCCTGCCCTACAGCAAAGGAACGTCCATCCTGAAAGGATGCAGATTTGAGGAGGAGGAAGGGAATGTTTGGACACACAAAACCACTGAAACTTCTCATGTGCAGCTTAATCTTCCGGGTATGGGGTCAAAGGTCAGACCCAAAAAAAGCCCATCAATCAACATGAAGCAGAAGACCTGTCAATCAATCACCTTTACCCATAAGCATCAAGACTGAGCATCTCCATTTCAATACTAAACAAATCCTTGAATAGAGCTAATATTTACAGATAATTAAAAAAGCTGATCAAGATCAAGATAGACACACACACGGTGTGATTAAGCAAATCAGATTGGTCTGATAACAGCCATGAGACCACACACAGTGTGTAGATTTGTGAGTGTGGTTCAGTCCAGGTGGGCCATCACAGGTGTGACAGTTTACTACAAAACAGCACAAAAAGAAAACATTACAAACACAAAAACACAGCTGTCAGGAGAGCTCAGGTGTCCTCCAAATATGCCACCCATCACACAGACACATACAGACACACACACACACACAGTGGCAAAATGATATATGGATTGGTTAGAGTTTATTGATTAGTGAATAATGACCAGATGTGACTCAGCTGGGAAAGATGCCGGTGGCAGCAATGAATGTAGCAGATGTTAATAATTACCAGATGAAATATTCAATGGTATATTAGTCTAGTCCCACCTACAGATTGAGAAAACCATTTACAATCTGATTGGCTAGTTTAGGAGTAAGAGCATGGAAAACAATCTTTATGTGAATGATCCTGATAGTATTGCTTAAAAAAATAAAGTAAAAATTCACAAAATCTATCTTTTAAGGCCTGTTCAAGGACAATAACTGTAAAGTTTTAATAGCCTAACTCGAAAACATTGTAACGATAAAGACACAGCTAATGAAAGATAAAATCATTAACAACCAATCACAATCAGCCTGAGTAATTAAAGTGTCAGATGATAAAACTGCATTAAGTTTACAATAAATAGAACGTTATCTTTTGTTGGTGTGGATATAGTTTATCGTTTTTAATGTGAACTGGCATTTACGCTCTGAATAGTGCTAGTTTAATAGTCCAAAAAGACAAGTCATTGATTTGATTCAGCCTAAACTTCTGCCCTGTGAAATATATAGCATTAGCAGAGAGAAATCAAACATTACATGAAACATACTAATTGGAATAGAATAAAAAATCTGAATCCAAAGAACTTGTGGATCAGAATGAAATATAATCTAGAAATCTGTACTGATACCCAGTCTCCACGTTTAGTTACAATTAATTTCTCATATAACTTATGACCCTAAATATGATGTAAAATCAAAAAAACGTGTCAGTCAGATGTTGTCTTCCCGTCTAAGTGATACATAGCCAGAATAAACTGAATGACCAGACCGTGAACACAAAGTCAGCGCAACAATAAAATCAGTCATTCGCACTTTAATACACCAAAATATTTAACACTATTATCAAGAAGCAGACCATGTCGGAACTGAAACTGCAATTAGTCTAGTTTCAGCTTAAAGACATGAGTAATTCCTGACATCGAAGACACTTAAACACACAGAGACAGAGAAACCCACACACCCTTCCCCAAGGGCCCACCGGCGTTCTCCACTAAACACAGTCAGTCTCCATGGTTACACTTTTAACACCTGATTAGGTCTTTTGATCCCTACCATGAAATTATGTAACCTCAGGGCAGAAAAATGGACAGTCACACCCAGCAGAGCCACAACATAGACAAACAAACACATCCAAAACACAACAAACCCCAAAACACCTGCCTGCTCTGCAGCATGCTAACACACACCTCTCAAAGACACTCAAAAACAACAGGAACGTACGCGCACCGTTCAAAAATATTGGGCCAAACTGTGAAATACAACTCACATCACATCATTTATTGTTAATACGCACATACACACTCAAACACAAACCATCTGGAGGTCTGTGGGAAACATTACGCTGTTGAGAATGACTTCCTGCTAACGGCTGTGAGAGAAATGAGGGAGGGAATTAAAAAAGGCGAAACAGATGAAACAAGAAAATGGAAGCAAGGGAGTAATGGGTAATAAAAGGAGGGGAGACAGGGGGAAATGAGCTGATATGCTTGCAGAGAGTACAGCGGGAAGGAAAAGAGGAGACAAGATTGAGGAAAAGCGAGAAGCGGGGGCTCTGCACTGAGATCTGTACAGCTTTGACTACAGGGCCTTAATGAAGGGGTTATTCGGCACAGGCACGGGTCAGCCAGAGGTTGCTGCGGCAACCATGACATCATCAAAAAGGGCCAGTGTGAGTCAACGCTGCCCACTCGGCCACAGGGAAGCAAAGGGGCGGGTCAAAGGAATGTCACTTGTATACGTGCCAGGACGCAATAAACAGCATTCCTTGTTCCTTGCGTAAAACACCAAGTACCGCCAAAAAAACACAGAGAGGCGAACACAAGCAAACAGACTGCTGAGAGGAGGCAGGGAGAGAGGAAAAGCCTCACACATCAAAAGAGCGGCCCGCAGAGTTTAGATTTTAGGGCTTTTGGGGTTTGAGGAGGTTTCCACCGAGGAGGTTGCTCTCACGAAACTGTCACTAACAGACAAACACTTTGAGTTGACCGGTCCCAAGGGGTGCGTGTGGGTGTGCGACCGGGTGAAATGTTAAGGATTTCTCATGTAATCTGTAGGCTATGTGGGGCAAAGAGACAGAAAATGAACTTTGTTCATAGCGATCGTAATCCAGCACTCAGACAGACGTTTTGGGCTGTGGTGATAACAGCTGTTCTTTGTTGTTGTTGTTTAGCATCTCACACTTGATCAATATATAACCAACTGACTCAATTTTTTTGTAATAAATAACTTAAAAAGCTTAACAAACAATCAAAGCACACTTTCAATGCTATGAAAATCGCAAAGTTTGACAAATACTGTGTCTACTATAGTTATTCTTCAGAAGTGGTTATTGTTTACAGGAGGACTGATAAAAATGTGCTTTCCAACTCCAAGTAATCGACGTTAGACCAGCCAATCAGATCTGAGCATGCAGTTTTGAATTAAAACGTTTCATGTTTAACCTTCTTTATCAGTGACAAAAATGACTGAAGAAAATCACCGGTGGATTCAATAGACATCGTGTCAATTTGCAGGGTAAATAAGAGTGACGGTATCAATGATTAATGGATTAATTTAAATCTATTAATTGAAATAATCCCGATCACAAGTTGTATATGAGCAAGCCGTCTGAGGAAGAGACTAAGCCTCGACCAACAAGGTCATTAAACCAAGCACTCACCTGGCTTTCACCATTTTGCCACTCATAACAAGCTATTAGATTTAAAATGTTTGCTCCGGGCTAACACAGCAGCTGCTAACGCTGTCTGACTTCCAGATATGAAGATTCATCACGTCATTCCTTTATCCTAAGCCGCTTTAGAATCTGATTAAATATTAATACATTTCTGAATGCGTCTATGAAAAAGATCAAAGAGTAGGTTTGAATTGCATTACTGCTCTCTGCCTCTTGCTTCAATGCTGACCCCAGTCACATGACCTCTCACATCTGACCTATGACCCAGGAGCTGTTCCTCTTTGTTTCATCTCTGACAGGCTAGCTGACCTGCTAGCCACAGAAAACCAAGTCCCGTTGTCTCAGAACAGGAGGAGAAAGTAATGAGGTTAAACCATCATTATGTTGGCACAGTCTCACAGAAGATCAAGACACCAATGTTACCTGCTGAGTTTTTTTGCTGAGTGTACACTACTGTTCAAAGGGTAAAAAAAATAATAATACTCTGATTCAGCAAGGATGTATTAAATTGATCAAAAGTGACAGTAAAGACATTTATAATGTTATAAAAATGACAAATAAATACTGAACTTTCTATTTATCAAAGAATCCTTAAAAAACACTATTTCCACAAAAATGTTAAGCAGCCCTACTCTTTTTAACATTAATAATAAGAAATGTTTCTTGAGCAAATCATCATATTAGAATGATTTCCAAAGGATCATGTAACAATGAAACTATATTCTTTCATCACAAGAATAAATGACATTTTAAAATATATATTCAAGACTGTAATAATATTTCACAATGTATTGTAACGAAATAACACTTATTGAAACATTCTCAGCAATAATAATATTAATTTTTGTTGTTCATCAAATAAAAAAATGTCATTTAATATCAAAAGAATATCTTTCAAACCAGACAATTGTACAATACAAAACAGGTCTTGTTCATTTCGCTACACATGACATGATCAGTAACAGAATCAGATATTAATTAACCATATTGACTGATCCAGTGAGACAATGAGTGATTCATCCGACTGATTCAAATGGTAAGTTGGTGAGTTTTTTTTGAGCAGTTCATTAAAGAATTGGTTCACAATAAGTCACTAAACTAGTTGTGCTACGTGTTTGCATTCAAAGTATCATTTTAAATTTAACAAAGACTATAAAATCAGTTCAGGAAACATGGCCTGCATTCATTCAAACTAACAACCAATTCAATGAGCATTCTGCCTCCTACACAAACTGAACACAAGCCAGTCTGTTCATAAAAAGGTGAACCCCAGGCGGCATCCAGTCAAGTCATTCACAAACACACAAATACATATGCATCACACGCACAATAAAACAGCTTGTGATTAGTCAGCAGACGTCCCTCTGAGTTGTTTCAGAGAAGTGGCTTTTTGAGCTCTGCGGTAGGGGGAGAATCACCCTTTAAAACTTCACAAAAACGGGTCCATTGGGATGGAGTGAGCTGAGAGAAGCAGGTCTTCTCGATTTATTATCTATGGGAGCTGAGAGACAGGCACGCTCAGGGGATTGTGGGATTGACAAAAGATTGGACCAAGTGCTGAGAGCGTCAAGAAGATGAGAAATGTTCGACTTTGTGCAAATGTAACTTCAAGTAAGAAGAGCAGACAGCTTATTGCCGTGAGGTGAAGGTAGACATCTATCATAATCTGCCGATAGTGCTGCGGTTTCAATATTTTAATCATATCGTTACATATTCAGATTTCACATACAGTTTATATACACTAACATTTAAAAGTTTGAGGTTTAAAAGTTTTTTTTAAGAAATTAAGCAAGGATGCATTCAATTTTAAAAGTGACAGTAAAGATATTTAGATTACAAAACATTTCCATTTCAAATAAATGCTGTTCTTTTTGAACCCTAAAAAATGTATCATGACTTGTTTCAATCATTATTCGTCACAAGGATAAATAGGAATTGTTTTTTTAAGTCCTTCCTGCACCCAAAACAAGGAAAAGTTGAGAGAACGAAACAAGAAACAAGGACTGGTGGGCAGTTTTCCTGATGCACTTCACAGATGTTGTGTGGAAAAGAGAAATTTAAAATGATAGTCATTTATAATTGCACGTGGACAGTACTTTCCGGTTTAGGTTTTTAATCCGACCAATTATTGTTCTTTCGATTTTAAAATATACTTAAATAGAAAACACTTATTTTAAATGGTAATAACATTTCACAATATAACTGTTTGAACTGTATTTTTTATCAAATAAATGCAGCATTGGTGAGCATAATTAGACTTTTTTTCAAAAACATAAAAAATGACTGATCCTTCACCCTACAGTGTCCTTCGCTTTCTTTCCCACCTATTCAGCCTCTTATTTAAATCTAAAAGACAGCTGTAGGGGTTCGTACGCCTCACGCAGACAAACAGTGTATGGTGTTCACCCCTTCACTGCCCTGAGTCTGTCAGATCAGAGGTGGCCGCTAACAATAAGCTGTTATGCATCTGTCTGCTAGACCGCACCTCCTGCTATTCTTCAGCTCTGATAGAAATCAGACGGAGAAAGACAAAATCAGAAAGAGAGAGGTGAGAGGGGAGCGGCACCCTTTGCCCACTGGGACTCATGGGTATCAGAGCGTTCTTTGATCTTTCAGCTTTTCAGCGGCTCATGGAGTCCACCTGCGTGTCCCCGCACCCCCCCTCTTTCCCCCTCAGAAACACTTGAACCCACTGGATGAGGTCCAGGGATGGCATGGTTTGAGCGTTCAGACAGCAGGCCCAAGGACCATCCAATACACATCTCAAGCAAGCATTCACTGTTTGGGACAATTTGGGGTTTTACTGATCAGATATGTATTGATTGACTTCCCATTTCAATTCTGATTCACAAGCTCTCATGATTCAATTCAATTCAATCCAGTGTTTTTAAACTATTCATTTTGAACTATATTTTTTTATGAATCTAAACAAATTGGTCAGGTTGTATATTTCAGATTCATTACAAAGTCATGGCTCAAAACGAGTCATTTGTATGAGAATTATAAACTGGTCAGGTTATATGTCTCTGATTCATGAATCTGACCTCACTTGACGCACAGTATGTTTCTGATTCCTAATAAGAGTAATTTGTTTGTGAACCAGGCTACATTGTTAACTTTGTAGGTCTCAGATTCATTAAAATCATTTGTTCATGAATCGGACTACACTGGACAATCACGTTCAGTAAACACTGCAAAATCGCATTCTTTGACTCTAAAACCAAATGGAGGGAATCTGTTACCACGACTTAAAAAAAAATGCATGGATGCAAGTTAAAAACTCAAATTTATTGATCTAATTAAACCTTTTAAGTTATTAAAACATTGTTTTGTTGAGTTCTATTGACATACTAATGTTGATCATTACATTAACTCTTATGTATAATTTAAACTCAAATTTCTGCGTTATCTGATTTTTTTTAATAAAGTTGTAGTAACTTAATGAAATTGTCTTGATAACCTTGGATATTTGGCACCGGATATCTAGTTCCCAGCATGCTTTGCATAGGACTGGATAAAGAGAATAAATGTTGAAAAAGTATTAGTTTGTTTGTTTTTTAGTGAAGGGAAATAATAGATTGTTTAAATGCTGTTTTATAATTCTACATTTCTTTACAAATTATTCAGTTCTCTCACTTAATGTAGTTTGTTGGTTCAAAGTTGTTATAACTCAAAAAGATTGTGTTCATTTTTGTTGTTGTCAACACGTTTTTTTTTAGAGTGCAGGTAAAATATGCCACCTACTTCCTGCAATCAATCACTAGTGCGCAGGTGCAAAAACAGCCACATATGAACCAGGGAGGAATTCTTGTCCTTAACGCTAGTTTGCTTCCATGTATGAGTGTGTGTTTTGTGCATCTCCATAGCAGAGCATATCATGCATCAGATTTAAGAAAACCACACTAAAGACCTAAATAACAGACCTGTCACTCACACAATCTCTGTTATCATGTAGTCTCAGATGCATTCCTGGACCTTGAATCACAGGCTCTGTTTGAAGCTACAACTGCTGCAAAAACCCCATTCCTCCGACAGCTGGGCTGTTTACAGCACCTCAGATACACCCTTAAATAGGTTAGCGTGCGAAAACACAGTGGGCACAAAGAGAGAAGAAAAGAAACAATCACTGCCAAGTTTGCTCATGCAAGAGTTAACGAAAACCTTTTTTTCCAACAAGTTTGGTGTTGATCAACCTTACATTACCTCACTTTGTTGGATTCCGTCGGCTCTGGCAAACAGCCTAATGCTAATGACTGTGTTCTTAAAGCATGATATGTACACTGACAAGCTAATTAGAAAAAAAGTGTGTGTGGGGAAAGTCAATCAGATTTGATTATTTTCAGAGATGTAGTCTTCCTCTGAGGGTATAAGGAGGAGGTGCTATTGTAGTGATGCCAACTAAAGGGAGAATAAGTGTAATCACTTATAGGATTTAGTCATTCCAAACAAGGGCAAATTTAAAAATAGTGGGTTTTGAAATCAGTTCAAGAGTTTACAGAAATACAAAACAGACTGAAAAGAAGTGATTTTATCATCCAGCAAGCAGCAACAGAATCTTCAAAGGTGCATGTGAAATAATCTAGATTTACACTGTAAAAAAATATTTTCAAGATTTGGCATCACAACATTTTTTCTTTTGTCAAATCAACTTAAATAATTTATTTAGTTCAGATAACTTTTTATTTTGAGTTTCTGATGATTAAATCAATATCCATTGTATTAACTCACTTTTTTCATTTCAATCAACTTAAAATTTTAAGGCAACCAGGTTACTTAATTTTTTAAGTTATACCAACAATATTTTTTACAGTAATCAACAATGGATGATATTCACAGAAAAGAGGTTCTAAGTATCTTGTACTCAGCAAGGTTGCATTTGATTAAAAAAAAATACACTAAAAACACAGTTATAGTGAAATATAGTTAACAATTTGAAATGACCGTTTTCTATTTTAATGTACTTCAAAATGTGATGTTCATTAAGAAATCATACTAATTTGTAGGGTTGCCCCCAACTAAAGGTTTTCCTAGTTGACTGTTAATTGTACATTGTAGCCATTAGTCATTTACTAGTAAATTTATTTTTATTCTCAAAGCTGAAAAGCTTTGAAGGGGTAAAAAGCTTGAAAAAGTTGAAAATAACATGTTAGTTTTGAAACATCCTAAAAAGGTCTTTACAGACACTTTATCTATTTTATGCATTATTTAAATACAAAATGAATACAATTCATGGCAAAAGAAAAAAAAACTTATAATGAAAAATAGCATTGCCGTAGATTCTGGGGGAGACAAAGAGTGTCAAACTTAGTGAGTCAGAGTAGAAACCCCTGATGAGGTTCCTTTGAAGACAGGAAAATAAGATTATCTTTTAAACTTAAGTTAGTTGAATATGAGAGGGACGACTATCTTATTAGGCCAATCCAGCTGTCATTTCACAGCACTGATGTTTATGAACAACAAAAGGAGGATATTAAAAGATTATAGACCGGAGATGTCTGACTTAGAACACCGCCACCCATCAAGCTTTGGGTGGAGGCCTCTTTCTGTCCCATAGGTCTGTGTGGGAGAGATGACAGAGGGCTTGATAGTTGGGACACCTGTGTTTTGTTACTGTGCAAAACCAAAAGGTGGAACAAAACAAAACACACCATCACAAAACTGCTGCTATGACAACTATCCTGATCCGGAGGGACACTTTGTTTGAAAGTTAAACTGGCAGAAACGTGTGCTCTCCCACTCAGACACCGACAGCCACAAACACAATGGTGTCCGCTTGCAACATTTTTGCTTCCTTTTTTTTCTCCCTCTCACAGAGAAAAGAAAAGGAAAACATCCAAATACACAAACACACCCAACAACAAAACTGCTGTATAAGATGCAGTTAATGCGACTTTCTCTCAGCAGGGAAGAAGGCTTACCTCAGCTGCTATGTTAGACAAAATATCATGATAACAGTGTATCACGCTCTTGTTGAATCAGTATTGACCTTCAATATATTGCATCCTGGTTTAATTTTGTTTCTGCTAAAAATAGGAAAAGAATTATCTGTTCCAGAGTAATCAAACAGGCATCTAAAATTATTGGGGCCCCGCAGATTCAACTAGTAGACCTCTATAATTGCGCAGTAAAGTGGAAATCAGACACCATCGTTACTAACCCTTCATCCTCTGTACAGTTCGTTTCAGATACTGCCATCAGGTTGGCGCTTTACAGTAACTCTTTTATATAAAAGTGTCATACATTAGTATATTGGGCTTGAGCCCTTGTTGTTTTCCAGGGTGTAAGGCATACCTTTTCCTTGTAACAATTTTAAATTGTGTTGTGCGTGTGATTGTTTTGTGTATATGTGAGCCTTTTTAACCAAAGACACATTTCTATCAATGGTTGATAGATAATAAACTTTTTGTTAATTGAATTGAGTTGCTTTTTAAATTGAATTGAGAAGCAGCACAATGGCCCGAGCTAACAAGATTTTTCTCTAGTCTGTTGGGGCTGCACATTAAACCGAAATCATGATATGGCTTAGTGCGATTGTCAAATCGCATAGGCTGTGATTTAAATGAATAAATATATGCATGCAGTTGCATATTTCAGGGTGAGGTGCTGGCACTGTGTTCAATTTCACATGAGTACCTCATGATCTGTTGAGTTTGGGTTGCATATTGTGCATTTGGGAACGGAACATGCGCCAACCATTAACCAAACTTGTAATGAGAAGTGGTTATTAACTGGCTATTGTCAAAAAGGAACGTTTTAAATGGATAGTTGATAGTTCACCCAAAAATAAAAATTTTCTAACCATCAAGTTGTTCCAAGCCGGTAGTTGCTTTTTTCTGTTGGTATCCAGACAGTTGATGGTAGCCATTGACTTCCATAGTATTTGTTTTTCCTACTATGGAAGTAAATAGAACTACTATGGAAGTCCATGAACTGTTTGATTTTCAACATTCTTTAAATGATCTTATTTTATCAGCAGAACAAAGAAACTGATACAAATTTGGAACAACAGAAGTGTGAGTAAATGAGTTTTGGGTGAACTATCCCCTGGGGTTTTTAGAATAAATGGTTTTAGTTTTGAAAATTAAGATACCACAATTGCAGTATCTAGGTCTTTTAGTACTTTTAGTTGCAGTATCTAGGTCTTTAATGGTGCGATTTCAGTCAGACTAAAGCATTTACATGACAATGACTGCTTTAGTCCGACTGAAATTGAACTTAAGTGCACATAAACGAAACATCGGAGAGAGTGATTTCTTCTAAACTCCTAGAAACAGTCCACTCAGTATTCATTTTCCTGAATGTAAAGACTCATCCTAAACAAACTCTTTATTTAGAGTTCATTAACCAAAATAATTATATAGATGACAGAGTGAACAACAGAGAAACATTTCAAATTCCCTAAACACCCAATTATTTCAGAGATTTTTCTTCCTTTCATATCAAGCTTAGGCTTTGCAGGAAGTCTCCATGGTCTGATTTACACCAATAGTGCGGTACCACTCATATAACCAGACGAGATAGGGCAAGGAAAACAGTTCTCTCCATCGATTTAACCATTAAGCTAACAGATATCCATTCATTTAAGTTTTTATGGATGTAAAAACAAGTTAACTGTATCTGATCTGTTTGGTATGCAGGACTGTTTGAGTCCAACAAAACCATCTAAACTTACCCTAACTGGAGTGCTCTTGGCCTGGACCCTCTGAGACTGTGCCCCTGTGGGACCTGGATCTCTCTGGCCAACTCCGGCACCCTGTGCTCTGACCCCCACCGCTGCCGATCCATTAGTACACGTGCCATGCATGCTTCCCGTCCTCCTCGGCCTCTGCTTGATGCCGTCCAGTAGCCGTACTAGGAGGATGTTGCTAGGCAACTCATCCACGCCACTCTCCACTAGCGTGCGGCATTCCGGGCAGCGTAGTTCCCCGCGCGACCCCACAATTCCAAGCAGGCATCGCCGACAAAACGTGTGCTGGCACGGCAAAACCTTTGCCGTGGCGTCCAGTCGCTCCAAGCAGACCGGACACTCTAACAGGTCCAGGAGCGCAGACTCATCCATTTTCACACTCGCACAATCTTTCTCAGTGTAGTCGTTCATTCAGTCAGTTCTGTCTCTCCGAAGAGAGAAGCACATGGTGTGGGAGTGTGGATATAAGGTTGTTTGGAGGGAAAGGCCAATCCTGCTGTCACGTCACTCCCATGCCGCAGTCATGATCATATCTCTAGCATTCACTGCAGAGAAATAAAGAAAAAGATATCATATAACACTTATAGAGCATTACATGCGATATATTTGGTGATTTCAATAGCAGGCGCATGGGAAAGCAATGTAATGAAGATGTTTAAGGGGAGTGCGATAAGAAACCTAATTTCTAAAATCCAGTATGATCCAAAACGTTCATTAAATGGACAACAAACTTGACACAAACAGCACTGGAACAGTATGAATAGGAGCAGAAAATAAGCTTGAAACGATGTCATCACCAGGGATGGGAATCATAAGGTATTTAATGATTTTTTTTTTTTATTTTTTTTTTTTTCAGATTCTGTTTCCTCTTAACTATTTTGTTCCCTGATGGTTCTTTTTATACTTCTGAGGAAAAAATATTAGGGAACACAGCATTTCAAGCCAAATGATGAGATCACTTCAGTTTTTAAGAGAACACAGACATAAATCATTACCTTGCAAAGAATGATTTTTTTCAAGTGGCAAAAGTGCAATACAATAACTGTCAATAGCTAGCCTATATAATAAAAATATCAAAGACAAAAACAGGTAAACATATTTATAGGCATAAAACAGGTTACATATTTGATTATTTTTTATAAAATAGGCCTACACTCTCAGAAAAAAGGGTACAAAAGCTGTCACTGGGGCTGTACTTTTTCAAAAGGTAAACTTTTGTCCAATTTGGGTACTAATATGTACTTTTTTGTGCTGATATGTACATTTTAGTTTTTAATATGTACATTTTTTCAGCTGCTAATATGTACATTTCAGGTGCTAATATGTACATTTAGGTGCTAATATGTATATTTTAGGTGTTAATATGTACATTTTAGGTACTAATATGTACATTTTAGGTGCTGATATCTACATTTTAGGTGCTGATATATGTACATTTTAAGCGTTGATACTGTATGTACATTTTAGGTGCGAATATGTACCATTAAGTTACCAATATGCACCCTTTAGGTACAAAAGTGTACCTTTTAAAAAGGTTTAGCCCCAGTGACAGCTTTTGTACCTTTTTTCTGAGAGTGTACCACTGATAAGTACAAAACTCAAAATGTGTATATTTAACTATACACGTTGTCAACAACAACCAGTCGGCAACTAAACTAGTTAATGTCAAACTAATCACAACATAACACAACGAAGGTTCTGACCGAATCGTACACTAAAATGAAACAATTCATAAGAGTCACTCAGTCGGCAATCGAACCACACTTGCAGCCGTATGTTTTTTGATTCACTAAAAGGAACCGGTGCATAAGAGTCATTCGCTCGGGAAACGGACTACACTGGTCACGCTGTAAGCTTCACGATGCAGATAACAACAACACAATTAAACACCGAAGGAGCGTCCCAATTCGCGTACTTACGCACTATTCTGTTCTATGCTCCTTTTAATTAACTTAACAGGACAAACTAGACGTGGAATGTCGGACGTTTCTTGATTACTTAACTGTCACAGCTTTCCAGTTTTTAAAACCTTATAAAATCCATACTCAAATGACCCAATGTACACTATGCACTCATAGCCAAGGCTACTGTGATTTTATGAGTCAAAAACAAGAGGAAAGCTCTGACAATTAAGTGCATGATGTAGCTTATAGACTGAAGGGCACATAGTGCATAGCAGGCTGTGTGCACATAGGGTCATTTGGAACTCAACTTGAGAATTTTAGTACCGTATTAGAATTTTGAAATACTATCACAGAGAAATTGACGCTCGACAGCCGTTAATAGAACAGAACGTGAATACAATTCGGTTCAGTTTTCTTTTTTAATGGAACAGGTCCCGGTTCTCGGGTCTCAGTCCAACACACAGTCCCCAAATGAACTTGCCAACGGGAATTACGCTTAAACAACGAAATAAGAATTACCGTCACGTTTATTCATTTGGCGAAATGAGCCTTCGTGTCTAAACTGCATACTCGCCCCAATGCCGTTTCTCCTCGAGCCCCATCCACCACTATCCGGTTAACCCCACTCATTACTACCACCATTACAATTAGACAAGCAGAATATTGAATAGAGACTAAAAACGAAGTGCCAAATCAAATATCTTTATTCTACTTGCTCATGAACAACAAAACATGAAACAAAAATCAAAGCAAATCAAATGGTTGTACAGAATAAACAGAACAAAACAATGTTAGTACTTGGCGAGGCAATTCATATACAACTAAAGAGAAAGTTCCCCCCAAAATACAAAAAGATTCGGTAAACTGACAGCCCCAGTCACTATTCGCTTGAAAAGATGGAAAAGTGAATGGTGACTAGGGCGTCAGTCACAACATCTTTAGTGAAAGTCAAACAGGTTGAAGTTATATTAATAATAATAGTGAGCAAATGAAGAATTTTAATTCAACTCCCTTTAACATTTACTGCAATCACTCAACCTCGCCCGCTTTTGAGTTAACTTCTTGCATAAAATCAAAACCCCAATTTATTTAGGCGACTACAAAACATTAGCTACATTGTAACCGTAGCGGTACAAACATATCGGCCCCACAACTGCTGTCTGAGTCTGTTTAAACAACTCCTGAAACCAACTAACCCATCACCAATAAGATTTGCAAACCAAGACAGAAAGAGGAAAAAAGTAACAAAAAAGTATAGTGTTGTGCGTTATGTGTCACAATATACAGGGCACGACACACTCGGACACAGACGCTTTTTATCATCGACGCGTTTGTCTGTAACTCGTGTTCATGTTGCTTGTAAGTAACCATGCACGTTTGACTAACAAACTTTGATCGGACATTCAAATTGAATTTAATGTCTAATTACGGAGAGATCTGTGAGAGCACGAAAACGCTACCTTAAATAAGGGCCCCTTCACACTCCTCCTCTTCTTCCAGAACAGTTTCTTTCCCGAGTTCCTCAAAGTAGGGAATTCGCTCTGGAAAAGGGATCCTGAAATCTTGATCGCCCAGTTGGACACAAGTTTACATATCCAGGTCCGTAAATCACAGTAAAGGACAGGTCATCGCTCTTGAGTCGTTCAAGAGAAACAGCAAAAGGTTCAAGTCCGGGAGATTCAGGTAGATTAAACTGAGAAGAAAGCAAAGAAAAACAGGAGAAGCGAGTTCCTGCGTCCGAGCGCCATGACGAGCTCTGTTGGTACTGTGGGACACTGCAGCGGACGTGTAGTCGGGAGGGACAATTTTCAAAACGCACAGCTGAGAGAATGCAGCAGCCTGCGTTTTTTTCTGTTTAGGCTTTGTCCTAGAGAAACAACCCACATTCTGCACTTTTGATCGCCATAAATAAGCTAAATGTATTTTTAAACCTTGCTGATTTAGTCTATACGTAGTGGATACACTGGGCAACGTTTTTCACGGACGAATAGTTTGTTTAGAATCTCCGCCTGCGTCATATAGTGTCACAAATCACGAGAGTCACTGCAGGGGGATTTTTTTTTTTAAATCCTCTAATAAGTTGCAATCTCTCAGACACGGAAAGAGTCGAGAGATACAAATTTCACTAGCTAAACCAAAGCTATGTTCTGAAAAGTACTACACTAGGCTACTATTTCTACAGTAAGCCAGTATGCTAATTTTCTGCATTCATAGACGACCTGCAAAACAGTGCAATGACACAATGCAAAGAATACTGTATTCAAAAATTCAACCTGCTCAACTTCACAGTGTATTTCATGAACTGCAAGAAATATTAAATTAAATATCTTATTTAACTCATTAAATACTAAATTTATAGGCTACAGACAAAACTGTATAAAAATGCTAAATACATTGCAAATTGAAAAATCTATTTTAAAAATGATTACCTGCTTAATTAAATATGTGGCAATGGCATGCTACTTTTTGTAAAAGGGCAATTTTCATATTATATTATAGTACCATGAGGTAAAGATGAATTCTCTCAAATATGCTCTCTCATTTCCCTCTGAAAGGTTTAGGTTTAGCAGTGTTATTCACCAAAGCTTTGCATCTCTCCTCCAGCTTGTCTCAAAGGTCAATTTTCCGCTACCTTCCACATGCACACTGGCACACACAAAGGTTAACATGAAGGTGAGGCTGTCAGAAGATTGACCCGTGTGTAAACCATACAAGAGACCTTTTAACATGATTGTGGTTCATATAAGATCAAATGCTTCCCTGTTACATGATGATGGCCAAATACCTCATACCTCAAGTTTATAAAAAAGGAAGTGTTTTACATTTTATTAACCCTACAAAGGCAGGTGTCATCCTACAAACAAAAGCCTCTGGTATTCCTTTCAGGAATGAAGGAATATTTTTCACAGGCAAATCATTTAAATGGGAATAGGAACACATTGGCAATTTTATTTGCCAGCAAAATTTCTCTGAAATTTCCATGTGACTGCACATTAATAAAGAAAACTATGTCATTATTTACTGTCATGTTGTTCCAAACCTGTATGAATTGTTTCCCCTCTCTGGAACACATTAAATGTTTTAAATGTTTCCGAACATGCTTCAAAACCATATTGGACCCCTTTGACTTCCTCCAAATGAACACTTGAAACATTCTTTGAAATATATCTGTTTTTCAAGAAATGTTTGGAACACAATTATGGTGGAATTTTCATTGCTGTGTGAACCATCAACCCGATCTCACGACCAAGTCGTACGAATTCGACGAATCATTAAAAAGTGGCTAATTCGTAACAATTCGATTTTGTTTTAACAAACGATTTTGTTAAATCATACATATTTTACGAATTGGCCAATTCGTATGAATTCGTACGAATGACCTACCCCTTACCCTGCCCCTAAACAACCATCACGTGGGTTTAGACAAATCGTACAAATTGGTACGAGTGAGGTCGTACGAATTAGACACTTTTTAATCATTCGTCGAATTCGTACGAATTGGGCATGAGATAGTGTTGGAACCATTGTTATTTTAGAATCATTGAGATGATATTATTTTATATTTTCTGTCTTAGTTCAAGTTTTAGTAATTTTTTGTTAATTTAGCAGCTTTTGTTTTAAAGTCTATTTAGTTTTTGTTTTAAAGTTTAAAGGCCAAAATTAAACAAGTTTAAAAAAGATTTATTTCAGTAAATGTCTATTTCATTTCAAGAAATGAAAACATTTTAACCCTAGTGTGAACTATCCCTTTAAGATGGCAATATATTGTCAACCTGTCACTGAAGGCAAAGTTCTCAAGCCCTAAAGTCAACAGGAATTACATCATCAGGTTTCTACCTCATTCGCTCTTATCATGATGATGTAATATATCTTTTAAGAATGGATTGCATTTAGCATAAGTCAAAGGCAATAGACTACGTGTAGCCTAGTTCAAAAGCATGAGAGTCTTCTCTGTATTTATAGGCTAGTGCATATACTAGATGCTAACAATTTATGTACTGACTCACCAGTTTTACAGAGCCTGCAGAAAACGTTAACGCCAACAGAGAACAGGACGTGATGAATGAGCTTCACAATGCTAGACTTGATGTTGAAATCACCGTTATTAGTGTTTAGCATGTCCTTTGTCTGCTCAAGGAAAAATTACAACACGTCGTCGTGAGCTATTTGCACTCTTAACTAAATTGGGCCACTGTAATGGCAACATTTGGTAAGCAAGTGTGTGTAATTGAGCTGAAAGAGTTCATGAAGGGCTCATTTGAGCACATATGCATGTGAGTGCAGTGTTTTGTCATGCCTTGGCTAATGAGAACAATAAATCAGAAATAAATAAATATGGTAAACATCTATGAAACAGAAAAAAAAATGTGAGAGGAATAGTATAGCGAGAGAGAATAATAAAGAAGTTAGATTTATGGTGGCACGGCTCTTGGATGTCAGAAGTGATCCCGGCGGAGCAGGCAGCAGCCCTCCGGTCATATTTCACTGTTGCCGGGGGTCATTTAGCCCACCCCTGCGGGAGGGCCAGAGGCTGTAAAGCTTGGTGCAAATTTCTTGGATAACCCCGGAGGGAAGGCCTGCTTTGATTTATCACTGACCCAGTCACGGCCCAGTCTGAGGATTGTTTTGAGTGTAGGTGATTCACAATTGCAAGCATATACATGTTGTTATAGTCTTATTCATCTTCATTCTTTATGCAAAAGGAGAAAATAATGCCATTACACTTAAAGTGTCAGAGCTAGAAAGTTATGTTGGCTTTTATTTTTTCCCTCCAGTGAGTTTGTGATCAGCAATTTGCAGCCACACGAATCTGCCACGTTTGAGGCTGTGTCACGGGCAATAAAAAAGCATGGAGGGGTTGAGCGAGAGAAACAGACAGGAGTAAGAGTGAGAGAGAGAGGAGATGTGACCATTTTTTTCCCTTCAAAACATGAGAGCCTGCTCTGACAGAGAATAATGGATTCAGGGATCCTTTTGCAGCTTGAACGCATCTGTTTTCCAAGGCCGTGACAATCTACCACAACCATCTAAATCTTCAAAACTCTGAATTCATGACCTAATATCAGACACAGAATAACTGTGAGTCTGCTGCATATACTCTGGTTTCATTTTAGGAAACAGCAACATGATAATCATTGAATCATTAAAATCCACTCATTGATTCTTGGCTGTTTGTAGTCGTAGCTCTCAATTAAATGTTTTATAACCCAAGTACTTGGTCAACCGTCTTCAAGTAGACATAATATTGCTTATAATATTATGCCTTCGGTCATTCCAGAATTTATCTGTGCATTTGGCATTATAGGGATAATTCTTACACCCCACACTTTTAGTGTTTATGAGGGGCGTTCATATACGAGATGGAGACTGCACCTTTCAATCCCTTCACTTCAGTGCTAAGATCAATGTCAAATATAAAATAATCAGGACATAGTTTTATAAAATAATTAGAAAGACAATATGAAAATCATTAGGGATGCGTGATATCAGCCTGTTCTCACGTAAATGCGTCTCTATAACACGCATCGTGTTTTATCGTGTAATTTATACGCGAAAATGAGTTTTTACGTGCATATGAGACGCAGTTTTTCGCGTGCAATTGATACGCAGTTCATTTGCGTATAATACACACGCACCCCACACCACTAATTCTAGCCAAACGTACAATACACACGCACCCTACCCCACACCTAAACTTAACCAAACCAACCAATGCGTATCATATGCACGTAAAAAATCACTTTAGCGTAAATATAACACGACAATACACATGCGTGCTATAAAGACGCATTTAGTGTGATCGGGTTGGTGATATATATTAGAGGCATATCGTTATTGACCACTACCTAACCAGTGTTAAATAAATATTTGTATGAAAACTGTGATACTTTTCTTTTCCAGGATTCTTCAAATTATTTTTTGCCAGTCAAATAATTGTCTTTAATCACTTTTGATTAATTTAATGCGTATGCTGAATAAAAGTATTAATTTTTGCAAAAAAAAAAAAAATACTGACCGCAAACTTAACAATTTTTTATTGAATTATTTACATTTATAGTTTTAAATTTAGATTAGCATTTAATTGTTTAACTCAACCTAAACTAAACACACAACTATGTTCTATTTATTATATTTAGACAAAAAAGACAAAGTCATAACAACATTAATTACATCAAACTTAAAGGGATACTCCACTTTTTTTGGAAATAGGCTCATTTTACAACTCCCCCAGAGTTAAACAGTTCGAGTTTTACCGTTTTCGAATCCATTCAGCCGATTTTCTGATATTTAGAAGAATATCAGTATACTTCTGATATTTCGAAAAACAGTAAAACTCAACTGCTGAACTCTAGCGGAGTTGTAAAATGACCCTATTTCCAAAAAAAAGTGGAGTATACGTTTAAGACTTAAAAATGAGTTAAATCCTGTATAACCTGAAAATTGCTTAAAGTCCCCTGTCCCCCCAATACTTTCCTTCCCTTAAAACACAGCTTTGATCACCAAAATGACAAAAGTTTTTCCTTGATTTATTTATTTTTTTTGGTCATGCCTTAAAATAGTTTGAATTTTATTCAACACCCTTGCTTCATTTAGTGTGTGTGGTTCTATGAATATGCAAATTAGCCCCGCCTCCACTCACTAGCACCAGTTCAGATCTACTCATTGACGATCACGTTGACCTCCCCATATAAACACGTTTCTTTGCACCAAATGTTCTCTGCAGTTCATCATCCTGCTTTGTCTTTCCCCTTCTAACCTCCTTAATTACATCTATATCAGTGATTTTCAGCCTGTGCTATTGATAATCTCAGCGTTCCTGTCTCAGCAAAACTTCAGCAGGATATTGAATGTCTGTTTCCACACCAGAGACTGTTAATAGGGCAGAGGTTAATGAAAGAGCAGTATTAATCTGCCTTCACGCAGGGGAGGTTTTTAACTTAACCTAACCTACTTTAAGAAGCCCACCGAGAGACTGTACAACAAACTAGCGTTTCCACTCTCAGAGAGAGAAAGACTGCAAAATTATACCTTCAGGCAAAACTCTAGTCAGATTAGGCACAAAGCAATCTATGAAATTAGTCAGGTCAGATACAAGGCTTAAACGATTCAGTCATGTGTGCGCATGGCAAACGGAGCGTGAATATGTATGTATTGCATAGGAGACTCGCATAGCGCCTTTCGGAAACCTAAACAAGGAAACCAATTAACTCAACCCCTGGGATTTGATTAATGGGTAAAAGATTTTATAGGAAGGGTGAGGGTGAGACAAGGATAACAGCTTTTTCTTGCACAATCCATTCTGCTGTGTTATTGCCTTATTCCACTGACCTCATCAGTCACAAACATATTAAACAGTCCCAGTGTCCACAGGCCTTGATTAAAAGTCCCCACGAACTCCATGACTCCTGCCCAGGAATATTGAACATTATATCAATGCAAAGATTCATTGAAATGTTTGTATCACAAGTCCAAGATACAATGTTAATTAAATGAGTATCATATCAGTAAGCAGTCGTTTAGATAGTCTTTTTTTAATTAAATGCATTTCAGGAGCATTAACCATAACAGTGTGATTAATGACACCCAGCTATTTTTAAAATTGCAGTACAACATATTATACGTCTTCCTAAAAATGGGCTGCGTTTATTAAAAACTGATTTCTGTTTGAAAATGTATTCCTGTGATAGCAAAGCTGAATTTTCAGCATCATTACTCCAGTATTCAATATCGCATGATCCTTCAGAAATCGTTCTAATATGAGAAACTCAAGAAACATGTATTGTTATTATCAATGTTGAAACTGTAATAAGGGCTGGCAAAAGATGCTAACAATTGTTGGGGCCCAAAGCAACAACCTGCACCGGGGCCCTGAATACTGTACCTCATTATCGCCATGACTGGAATACTTTGCTTTCTTCTGTATTCTTTGATGAATAGAAAGTTAAAAAAAAACATTATTTATTATAAATGGTATGTAATATAATAAATGTCTTAAGTGTCACTCTTGGTCAGTTTTATGCATCCTGAATAAACATACTCATTTCTTTCTGACCTCAAACTTTTAAAACGTAGTATACATCCACAAAAGAATTTGATAATACAAGTATCTTGGTCAGAATACACATGAATGAGTTCAGAAAGGCTTGATTTAATGAAAGCAAACACTATGCGACTCAAAGACACAACTTCTACACACACCCACAACAGTTTGTGGTTGTCTGAGAATGTATGGCTGTTCTGTGATAAGGGGAAACCCCTACGTGCTTCCACCCAATTCTTATGACAGCTGCACAGTTGCTGCAGACTGACAGCTCACCAGACTAATCAGGTTGAGGATTGGTGAAGAAAAGATAACAGAAAACAGATATTGGGAATGATTTTAGCTCAGCTGTTTCACATCCAAAGCGAAGTGTTTTATTGCCAAATACCCACACACAGGCACATTCTTAGGAAAAAAAACAAAACAAGTTTATTTCAGTACAAAGATATATATATATCTATCCTGACATGCAATCAAACAGTAATGGTTGCAACGTATTTAACAGTTTTCTGTACACTTTCAATTACCACATTCTGCCAGCAACTAAAACAAAGAGGCCATCTCAACACATCCTGCTGGAGGTGCATCTGCAAAGCATCCGCACAGCACTAACAAAAGCTCTTAAAGGGATAGTTCACCCCAAATTAAAATGAATTCTATTCAACATTCATTCTATAGAGAAAAACAGGTCTTCAGAATACCTTCTTTTAAGAAAGAAAGTCATACAGGTATGAAATGACATGAGGGTGAGAAAAGTATGACAGATTTTAAGATTCATTTTGGGATGAACTATCTCATTAATAAACAAGTGTGCTAGTGCACTTCATATGCATAGTAACTCTCCCTAAATAACAGTTTTGTCAAGTCCTGAAATAACGCTTTAAGATTCACAAGTGACAAATCGTAAAAGAGGCTAAATAATATTTGAGAATGTTATGAAAACATGTAAAAAGTATTAAAAAAAAGGTTCAGAAAATTTGAGAAGAAGGTTTTTTTAGACTATAAGTTTTGTTGTTTGAGGTAGACAGCTGGTTAAAACCCACTGCCTGTTGTGTGCAAGCACCTGATATTGGGCAGATAATTGACCTCTGACCCCTGAACTAGACCTCCCTGGCCAGTCTAGAGCCTTAAAAAGCAGTTTCCATGGATTCAGCTGTCATGAATACAGCAGGAGCAGCATTTTCACATGCAGTCTGTCATCAGCTTAGGAGGACACACATGTACATCTCTGTCTGAGACTTATTACTTCTCGCCTGCTAACACTCGGCTACGCTTTGGTTAAATATAATTATCCACAGCACATTTATATGCACAAAATTTACAGAGAAGTGCTTCAGTTACTTGGGATATGGAAGTAGAACTACAGTCAACCGTGGACTCTAAACTGCCCATGCTTGAGTGGCCCATTTCCCCTTTTCCCCCTCTCTCTCTCTCTCTCGCTCTCTCTCACTCCCCGCTTCCCCCATAGCACCTCCTCGGCCTGTCAGAGTGCATCATGGGAACACTTCAGCCTGCCAGCAGATTGTCCAAGGCTGCCAACGGGACGGATGAATAACTTCTATTCATCATTATCTGAGAGAGAGCGAAAGAGAGGGGCAGAAGAGAAAGAAACAGAGGAACTGTTATAGGATAGTCAACTCGCTCACGAGAAGAAAACTTCCAGGCTGTATTCCTGATGTCAGAGGTCACATTAAAGTCCATAATCTGGAGTTAGCCCTGAACGCATTGTGTAAATGCCAGGAATACCCTCACATCAATCAGAGGCTGCTACATACACAATCAGACATATGTATGCGGCTATGCGCCTTAACCCAAATGATGTGACCTGACCCAAATGCAGCGCATCTTGTGCCGCAAACCCTGCAGTACGGGCAGGCACTGCTTATATGAACAGTTCATTCTGTTCATTCTCATGAACAACTCATTCTGTTTGGACTAGGGAAAGAACCTCATGTACTAAGATCTGAAATGAGCAAATCGTTCTGCTTTCTCACCTTTTTAAAAACTTAGTTTACAGATGTGTATTGTGTTTTTACTATTATTATTGTTATCAATTTATACATTATTGTCTTGCATCGGTAAGTCTAGTGAATAAAGACAGTGGAAAATAATAAATGGAGAAGGTAGACACTCACATACCTGTACATACATACATACATACATACATACATACATATATATATATATATATATATAGTGTTAGTATTGTTATTACTAATAAAAAATATTTTGTTAGTGATAACAATAATTTAATAAAAATATAATACAGGGATGGGCAACTTCGGTCCTGAAAGGGCACTGTCCTGCAGAGTTCAGCTGCATGATTATTATTATTATTCATAATAACAAATTAAATTTATAATTTATACACATTTCATTTTTAATACTTCTTTTATTCCTGTTTTGTATCTGTAAGCCTAGGGATTACAACCAGTGAAAAAATAACTGGGGAAAGTATCCATAAAATGTGTATACATTCAGACAGAATGTCTGAATAAAAACAGTCAATGTGTCTATTTATGAATGTGTGTTTATGCATGTTCTCAGGGCATTCTCTAAAGTGCCTGAATTACGGCACTGAATGACATAATTGCCCTCTTCTATACCCATCCATGCAATACTGCTCTATTTCTGCAAAGATCTGACTGAATTAACTAGTGCATATGTAAGAACATCAGATCATGAAATGGTATACATGAATGGATCAGAGAGCGAGAATGTGTGTAAACGCTACCTTCCTGGTAAGCTCCATCAGCCATCACCAAGTGGAGGATTTTAGGATACAAGTGCTGGTGCTCAGTTCCCAGAATGCTTTGCACCATGCTGGAGCCCATTGCAATATTCTCATCTTCATCCTCATGAATCGCCTAAATAAACAAAGAAAATTCATACAAATAATCTTATACTGGATAAAGACATGCAAACCGATTAACGCCCATTAAAGTCCTTAAAGGGATAATCCACCCAAATGTATTTATTTATTCACTTTCATGCTGCTACAAACTTGTAAGACTTAATTTCTTCTGAGGCAAACAAAAAAAAAAGGTATTTTGAAAGGTATCCACGGAAAATCATAAAGCAATATAAGGGTGAGTAAATTATGACCGAATTTTCATTTAAGAATTCTAAGGTCATTTTGACTAGTTTCTTCATTTTCGTTTTTTGTTTGTTTTTGCAACTGGCAGCACAAAGCAAAAATTGCAGCAAATTACTGCTGTTTATTACACTTCCAGTGAGACAAACCACACATAAAAAGCATCATAAGGCAGCACATTTAACATTCTTAAAGGTTAAGGATAACATCTGTATCTAATTCCCAGAACGAAGCCCAAGGCTAAAAACAAAACTTAGATGAGTGTCCTCATTTAAGAAGTACATGGCTGCATTGTTATTGGTGGCGTTTGACCACTAAAGACCTCTTAGATATGCAGAATTTCCGCAATGCATTCAACCGGGCACAAAACCACGGAATCTCACTGGAGACATGGTGAGAGTTGACATTTAATGCAAAACGGAGGAACTCTGACCTTGATCTTGTTGTAGGCTTGGATGAAGTTCTCAAAGCCCATGGCCTGCTCTAGATGGAACCGCAGCTCCTCCAGACGACTGAAGATACTGTCCTGTTGCTCTAGGTCTTCATCGTCTTCATCCTCGCTGCCATCTGCACTCATACCCATGCACAGGTATAAAAAACATGCTATAATCTATCACTAAGTTCACACAGTGAGAATGTACTGTTGTGGAACATTGGCTGATTCTATGCTGGCCTATGTCCGTATTGAAAGTGTTATATGCCATTGTCACTCCACACGCTATAGTCATTCAAAGTCAAATCAATCACCAGATTTAATTAGCCAGAACAATCTTTAGCTCAACAAATATTTGGTTTAATTTCTAGTGTGCTTAGCAACAGTTTTGAACGTGATATTTGATATTGGTGTATTTAGGGTACAGCTCTTTTGTGTTTGTGGACGCAGTCAGCAATTGTTCAAGAGTTTTTATGGAGCATAGTTGTGTTTGTGGATGGTGTCAACATCTGTAATGTGTTTATAGATGTGGTTAGCTGTTGTGTTGTGTTTGTGAACATGACAGGAGTTGCATTTGAAGATGTCAGCTCTTGTCCTACGGTACCTTTGCGGGATGCATTTGGCTGGTATGCTGTGTTCACTGCTGTGCTGTGTAAGTTTTGCCTAGCCATTGTACTGTTTTAATGGATATGGTTAGCTGTTGTTATGTGTTAGTGTTTGTATCAAGCAGTTGTGTGGTTTTAGAGGATATGTTTGGCTGTTGTGCCGTTTTATAGGATATGATTAGCTGTTGTGTCTAGTTGTTGAGTTGTGTTATAAGGATAAGGTTAGCTGTTGAGCTGTTTTAGAAGATACTGTTAGCTATCATGTAGATTAGAGGACATTATTAGCTGTTGTGCTGTTTTAGCAGATATGGTTAGCTCTTGTGCCTAGCTGTGTTGCTCTATACGCTGATTTCACGCAGCCGCCATTTTGAAATCAAAAGCGAGGCTCCGGTGGGAAGAGCACCGGAAGTACAGATGCCTAGGACTACCAACCTGAAGCTGCATCCACGATTTACACTATTGGATGTTAATATCCAATATAGGATATGTATATAGCTTCTTTTTTACTTTCTGAATTATATATATATATATATATATATATATATATATATATACTTTATTTATGAATGAATTTCACTGTATATAGTCTAAAGTATGAAAGAAATGTACATTTTTAGAAAAACTAATTTCTACATTAAACACAACAATATGCCATCGCATTCGTGACTCTCCTATGATTAAAGGCGACACTTCCGGTTTTCTTCCCACAGGAGCCATTTCAAAATGGCGGCTGCGTGAAATCAGCATATTAGCGGTTAGATCTAGCTGTTGTCCTGTTTGAACATTGTAATATATCAGTGGTTGTGTCAAGCTGTAACTCTGTGTTTTCGGATAAAGTTAGTTGTTGTCTTGTTTTGGAGGATGTGTTCAGCCTTTGTGCTCTATTTGTGGAAACACAGCTGTAGTTGTTTATGGTTGCATTCGTGATTGCATTACCCGACTGCCACTCCTCATTGAGCTGGCCTTCACTGCTGTTCTGCTCTTCATCTTCCTCAACCTCCATTCCATTAGTAACTACCCCTCCTGGCTCTTCCTCACCATGGCTAACATCATCCTCTTCCTCAGCCATTTTATTAAAACACTCCTCGTCTGGACTGCATTTGTCATCAACAGCAATAGGCAGCCCATTAAGAACAGTTGCCTCTTCATCGGCCGGGCTGCCATTGGATCCACCACCATCGTCCTCCTCTTCGTCATCATCATCATCATCTTCACTGCACTGGTCCTGGAGAAGCCTCTCCATAGATGCTCTGAGCTCCCTCAAATCTTCATCCTCATACACACTGAGACAGAGACAGTCATAAAGTGAAGGTGTTTATGCGAGTAGGTACCCATGCATTAAGTTTTGTGTGTGTGTCTTACTCCTCAGGTTCAGACTGCTCATCCGCTTTATCCTCCAGATCCTCAATCTCCAGGTTGTTGTTCGGAACGACGGCACCTTCAGTTTCTGCAGCAACACTGAACACTTTACTGAGGTCCGGTAAGGAGCACGTCCTCAACATCTGATACAAAACACAAGTGATTTCCTACATCACAAACCAGATAGCCACACAAGAAATTGAAAACAGAAACATTCATGTTCTTATGTAGCAAAAACATGTTTGTGTACTATGTGACACTTCAAATGCAAAACTCCCTTCCCAGTCCACTCAGATTGTTTATTAAAAATAAGTTGCAAAAATGTCTCATCCTGCAATCTTCACGGTTGTGTCGTCATAGCCATGAACATGTAAAAAAAGGGCAACAAGTTCAAAACACTACTTCGTATCTAGGTGGTGCAGGAAGTTTATTCATGTGCTGTACTGTGCTGTAGCACCTGTGTAGCCGCATAGACAGAAGGATCCTAATGTTAGGAACAAGCATTTGAAGCTTATTTTTAACAACATCCCTGATCGTCTCCGTCTGACCTTCACAGTTTGTGCGGCACATTTCAGTGTGGATTGTTTTGTGAACCTGTCACAATGCAATGCAGACTTTGCAAAGAAGTTGTCATTGAACGATGAGGCAGAGCCAACTATATCACACCCAACAGCAAATCTTACATGCGAAGAGGGCATTTACATGGAAGTCTTAAAGGCACAGTGGAAAAAAGTGTCCAATTTAAAGCTAAATTTCAAGATGAAAAGAAAAAGTGCATGACATTGCAACGTTTTTTAAAAAAACCTAGATTATCATTTCTTGTGTACTTAAACCCTTGTAAATTGACGCCTCGGCCAAAAATCCTACTGTACATTCAGATCTAAGCGTGGCGCTGCCACTGACCCAGAGAAAGCAGTTGTGTCAAATAAATCATTTTTTTCAACATATATTAATAATATAATAGTAAATATATAATATTAAAATAACATACTTCATTAATTAGAATTATGCAGAATATTTCTTTGAAAAGTTCTACAGGCCTATCCCTATCCTATCCTTCTCCTGAGATGAAATAACAGTCAGTTCTTAAAGGGATCATTCACCCCCCAAAAAATAATTCGGCCATTAATTTGTCCACATATTCTAAAGTAATGTGATCAGTTTAAATAATGAACACATTTAATTTAGGGGTTTATTCACATATAAACATTGATAAGCGAATACAAACAGAAGCTCAACTAAACCTGCTTGACGTGTGAGAACTAAACTCGTGGAAGCGCAAATGTTTACCACAACTGATGTGTGAGTAGATGAATGTTTATATTTGAATGAATGCTTAAATTCAGTCTGTTCATCCAGAAAATTGTCACACTGGAACATTCAGATCTGCACATGGTACGACCCAGAGAAAGCAATTGTCATGTATATACGAAACAGCTTCACAAATAGTCTTTTCAACATCACAGTATGGTTATTTCTTCAGTTATAAATATTTAAAATAATCACAAAAGTACTGGGATAAAAGTTTACAAAATCCACTGATGTCTATGGCAGCGATCAAAATAGAGAAAAATCACCTTTTGAAAGTAACTTGGTACTTCAAATAGCAATTGAATCATTACATTGTTATATGCCACTAAGTGGGGACAAGTGTGTTAAAAATGTATCTTCTGAACAGAACAGTGGTCAACTATTACTATTTTTATTTGTGTTTTATAAATAAATTAATGAAATAAAAGAACGTTGATTCATCCAGTAATTAAATAAGTACTAACAATGATTGATGATCAACAATGATTGATGATCAATGATACAGCATTTAATAATATTAGTTAATGATGATTTCCACATTTACTAATACATTATTAAAAAAAATGTATCTGTTAATATTATTAAATGGACCTGAGCTAACATGAACAGTTGTATATTTTAACAATTAATGTTAAAAGAGATTAATACTGAAACAAATATATAGCTAAATGCTTGTTATTAGTTAATAAAAGTTAATATATATATGAAGAGTTCAGATGCAAAAGCCTCTAAGTGCCATTTGAAATTTTCTTCTAAAATGATCATTTTTATCAAGCTTGTATATTTAAATTCAGTAATTTCATTTAAATCGCAATGAAGATTACCTATTAATTGTAATTCACGTGAAATTACTGAACTTGAATATATAAGCTTGATAAAAATGATCATTTTAGAAGAAAATTTCAGATGGCACTTAGAGGCTTTTGCATCTGAACTCTTCATATATATATATATATATATATATATATTGTAAAGTGTTACCAAAAAAAAAAAAAAAAAAAAAAAGAAGAAGAATTTTAAATGCCCAGCTTTAGAGATGCACTGATGTATTGGCCAATAATCGGTATCAGCCAATAAAAGCAATTACTTTTACTATTGGCCAATTGTTTAAAAAACGCTGATGATCAAGGCCAATTATATCCTGTCAATCAAAAGGGGGCGTAAAAAATGTGTCTGTATGTGAAGAAAATGTCTCATGTTGAATTAAGAGCTGATTAATGGTTATTAATCATTATAGTGAGGTTGAGTACACACTCAGCGAACACATTTATGTTCAAACACCATCTAAAAGTTAATTTTACATAATAGGTCCCCTTTAAGAATATCAAACAATCATTATCTGCAGATATCATGATGAATAATCGGCTGTCGGTATCGTGCATCTTTTTATCATGCAAGTTTTAGTTATTTATAAGGGTCGGACATTGTAAAGAAAAATAAACTAACTTACAATTAGTTTTGGTGCAACAGTCCAACATTATAAGTGAACTACAAATGTACAGAATACGGTTCAACTTGAATTGGAATAAAAAAAAATGCACAAGCACAGTCTCTAAGTTGTTCGATCTGAATCGTGCACAGGAATAAAACAACTTGGCTATTTAACACTCAGTAGGGACTTAAAATCGTCTCCACAGGGCAGAGGAGGGCTTTAATATCGACGCAGTCATCCATCTCCACTACAATCGTCAGTACAGAGACGCACTGTGTTCTCGCACTTGGACAGAAGAGAGGAGTGCTAAACTAATGAACAGACTGACAGCCTGTACTGAGAAAGACAGCATTTAGAGTGTGTGTGTGTGTATGTGTGTGATCTGCCTATCCAGTTGTCCAGAGGGTTGGGTGCAAGCAAGCCAAAAGGCCAAATGTGCGTGCGTGTTTGCAAAAGTGTGGGCATGGGTGTGAATGTTAATGTGCTTTTGTAAGGGCAAAGAAAAGAATTTGTGTATGCGCGCCTGTGGGGTGGGCGGAAAAAAGTACACAGGCCAGCGCAAAGTCTTTTTGGTTTACTGGCACATCAAGGATGTGGAAGAATCGCATTAATAACGCTCCACTCAGGAGCTCAAACACACACACACACACAGCCGTCCAGCACAGATTTGCCCCGAGGCACATCCACACTCATACATATGTCTACCCCTGCATGCAAACACTATTATGTGCACACAAACACAAATTTCAGTCTGTGGGAAAACAAATCACCACAAACAAAAACTCTATGAGATACAAATCTGAGCTCCTCTATCATTCTGTGCTTAGCATTATCGAAGACTGCCATCTGTTTCTCATGATATAGTGCAATCGCTTTCTTCCTTATAGTCTTTCTCTTGCTCTTCCTCTCTCGCCTTGTCTTGTGTTTCTAAGAGATTCTGTGTGATGAATAGCAGCAGTGTGGTCCTCCATTAATCTGCTCTGTAATAATCTCATATTTTTCAATTAAGAAAACAACACACACAACAACATTTCTTAACAGTCCGTTGCAGTGTTGTTATTGTAAACTAAAACTATTAAAAATTGTGGTAACACTTAACAATAAGGTCCCGTTAGATAACAACAGTTAATGCATGAACTAACATTGACTAACAATGAGCAATACATTTGTTTTAGTGTTTATTAATATTTGTCATTGTTGGATAATAAAAATACAACAGCTCATTGTTAGCTCAGGTTCATTAAATACTATTAACAGACACAACTTTTGATGTTAATAATGTATTATTGAACGTTGACCTTAATTTTAACTAAAATTAATAAATACTTAAAAAAGAATTTTTCATTGTTACTTCATGTTAGCTTACGTAATTAACTGATGTTAACTAATGGAACCTTATTGAAGTGTTCCCAAAATAGTTTTCTGTGACTGAAACAAAACTGATGTAAAATAAAATATAAACATTTGATGAAAAACTTACTGACATAAGTTGAAGTACCAAAAACACTAAAAATTGAAAAAAATATGTATAGAAATAAATAAACAAAAAATGCCAAAAGCACACAACATTACTAAAACCTAAACTAAAATTAAAATGAAAACTGAAAATACATAAACAGTGTGTATCCGAAGACGAACGAAAGTCTTACAGGTTTAAAATGACATGAGGGTGAGTAATTAATGAAAGAATTTTCATTTTTGGGTGAACTATCCCTTTAACACCACAATTTCGTAAATGACAACAACCAAACCATAATGCTCCACTCTCCAGGCTAAGGTCTGTAAACTTTTCTTGAACCATCCAACCAGCTGCCCCCTTGACCCTATTCCCTCCCTTTTCTGCAAGATCATATGTGATTTTAGAACAGATAACTCAGGACTCAGGTTTTACGAGCTGGCATTCACAGGCCTGGTATCTGTCACTGAAGCCCTGCAACTTGTAGGAGCATCTTCAAGATCATCCGTCTTCCTTTGGCTTGACTTACTTGTCTGCAAGATTCTACACTACCAAATATTTCTGTACCTAACAAGGATATCTTGGAGGAAGGTGGTGTCATGTCAGCTATCTGATGGGGTACCTCAGGGTTCGGTGCTCGGCCACCACCTCTTCTTGACAAAATATCATTATACATCTCAGCCTGGATTAATAAACACCACTTCGAACTCAACTTAAAATCCTTGTCTACCTATCCAGGAACCAGGGAATACCTTTACAATATTGTCCTTGAAGTTAATTTGATCGTCAAAGCCCACTTTTTTGCAGATTTGCAAGATCAGGAAAATCAGACACATAATATCTGAGCATACTCTTTGTCAAGGAACATCATTTCCAGACTGTACTGCTTTTAGCTGACTTTAATGCATGTGCATTCAAACCTCTCCCAATGATTCAGCAAGCAGCTGCACATTTGGTCTTCAATGAACCCAAAAGAGTGGACATTAAGCCCCTCTTTGTTTCACTTCACTGCAGCCAGTTGCTGCCCTCATCAAGTTCAAGGCACTGAGGCTTGCACACAGAAAAGTCACTGTATCTGCACCCTTCTAAATACACTCACTTGAAAATGTAGACTGTCTCCAGAAATCAGTGGTCAGTACATCTGTTACTCACAGAGCCTTACCTACATTTCTGTACACAATACAACATTTGCCTGGATTTTTGCCCCAATTCAAAGTTTGGACGTGCTGACGCTAGTTGCCAAAAGCCTTTCTGCTAATTTTGGTAGTCAAACTTGACAGATTTCAAAGGAAATGATGGAGTGTATGATGGGCAAAGATTTGGTATTTTTTGGCTTGAGATTATGATTCCATCTAGTAAGAGGATATAAAACATATAATATTTTAGGCTGATTTTAGAACACATTCTTTACGTTTATTATGTGTGTCTGAGCAAAGAAGCAAGTTTCTGCATGAGTTTGTTGTGTTCGGAAAGTCTGATTGATTGTTCAGTGTGTGATGCCCTGTTTTTCTCTATAACAATTGTAAAGTGGACAAGTGTATGATTCCTAGCATATTAAAATTTGTAGTGTATTCCAGCCTTCAGTACTTGAAGATTTGGAGTTTAGCTTTACTGTTATACAGTCTGAGCAAACATGTGAGAGAAAGAAAACAGATAGGATTGTATGACAAAATGGCACACACAAGTACAGTGAGGCTACAATTGCGATGCTCACCTTTGGGTTATTTGCATCAAAGAGGCCAGTGGAGAGGCCGATGAGGAGAGCGTCGTCATGGTGGCGGGAACGCAGAGGAGAGACGGAGCGGGAACGCGAGGCGACGGAGGAGGAGTCCTCGAATGAGGATTGGGCAGACAGGATGGCCAATGCTACAGTACGTCTGTGAGCTGGACTACTACTTAGCTTCACAAACAGAGACTCATCTATTGGAAAAAGATAGAAAAAGGTCAACAAAAACTTTATTTGGTTCTTGTTTTTGACAGTTGAACTGCATTTAAACAGGCCATCTTTAAACTTCTGTGGTTTACCATTGTTTAAAGGTAAATTTTAAAAGTGTAAAGTGGAAGCCAGGAGCTCTTTGGTCCATAATGAGACAAGCTATAAGGTGTCTAATATTGCATTGAGCCTACCTGCAGGTTCAGGCTGTTTCTCCTCTCTATGCGGTATCTCTGAGCATTCTGCTTGTGTTACTCTGCCCTCTTCTGGCCTAAGATACAAAAAACAATGACTGAAAGATAAGTTTATTCAAATTATGAAAATTCTGTTATTATTATGTATTATGCAAACATAATACGATGGTTTGGAGTTTGAAATGTTTCTTGAGCACCAAATAATGGGACACTGCAGACTGGAGTATTGGCTGCTGAAAATTCAGTTTTACCATCACAGGAAGGCCTTTTTATTGGATTGTATACAGATCACACAGGAAAGCACAAGGCAAAGAGGAGAGTGGGATTGGCAAGGACTTCGAGCTGTTGGGGGCATAGTTGTGCTATATTCAATACAATATGTAAGCAATAAGGTACGAGAGGCTGTGCTGTAATGTGACTAAGTAACGGCTGAAGGGCGTTGTTAGGCACGACGCGAAGCAGAGTAACCCCTTCAGCCGTTACTTATTCACGATACAGCACTTGCTTTGGGTATCTTATTGCTTTTATAAAACGGTTACCACACAATAAAATAACTACAGTTAAAAAAATGTATTAGTGCAACATTCATAAAGAAAAATCACTAAAAACCTTCCTTCCGCTAGAAAAACAAATAGTCCCTGACCGTGAACAACAACAACGTTTCAATGTGCAATATGCATGAAAGCTCAAATAAAAACAACATAGGAACAGCAGTGTTGCGCAGTGATAAATACAACCGTTGGGTGAAGCGGTATAGCCATGTCTTATCATGAACAAAGCAATCAAGAATTGTAACTAACCGTTTTATAGTGCTATTTTTTACATATAATATATACAATTATTTTTACTCTATTTTTGATCAAATAAATGGAGCCTTGGTGAGCAGAAGAAACTTCTTTCAAAAACATATTTTAAAAGTTTACCAATCCCAAACATTTGAATGGTAGTGTGTGTTCCAAACTTGTGTGCTGTTACTGTAAGATTTCATTTCAGATAAAAAAGTACTTACAGAGAAACTGGAGTGTCATTTGTCCATGCCTGCATTACTTCTGTTGGAGGCTGTTGTGAGGTTTTCTGTGTGACTTCATCCAGAACTACTGACTCAATATCATCCACCACTGGAAGGACAGAGAAATGTGATTTTGTAAAAAAAAAAAAACATTAAATGCAAAATACAAATTTAAATCTTAGAAAATTGGCTATGTAGCTATGTCTCATGCAGTTGTATTCAGTGTAGTATTCTCACCCTCTGCCTCACTTTCTCCAGATTGAGACTTTTCTATCTCCTCTGGTGTTGGGGGGATTAGTTCCTGACTTTTAACCTCTGCGATGATTGGCACTGTCTCCTGACATGTCACTTCTTGCTTGGTATGGCCACTGACAAGCTGGCAGTGTTGAGGGAGAGGCACTTGAATAGCTTCATTAGTGGCATCTGTCAGCTCTTCAAAGGGATTAAGGCTTTCTGATAAAAAGACACAGAATTACAGGATTAACAAGAAGCTATTGTCAGTAAGACTGATCATTTCATGAGAGCAAAAAACACACCGATTAAAGACTCACCAGTCAGTGTGTGGTCACAGGTGCTAGCAGGATCTAGTTTCTGAGTAAAGGACTGGAGCTCTGCCTCTTCCAACACCTTCAGAACCTTGGAGTCTGGACTCTGCGCCCAAGCCTTCCTTAGCCCCTCCCCCTGCCAAGCATCCATGCAAATGACTTCACCGACTGTTTTCTCTGAAACAAGTTTAAAAATTGATTTTACTGCATATAAATAAAACACCTATTTTACAACAAACAATTATACAACAAAAACACATGATGTTTGTCTTTCCAAAGAAAGAAGAATAGAGATCTAAAACATAATGTTTGTTATTAAGCCGGTTGCCTTAGAGTTCCCAAAGTCCCAGAGCATGTACTGTATTACAACACACCCTCCATGGTTACAAAACAAAACGCTCTCCAGTACATAATTATTCACTCTGGAAATAGATGTGTACAAATAATTGACTAGTCTTATTCTGCATCTAGTCGACTAGCAAAAACCCTTTTCAAATTGACATCATAGCCTCCTGTAGCCACCAATTTCCAATTGAAGATCTCCTAGATTTTTGTCTTCATAATGGAGTTCATTGGATGGCACTAAAAATGTGTGATACTGATGTAATGAGTGCTGAAGGCATGTGCTTTCGGATGCATCCAAGTGCTGCAATATTTAGATTTTTGTTGGTACATTTGCTTCTCATTAGTCATGCAAATGCAAAGTGATATAATAAACTCAGTCACTTGTCAGCTCGGCATCTGTGAGTCTCAGCAATTTGTGCTGTAGAGCACATTTTCTAAGTAGGCTAAGAAATTTACTTTCACCTTTTGTTTTTCACTATTGTTCTATTTTTCAATAAATACTAAATGAAAATTTGATAATTATTTGTCAAATAGTTCAGCTGTAATACCTAGAGAATCTCGAGGAGAAAGTTTACCTGCTAGTTGACTTGCTGTTGTAAGGCAGGTTTCTTCCAGTGTCTGCTGAGCCACAGACAGAAGAGGTGCACCATCAGTCTGCCATTTCTTCCTGTCTCCACTAGTGGGAGAATTCATCTCTGGAGATGCAACCTGAGAAACTGAGATAGAAAAACAGAGGAAAAATCTAAGAAGAATGTGTGTTGTGCTAATATGAAATGAATCTCTAAAATAGAGGTCGGCAATTGGTCGGCAAAAAAAACTGAGACCGACTAAATACAGAACAACAGTGGCAACGTCACCAAGACACCAAAAAAGTGTCACAGTACTGTATATTTTGAGGTAATCAGTCACACAATCTGTTTTTATCAAGTTAGGAGCTGTAAATACTATTAAACTGTGAGATTCTAATCTGTTTATTGTCGCAGCTTTTTAGCGAACACCCATGATTGTAAACTATGCTTTCACTATCTAGTAATTGCTGACTATTACTCCAACTCTGAACAAACTCTCTGCTCCTCATCACGGTGCGTCTCGGTGCTGCGGTAATCACTCCACCCAAGTAGCAGTGCTTCGCCTTCTGAGAATTTAGTTCCCAGTATTTATACGGTTAAAAGATGGCTGTGACTCATATGATCTTGTTATGTGTACATTCTGTGACTATACAAATCAAATAGTAAATAGGAAAATGTTTGCGTTTTATACATTTACCCCATTTTGCTGATAAGCAAAGTCTGTAGCCTGTTTAATTAAGTAAAATATAAATGTGTGCCTCTCTACCTGATTATATAGGATTGTTCTGTATAGACACAAAGTATGTTTGATTAGTCTTAAAATGTCTTTCTAAAAAAAAAAAAAAAAAAAAAAGCGCTATAATAATAAAAACATGGTGTTAAAATTGTTGTGTTTATACCTGCCAGAGATGCACAGGTCTCCTCCAGAGTTTGTTCAGCTACAGACAGTAAGGGTGGAGCTACAGCTTCCCATTTTCTCCTATCACCAGCTGTGGTTGGCCTTTCCTCTGTGACAGAAGGCTGGATTGGTTCAGGAGTGGGGCATGGTGCACTACTGCAAGGTGTGGGATCTTTCTCAGCATCATCCTCAGTGGTCTGGACCTTCTGATTGAGTCTGCGTAGAATCTCCTTCTTATCACTCTAAAAATAATAATAATAACAATAATAAAAAATATAAAAAAAACTCAGCGTTCATTGGCAATTATTCAATATATTGCTCTCTCAAATTAATAGTACTTCTCACATCCAATTACACATTTCCCACCTGTGCAGCTGATGTTTCTGCTTTAAGGGAGTCCTCTTTCATAGGAGAACTCTGCCCTGATGAAATCTACCAACAACAAAAAAGGCAAATAACCATGTAACCAATAACCACAACCAAGATAGCTGTTCTAGCAAATTAAAGAAGTGCGATGATGACTAACCGCGCCCACGTCCTTCAGAGCAGCAGTCATGGAGATGACTGGAGTGATGGGTCTAGAGGAGGGTGTGGCTTTGGAAGCAGCTTCCTGAGGTGGGGAGTCAGGTGTCTGAGCGGGAGTGGCTCCAACAGCAGCCTTCACTCCCCGTGCAACAAGCTGCTTTGTCACAAAAGAGAAGAGAGAACACAACACATAAGAGGCGGATGAGCAGAGATGAGAAAGAAAAAGATAGGGAAAGAAAATGACATACGTGCTCCTCCCACGCTTTCTTCTCTCTCTCGTATGCTTCCCTTCTCTTCTTTTCCAACTGTTCTTTAAGTACAGCAGCACGAGCATTTGACTGGGCCTTTGAGTAAAACAGTGTTATTGTGAAATAGTATTACAATTTAAAATGACATATTTTGTGTATTTTGAGTTTTTTAATTTTAAATATTATGCTGATAATATAATTTGAAATAATATATATATATATATATTTTTTTTTTTAATTAAAATGTATAACCTTCAAAGCCTCAATTTTCTTCCTCCTGAGCACTGCCTCTTCACATGACTCCTGACTGTCTGAATCACTGTCATTCTGAGAAATGGACCAAAAATTAAAAAAATGCTTAAAAAAAAATAAAAATCCAACAAAATATAATAATATATAAAAGCACTGAATATGATGGGAATATATAATATTAAACATTAATATGGATATTAGAAAGAGGATACATTACAACCATACTGTATAACGATACAGCTGACATGTCAATAAATCTACAGTTGAAAGAAAAGTCAATTTGTGTATGCGGGTGTATATACCTTCTCTCCTCTGAGGCGAGCTTTGATCTGCTGACGCTCATTAAAGTTCTGTAGTCTTATCTGTCGTAATCGCGTCAAGTACTCCTGAGGAACACACATATTGCGAATCATCTATCTCTTTGTTCTTTTCCCATTGTCTCCTTCCAACAAGTATGTACATACAAGAATATGGACAAGTCACATAATGTACATCAATTGGTGAAATATACTGGAAAATAAAAACAACATTAACCATTCAAGCTGTAATGTGGGAAATACTAGAGGTGAGCAGTTAGCAGAAATCATATTAATTGAATCCATTGATGAGGACCATAAAAAGCAGCGGTTAGATGGTCTTCAGCTGGAATCCTGTACACATACCTTTTAAAAGTAATAAAAATAATCAAGGATCCAAAACAAGGGGTGAGAAGCAGAATAACATCATCAACCAAAAACATAGATACAAACCAAATGGGTAGTTCTGAAGGAATGTTGACAAAATTAAATGATAATCTGGAGGATTTCAGGGTGGGTCACACTCACATACACAAACACACTGTGCAGGGACTGGACAACAAATGCTGGTGAGCAGCTGCAGCAACTTCAGGTGGACACAACAACTTAAAATAAGGAACCGAGCAATGAGGGGTTCAAGTGATGTTATGAGTGAGGAGCATTGATTGGTCCCAGATTGGACTCCTACCTCCTCCTCTTTGTTCACTTGTGGTCTCCTGCCTCGGGAGGAGTTTGTCCAGCTTGCAAAGATGGCAGCCAGGTTTTGTCGAGCCCCCTATTCACCCATTGGTTAAACCGATATTACAAAAGCCACACAATTTTATGGAATACCAATCCCATCACTGACACTGACAAGTAATCAATATTTTCAACATTTCATTTCCCTAAACTAAGCCACTAAACTGGGAGTTAAAGAAAGGTTTCATGTTCATTACATGAACAAGAAACAAAAATCAGTTTCTTTCATGAAACAAAAACTCATGTCTCATTCTTTTTGAGGTTGGAATACGTAGGTGGATGAACATCTGATTATGTGTGAGCAACATAATACCTGTGTCCTGTTCTTGTCTCTGTTGCATGTATTATGCAAGTCTCACTGGGTTTACCAGCAGTACAGAGTCAAGTTCAAATATTAAATATAACTTTACACAAGGCTACTAAGCAATTTCAACAGACTATTCATTGTAAACATGTATAAATGTTTAAGACTCATTGCTACACTTTTGAAACCATGTCTATTTCAATGTTTATAGCCTGCCATTATGTGCCACAGTGCCGCTATTTTCATTACAGTTATAAGCCATTTACAATTTTTGCCTAGTGACAATAATTTCTTCCATATTGTGATGTACATCAGAGTGAAACAGATTATGGCAAGGAGAAGGATAGAGGCAGATCTGAATTTGCATTCGATTGCAAAAAGGGGTGGGTTTTTAAGCAGACTAAATGATTGGAGAAGTGTCACATCACCAGAAAGAAGTCTGTTGTTTTTACTTGAAGATCGGGTTAAGGCATTTTGATTAAAAATTGCGGTCAACTAAAAAAAAAAAAAAAAATACGCATTGATGAACCGTTTACAATAAGTTCAATGAGATAGGAAAATAGAGATAGGGAAAATAGATTGGGAAGAGTCAAAATGACTTTCAGTGAGAATTGACATTCTGCCACAAACAGTGTTAATAAAGTACAGAACCCAGATCATTCCTTTAAGGAGAAGAGTTCGAGGTAAAAGACTCGTACCAGCTGTCCTTCAGCACGAACTTTATTCAGCATGGCTTCTCTTTTCCTCTGTAGAAACTCTTCCACCTGTATATGCCTCTCTGCCGCCAGCTGACCTCGAAACCTACAGACAAGATAAAAGTAGATAAAAGATTTTTTAAAAACTCTATTTGACAGGCAGATTGAATATCTGACAGACATTACTAATGAGAAAAAGCTGACCTATTGGCATAGTCATTCTTTGAAATCTGCTCGTTATGCAAACTTGTTTTACGTGGTTCTTTCCTGACAACACCCTTAACAGGGATGCCGGCATGACCATTCAGAGTCCCTGAGTCTGTAGCAGTCCTTTAATGATATCAACATATAATATATAGATGGATGTTAAACTAACAATTCTTAAAAGAGAGAAAAAAATAAATACAAAAACAGTGTTGTTCATCTCATTCACCTGCCATTGTCCCCTGAAGCTCCTTCTCCTGCACCATCTTTGGGTGTAGGTTTGGATGTTTTTTCAGCTGCTGGGTGGATTTGATCACATGGTGCTCTACTTGGAGCTAAAGAAGGAGCACAAGAAGGAATAGGGGTGGGGCCAAAGTGATAAGGTGTGGCAGGGGTGGGACCAGGCACAGGGGAGGGGCCTATTCCAGGAGAATGTGGTGCTCCAATGCCACCACCTCCAAAAAACTGTGCAGAAGAAAGCATAGAAAGAGAAACGGTAAGAGTGACAACCATATTAGCAGCTTTTATTGACTGATCCTTTGCAGATAAGGAAAACCATTGTACCTTTCGCTCAGGACTGCTGCCTCCACTAGAGCTGAGCACATGTCTCCAGCCCTGCTCCCGAGCCCGGTTGATTCGGTTCAGCTGAGATGAAAAAGGTCAAAGTTTTAACACAAACAAATCAAACCAACATCAATTTATTGTAAATAACCATTTGCAGATGGGCACTTATCAGTTCACCTTTTCTCTCTCAAATCTCTTCATCTGTGCAGCCTTCAGTAACAACATCTACAGAGAGGAACACAATTACTGAGGGTAACTGACTCAATTGAGAGTCTTTTAAATGTCTTTCTACCCAAGAGACATATTACAAATAGCATCCATCCATCAAACAAAACCAGAGCAGCCATCTGCTGAACTTGATGTGACCTCATTCAGTCAATAATGCTACAGTAACAATAGTGTTTTGAGTTTAAGAAACAGATACACATACATTACACACACTATCTTTCAAAACGTTTGGGTTTGTTAAAAATGGTTAATGTTTTGAAAGAAGATTTATGCTCACCATGGCTGCATTTATTTATTTGACAAAAATGTATAATAACAGTAATATAAGTATTGTTGTAAAAAATATTATTTAAAATAACAGCTTTCAGTTATAAAAAATATTTAAAATAACAGCTCACCTGTTCTCTTTGTTTCCTTTCCCTCTCCATCATCTCCATCCGTTTCTTCCTCACAACTTCCTGAAACAGAACATGAAGATGCTTTTAGACATGAGTCAAACACCAAAATCAGTATATGATATTTATTTCCTATGAATTATTTTATTTGCAATAGTGATGACGTAGCAGTTGTAAAGCTGTATTTGTTTTAAAAACTCCATTTATGCGACAGAAGAGAGGCAAGGACAGTCAATTTATCATATATTTAAAAGACACTTAACTTTTACATAGACAAAAAATATTTAAAGAATATTTGATCCAAAATTAATCAGTTGTTGAACATTTATTAACTGTTTAGCACACCTTGGAGATCAGAAGGTCCAGTAGGTTTAAACACATTTACAGTGTGACCACTGTATTGGTGAAAGGGTTAATAAAGAAAGGGTTGGAAAGGAAACTGAAATGTAGATGCCCACCATATGGATGACAGAAGTTGGAGAAAAGCATGAGAACAACAACAAAAAGGGAAAAGAGGAGAAAAGATAAAAAGGTTTCACTTAAGAGAAAAACAAAAGAATATGTTTTTTTTAGAATATTAGATTGTGATACTACAGCAGTAGGTGATCATTTTATTTAAATAATTAGCTAACGATTTTATCCAAAGCAACTACAGGCACACACAGCGACAATGCTCCTGGATCAACCCATGGCGGTAATTAGTTGTGCGTTTCACTGCATTGGAATTTAAGATGACATGACTAGAAATAAAGTTTTATTTGTTAACCTGTTTTTTATTTTTCACCTTTATTCATAAACTTACTATAAAGATTATTTAGTTTTAATATAATGTCGAACTCATGGCGTGAGTGACATGAATACGCTGGTTGAGGAGCAGCATGTCTCAGAACTCATCTGACTCTTTTGCATTTTCACCAGACATCATTGAAAAACTGAATTAAACTGATTAAACTATGCATTCATCAACATTACTCCTGAGCGCCCAACTCCATTTAAGTATCAATAGATGCAGGTTTTTGACATTTAATAATGATTTCTGAGCATTCTCATATAACTCTGTTCCTGTGGCTAAGGATACCAAGGCACGATACCGATAACTGACATATCATCCTTTGCAAGATTTGAACTTGCAACCTTTGAGTTAGCAACCCAGATCTTTAACCAGTGGAGTAGACTAATAAATGGGACTTATTAGTGATATATAAAGGGTAAAACTGTCTAAGGCTTATAGGGAAAATGAGATTTTGCCAGAGGACAGAGTGTATTTTATCAGGGCTGAGTGGGTTAATAAGGAGGAGCATGGCTGGGTGTTTGTACAAGGGGATGTAGATAGGGGCGCTGTCTCATGTACCTCATGCTTCCTCCTCTCCTCCTCCACTCGACTCACTCTCCTCTGAACTGCTGCAGGAGGGGGAGCCTGGACAACACATGACACCGGGGACGAGGATCAATCTTGCTCTCATATATAGCACAAAGCGGGACAACATCAACAAATGTCTTGAGTGCTACACAATGATCCTCAATGCCCCTCCTAATATTCAGACATAATGGGTGGCAAAACATGGGAGTGGATTTAGCAAATAAAATATTTCCCATGGTTCTCACCTGCTTGAGTTTGACTGGTTTCTTTGCTGCATCTGGGACCTTCCTGAAAGCTTCAGATGGTCTACGGACTGTTAAAGGCACTCCATATTTGGCTGCTGGCTTGGTAATTTTCTGAGCTGGGGAAATGGTGATGGGGCCTGGGGCTGGTCGTTTGGCTGGGGTGTTAGGAGGAAGAAAACGTCAGTATTTGGTTTTTGGAGATCAAGAGAACAATTTATCAATATACAGTACTACATTCACATCTCAAAAAGTCATTATTGGTCATTGAATAACCATTAAACCAGTTCATGAAAATCATGACTAATAAATAAATGTCTTTTGTTTTCCTCTTCAAAATGTATGGTAATATTTAGAACCAACTCACAACACATGCACAAAAAAATACAAATATTTATTATTCGGATATAATCAGCATATTATATTTTTGAAGTATCAAGTGACACTGATGGCTAGGGTAATGGTGTTGTTGATGATGTTGACAGTTGAAGGACCCCATTGACTTCCCAAAAAAAAATACTATGGAAATGGGGCCAATCAACTTTGGTTTGGTTACTGACATTCTTTAAAATATCTTCTTTTGTGTTCATACAGGTTTGAAACAGGTTTGAGGGTGAATAAATGATGACATGACAGTTTTCATTTTTGGGTGAACCATTTCTTCAAATATATTAGACAGAGCCAAACAACAAATTAATGTGCAACCCGAACCCAGTAGAAATTTTGAGTGACATACATTTTTTTGTAAACACAACAATTAGTTATTAATGAATGTGTTTACCTGGTGCTCCCTGGGCCATACTCGGGTCAAATTTAGGCGGAATAAGGTGAAGTGAATTGCTGAATTCCTGAGCAATAAGCTGCAACATACAAAGGGACATAATAAACAAACAAATTCAGCAACTCATGCTTGAGGTGTTCTGGAATTAGACCTGATCACATAACATCTGAGTTTTATCTGAGAGTCACAATGCATAGACTTACTTATATAATTGATCACAGTGATAATCAAGTCTGTGTGTGTGCATGTCACCTGAGGGCTGAGAAACTTGTGAATCCTGCGAGCAAGAAAAGGCTTGGCCAAAATGGCTGAGACGGAGGGTCTCTCCCGAGGGTTGCGCTTGAACAGCTGGGCCAGGAGAGAGCGCAAGTCTTGGGAGTAATGCACAGAAACAGGCGGGTACGAACCACGAATGATTTTCAGCACCAGGTTCTTCATGTTTCCGGCCTCAAACTGAGTGAAAGAAATTATATGATTGGCCCTATTTAATAAATGATTACACCATATTCATTCAAGTCATAAATCTTATACCCAGAATTATTTCAAAGAATACAGGAAAAAAAAAGACTTCAAAAGAAATCAACAGTGCAATTTCTTATAAGCTTGAAAGAGTGTCTTCAGCGAATCATCTCAATTTTAAAAGCTGTTGCAGTTCACTTGCATCTCCACTGTAAAATATTAGTCTCTTTAGAATGATGTAAATAATGAAAGAAGGTAAATGAGAAAAGGAAGAAGGAGAGAAAGAGGAGACCTATATTCTGAGACAGATATGAAAGGACTAGTTCTGTTTTAACATCACAAAAGAAGCACGAAATCTATCACAAATAGAAGCAACTACTGAGAACATGAGGTACTTACTGCATGCTTAAGCGTGCACATTTCATACAGGACACATCCCAGGGCCCAGATATCACTAGGGTAAGACCCCAGAACAACAGTGGAAAAAAGAGCAAAAAAAAAAAGCAGACAGATAGGGAAAAAGTGGGACAAATGGGTCAATTTTGGGGTTGCACATATGGATTATTCTCACATGTACATGCACACATATAGATTATACACAAACAGCATATTAAATCCTTGAAAGTGATCTTGAATTTCAAACAATATGGCTTTGTACAAAATCAGGATTGGAACCACCAACATAAATACTTTTACCCAGCCAGGATGCGTTAAATTAATCAAAAGTGACAGTAATCACTTATATAATACTTAATGTTATTTAGATTTCTATTTCAAATAAATGCTTTTCTATTTGAATATACTTTCTATTCATCAAAGAATTCTTACAAAATGTATCATGGTTCTCAAAATATGTTAGGAAGCAAAACTGATTTTAGTATTAATAATCAGTAATAAATCTAAATTGAACACTAAGGCTTGCAGAGTGAATGTAGCTTAATACAGCTGGTGTCCATCAATAGTGGCTAAGAATATTCAGACTGATCACATTACAAACAGTCCTGGAACAAGTAACTTGGGATCAATATGTAGCTGCTGGGATCAGAGAAACTCGTATAAACTGACATCTCCACTAATGATTCAGCAAACTGTGCAAGAGTCACTGGGTGTTATGTAGCTACCATACAGCCCATATATACCCCACTGGCTCATAACAGGAAGTACTTTACCTCTTGTTGTTGTATGGCTTATTTTCACATATCTCTGGCGACAGGTAGTAAGGTGTGCCAATGCAGGTCCTCGCCAACTCCACGGTGCTGCACACACAAACAGATTATCTATGAAGGTCGCTCACCACATTCCTGATGGCGTTTTGAAATAAAAAATATCTTGCCTGTTCAAAACTCTAGCGATTCCAAAGTCACCCAGCTGTACGGTACCATCTTTGGTCAGAAAAATATTCTTGAAAACAAAAGCAGAAATCATGTATTAGACATGCTGTTCTTCCATGGAAATGTTTGTACAAATGTGTTTGTGTGTGAGAGAGAGGGTGAGAGACAGAGAGAGAGAGAGAGAGAGAGAGAGAGATGTACCTGTGATTTAATGTCCCTGTGTAGGATTTTGCGGTCATGTACGTGTTTCAGAGCCAGGCAGATCTGCACTAACCAGTCAATAATCTTCCAGAAAACAACAGACAGGAATCAGTACCTCAGATTATAACATTGCAAGATACATTTTTAGGTTAAAATGTATGACTTCTGCAAACCTGCAACAAACTTACTAAGTAAGAATGAATTAAAAAATTACACTATTATTTTGTGGTGTATTTAAAGCCAAGGTGTACTCCGTTTTTGAGTAAAAATACTAAGTGCACATTTATAGCTTTGATAATTTGCAGTCTGCTGTTGGGTGCAGAGCTTAACTTGATGTCTTTATATTGTTCCTCTAACCTGTTCCTCAGAAAATAGAGTCCCTCTCTGATTATTGATCTTCTTAAACAGGTCTCCTCCCTCACAGTAGTCCATTACTATGTACAAACAACCACTCTCTGAAAAAAGAGAGAGAAAAACCCATTACTGTTCAATGACAAAGTAGCAACAATGCATCAGTTCACTGCATATGTGGTTTCTTGACATTTAAACAAAGACCACTGGGGTCAGTAAGATTTTTTTTTAAAGAAATGAATACTTGAATTCAGCAAGCACACATTCAATTGATCAAAAATGACAGTAAGGACATTCATAATGTCAAAAGAAAATCACAAAACACAATTAAGCTATTTTTAACATTGATAATAATAAAAAATGTTTCTTGAGCAGCAAATCTGTATATTAGAAGGATTTCTGAAGGATCATGTGACACTGAAGACAAGAGAAATGGCTGCTAAAAAAATTCAGCTTTGCCATCACAGGTGTTTTTGATCAAAAAAGTAACCCTGGTGACCATAAACACATTCAAAAACATGAAATAATCTTCTGTACAGTACATCTGTACAGTATCTGATTTGATTAGATTTCACTGTAAATTTAAAATAGAATTAAGCAAACATTTTGCCCTCTATTGGTAATATCATTAACTTTCATATACCACTCAAGGTTTATGTCATTAATTAGCCTGCCATCCGGATGTCAGAGATACTGCATGACTTCATGAACCGAAACTATCATTAGCTAAATGACATCCTTTCTGTAATTTAATTCAAAAGCTTGGAGCTCCTCCAGATCATGCAAACCTCCCCATCTATCAATCAGACACAAACCTTTAGAACAGAAATGCAGAGGGTATAGTTTGTGCTGGAACTAATGTTTTCAGATTAATCAAAATCAGTCAACTAAAGACCAAAGACCAAATGCTCACTCGTAGACACCAGTTTGTCATGGCTGTCAACATAATAGCAAAGCTGTGCAGCAAAGCATCATATTCCAATATCACTTAATAAGGATTTTGGAATAAGGATGCCCCATGAGAGGGGCTTTACCTTCAAAGGATTCCTTGTACTGGACGATGTTTGGATGGCTCATGTTAGCCAGAACTTCCACCTCTTTACGTGATTCTTGTCTTTCTTTGTTTGACATCTGATGAGAAAAAGAACACTGCATGTATATATAAAGGAAAAGAGCCCATCAAATATCACATAGAATATCGTATTTAGGTTTTTAAAGGCGACATATCATGAAAATCTGACTTTTTCCGTGTTTAAGTGCTATAATCGAGTGCGCGGTGCATCTACTAACCAAAAAAAGTGAAAAGTGACAACCCTGTAACTTTGTTTTGGTAAGCCTTTCTTTGCAAGCATGTCAAAAAATAGGCAAATCAGATTTCGCTCCCCTTCTGATGTAGGAAGGGGATCTTATCATAATATTACCTCCCCTTAATCTGTTCTAACGCAATGGCAAAAGTTCAAGCAAAGCATGCAAACTCTTCTGTCATTGCAGACGAGCACAGAACACTATTTAACCAAAAAATGTCACAGCTGTCATTAAAAACCTCAGAGAACTTGTATAAAAGTTAAACATGTCAATAAGATGAATCAATGTAACTTCACAACAACTACATAAATGTATCCACTAACCATTCAGAAACATACAGGTGCATCTAAAAGTTGCAACCTCTTCCTAAGTCTCTTTGTCAGGCTGCAATTCGCTACTGGTTATGTCTGAGATTTTGGCTAAGTGAAATTATTCACGTGTTTTGTTATTGTATCCGAACGAAGCTTGTGTAAAGGATCGGCTTTCTTCTGAATGGGGGTGGGAAGCAGCAGCTCATTTGCATTTAAAGGGGCACACATCAAAAAGCGCAGCATTTTTGCTCACAGGCAAATTTGACAAGCTATAATAAATAATCTGGGGGGTATTTTGAGCTGAAAATTTCACAGACACAGATTCTGGGGACACCATAGATTTATATTACATCTTGTGAAAATGGGCATATGTCACCTATAATGATTAAAATAGCAATTTAAATTGCCATGTGATGTCTAAGAGAGAAACGATCAACTCACCCTGGAGATGCCAATCTCCTTGATAACATATTGTCGGCCATCTGTCTTTGACTTGACCAGGATGGCTTTCCCAAAGGACCCCTCACCAATCTTCTTCAACCTCTCATATTTATCCATATCTATGGAAAAGACTTCTCATGCTGAGGCCGAGGGAACAAAACACATGAAAATATTAAAATTATCAGAAAAACAGTACAAGGATTTGATAATATGTACAATTATATAGTAATATATATGTATCAAGTAAACCAAATATAGTGTCTGATAGCACTAGAGCAATCAACTGACATCTTCCTCTAATATTTCTAGTGTGGCATTTTAAGTCATATTTAGCTGTCATTCATTCACGGAGCCAGCGGGAATTGATAAACCAACTCAAGCAGAGCACCTCCTGATGAGTGAAAGGTTATTATCGTTTCCCACACAGAAACCAGCTGCATACTGGGGATCACTACAACTGCCACCTGGCCTAGATAAGGCAAAGGCAGACATGCATTTTAGACAAACTAGTGGGACAAAAATAAAACATAACAGTAATGCAGCCTTGGACAAATGCTAAAAGCCAGTCTAAAAGCCAGACAGTGTATGTGGACTTATGAATTAAATATGACATGTCAGGAGGAATTACCCACCACCCTTTAAAGGGGTTCAGTTAAGAGATTGTACAAAGGGACAGGATAAAAGAAAGAATCAGGCTGACAGATACAGAGAGAAATAAATTAGATTAACAACCAGATAAGATAAGATAAAACCTCTATTGTCTGTGACAAGTGACAGAAATTTGTCTTTGACAAGACTGGCTCAGATTACATAAAACACATACAAAAACATGGACACACTCAAGACAATTTAGCCACATTAGCTGTAACGTTACAGACGTGCAAAATACAAAAATGTGACGTGTTCCATCTATGGATGTTCAGTGTATATTAATGGCCGTGGGAATGCAAAATTGTTTGAAAGCTTTGAAAGATGAAAGCTTTGTCGTTCAATAATAATGAAGCAAAGCTGACAAAACATAGAAACTTACAAGCTGCAAGTTAACCTTACATTTAAATAACAGACCAGGACAAAAACACTGCTTGAGACTTGGACTGACTTACACAGTTTACCATGTACAATGTGACCATTAGCTAGACCTAGACAGTCAAGATTTGGTAGGCAGCTGTGTGTTATGAATAGAAGCATCATCGCATAAAAAACATTGCATTGCAAAGTTTCAACAACATTAGCTGCCTCATTTAGCGGGGCCTTGAACTGGTCGCTGTCCAAACTTATGATAATAAACGTGCTAATGAAAACTGTGAAGAGAAATTAGCAGTCTCATTGAAATTCTGCGTAATGACACTGACAGTCACTTTAAAGTAGAGCGCAGCAATAAGTTATGTTCAAGATAAAAGACAGAATTTGCCTAAATAAATGAGTTCTTACCTTATATTTAGAATAATGAGCGAGTAGTGGCAGCATCGGAAATCTCTACATCAAGATTTTTCTAATGTGGGCGGTCTCATGTGTGCAGACGGGACGGCACACGCCGACTGAGAGGAACGATTTTGTTGATTGGTCCGCTCTCACGTTGAGTCTCAGATGATAGGGTGAAAAACATGTCGATCAATACTCATCGCCGTTAGGTTTGTCTGTCAATGTTTGGCGCAAAATCCCCCCTTAGCAACCGTCACCGGTTGGTACACTGTCATGGAGCCACTACAGGGGCAGTCTTTGCATGATTCTTTGGCCACCATCCGCTTTCATGGTCTTTACAGACATGAAAATGAACAGACAAAAGTCTCCTCATTATTATTTTTTTAATTATTTATATTTATTTACAATGTGCATTATTATTATTATTATTATTACATTTTGTAGATATGGTTATTGTTATTCTATATATTGCCATATGTATTAATGAATTACTTTATTAATTATCTTTATTATTGTGTCGTTGTGTTGTCTACACCTATGTTTTAATATTCTTGTTAAAAGCGAAAATAATCTCGAAGTTTTTTCCCACTTCAACCGATTTCTTTTCTTTCTGAACCAACACTGCTGCTAGTAGCAGTGCGTTTGGCTCCACCTATAGGCTGATATCGCGCAGTGCAGTCAATATGGCGGCACCCATTCCTTCCCTAAGTTTCACATTTAGCGACACAATTTGACCTGAATAACGAGTGTAATATTGTATCATTTTATGGATATTTAACGTGAGTTCGATGTCTTGTCATCTAAATATAATTGTGCAACCATTTGTTCAACCATTAACTATGTCGCCGTGCATGCTGGATTAAATAAATGCTGATTTCATTAGTTTTCAATCTCAAATAAACCAAGTAATGTCGCATTAGCGCTAAGGTATCTTGCTCATTATCAGTGGCAATACTAACTCTTGCTGCTTTACACCTTGCTGTATCAATAACTTTTACGACAGACACCCTTTTACGTTTATCCTTCAAAAGAGACCTATGAGAACCACTTATAGAGCTACAACTACTCCATTGTTTATTAAATTAAAAGCACTAACATTTAGAGATATTGTTGACTTCAAAACTGCACAAATTATGTATAAAATAAATAATCCGCTAGCAAACAGTTTTCAAGGGTTGTTCCAGATTAGAGAGAGCAAACATTACTTAAGAGGAACATTTGTGTTTAAAAAGAATTTTTTATGAACAAATTCTAAATATCTGCATCACAACTAAAGGAGTGAATGTATGGAACATAGGTATGGAACAGCTGCAGTGAAGAGATGAAAATCATGTTCAACGATGAGAAAATTTAAACTAAAGATATTAAATGGATACGAAGAGGACTCGAGGTGATAGTATTGTATATAGTTTCCTTGGTCTACATATTTAGTTTAGTATGGAGGTGTTATTTGATTTGCTATAGATAGATGGAATTGATTGAGAAGCATCAATTTTCGTTGTATTTAATTAAAAGATAAAGATAGAGATGGGGGTAGAACTTGAAAAGTTTGTTATGAACTTCTTCCTATTCCTTTTTGAACATGGGAAATTCTAATTTGAATTACTTACAATAATTTTGGGAGATTGTGCTGAGAAGTACATGATTTTATATAGCCGTTATTTTAATTTTATATATGTATGCATGCCATATATATATTATTTTTTTTTACATGTTCAAAAATAAAATTACAGAAAAAAAAAATACATTAATGAATAGGCTACCACAGAACTTGCATGTCCAAAAAAAATGTACATTATGATGGCCTTTTGATGGTTTTAGAAGGTAATAATATGGTGCTCAATGGCTATCATATTCATTTCATACACCATATATTTACAGATATTTTGAAGTTCCTTGGAGTGCCATGCGAATTTATACTTAAATTACTTGACATTGATTGGCTTGTCAAAGAAATTTTACTTTAAGTTAAAATAACATTTAATGGACATGCCAATCAATCAATGTCAAGCAAAAATACATCGTTTATTTATAACCGTTTCTTTTTACTAAGACACAGTCACTATTTTCAGTTGCATTTTCATCTTTACTTGTTCAATATCTGGTGACCAGCAGTCGTCATTCAGCACTGTTTTTTTTTTTTTTTTCTATTGTAGGGTGGTGATGTCCAGACTGGCCGTGGTGATTGGAGGTTCTCGAGGCATTGGGCGAGCAGTTTCTCGGCTGCTGGCACAGAGGGGTCATAGGGTTGTGCTGCTGTCCAGGAACAAGGAGGCTGCACTGGCTACTGCTGAATCTCTGCCCGGAGGCGAGTCAGTTTGAATTACTTGCAGTGGTTCGTTGATGAAAATAATATCACTTCAGTTTGGCAGTGTAGACATCCTACACCTTCAGAGCTTTTTTTTTTTTTACTTAAATGTAAGCAATGTGTTATAGTATTCATTTATCAAAGGGAACAATCAAAACCTTTTAAAGACCTTTAATCTTAAATGGCATTATAATAGATGTTATAATTCTGGAGTATATATTTAATTTCAGGAAAACATTTGGGTCTTAGCTGTGATGTTTCTAAAGAAGAAGATGTTCAGAGAGCATTTGAGACCATCAGTAAGAACTGTGGCGCTGTGGGATACCTGGTTAACGCGGCTGGCATCAACAGGTCAGAGATGCCACAAAGCAATGATGCAGAAAATGAATTTTGCTTTGAAAAATATATATATATAAGAATAAAAGACTGCTGTGTTCTAATATATTATTTAATGTGTCTTTATTTTAAAGAGATGCATTGTTACTGAGGAGTAAATCTGAAGACATGCTGTCTGTTCTGCAGACCAACCTACTGGGCTCAATGCTCACGTGCAGAGGTGCTTTACGCAGCATGCTCAGCCATGGAGGAGCTATTGTCAACATTGGTGAGTCATATTTATCTATGTCCCACCACCTTATGATCTTATTATTATTATTATTATTTTTGTAGTTCACTTCTGAAATGTCACGAAGATTAAGCTGGAAAAAACAGGAAAATTCACTGTGCCTAGCAGCTGGACAATTTGGGTTCATTTAATTACCACTAGATGGCGCAAAAACTCCAGATTTGAAATATTATTGCTAGTTCTGCAGTAAATGTCAATTTTCTCTTGATGGCATGTAATATGTAAATTAGAATTTCTGATTTCTGAAATCAGAATAAAAACATTTTTACATGACAAAGTAAGAGACTATGTACAGTATAAACCTCTTGTGTATTTTTTTTAAATGTAAGTTCTCCCAATAATATGCGTGCTATTTAAATACTTAGTTTTATGATCAAAGCTTTGTCGTTTTAATTGTGGTGGGCAAAACATAAAATGCAGTGTAATACAATGATTTAAATCAATCTCAAAAGCCTGATAACCTAAAGTTATAATGTGAGTCTCAAACATGATACGTGATGAAGTAAACACAAGTTGCTTTAGTCTAGTAAGTGTTTATCTTGAAATATATACTAACAATATAAAATGTATTCTTATATGTGACCTTGGACCACAAAACCAGTTACATGGGTCATTTTTTTTTATTTTGAGATTAATACATCACCTGAAAGCTGATTAAATAAGCTTTCCATTGATGTATGGTTTGTTAAGACATGACAATATTTGGCCGAGATACAACTATTTGACAATCTGGAATCTGAGGGTGCAAAAAAATCAAAACATTGAGAAAATAGCCTTTAAAGCCGTCCATTTATGTTTGCGATTCTGCTACGTTCACTCACAAAAATAAATATTTTATATATTTACGGTAGGAAATTTGCAAAATATATTCTTGGAACATGATCTTTACTTTTTTGTCATAAAAGAAAAATTAATTGATAATTTTGACCCATACAATTTATTTTTGGCTATTGCCACAAATATGCCCGTGCGACATGTGACTGGTTTAGTGATCCAGTGTCACATATTAAAAAAACCCCGTCAGATTTCACAACAAAAAGATACACATGTACCATGACCTATAAGGGGAAGTTTTTAGAATTATACTAAAAGACCTTTTACTTGCTAAAAAAAAGGTAGTCACTATCAATCAGTTGGCAGAAGACGATAAGAAATGTGCTTACCAAGTATGATACAGAAGGCTTTTTAGGGTTAATGATGTGTTTCCTCAGGCTCTGTGGTGGGTGTGAAGGGTAACTCCGGCCAGTGCGTTTACAGTGCCAGTAAAGCTGGACTGGAGGGATTCACTCGCTCCCTGGCAAAGGAAGTTGCTACCCGGAATATACGAGTGAACTTGGTGGCTCCAGGTTGTTTGTCCTCTCTTTTTCTTACTTCTACTACTTCTTTTGCCTATTAACCTACATATAAGCTGTCATATGAGTGCAGCTGAGAATTCATCTCACTCACCCCTCTCAGGATTCATTCTGACGGACATGACGGCAGCACTGGAGAAGGAAGAAGTAGCGAGGAGAATTCCACTGGGACGTTTTGGGGAACCTGCAGAGGTGGCCCAGGCTGTCCTTTTCCTCCTAGAGTCCCCTTACATCACAGGACAGGTTCTGCTTGTAGATGGAGGTCTACGACTGGCATTGTGATGAAATCAAGTGAGCTGACTGAGACATTGAAGTGTTAAAGTGGATACTTTTGTTTTGCTGATAAAGCACAAACCTGTATTTACACCTTGAATCAAAGCTTATTGTTGTTCATCTCTCCATGGAAATCTGAATCACACAAAACCGTGTAAGAGTAGTTGTTTTGGCCCATCTGGATTGGATTAATGTTATTTTTAGCACACTGGAGTTTTGGTTGCATGTTCCATTCTTGGGATAACAGAGGTCACAGGTCAACGTTTGGAGGATATGACTAGCTTTTTGATGTCAGTTATTTTCAGGATCCAAATAAGCTAGGCTACATTACACCTACAAATGAGCTAAACCCCTAACCCCCTTAGAAGATTGTTTAGGGGAAGAAAAAAAAGTGAAATCGGGCCTTCTCACCACATCAAAGTACAGATCATCGAAAAGCTCATTCAGCTTAATTAAGAGATGTTTTTGCCAAGAGCAATTGGACTCAACCCAGACTCAATACTTTCAGAGACATTTATTTATTGTACTATTCATAAACCAGAAGAGAATAAGGAGAACAGTCCGTATACAGGCACAGGTTGGCTTGGAAATCAGAAAATATTGCAAAAAAAAAGAGCCTCCTAAAATTTGACTAATTTGAAGGATAAACAGCTGTGTCAGAAAGAGCATATTCAATCACAGGCTTACATGTATACATTCTGCTATATTTTGTGTATATACTGTACGTTGCAAGTGTGTGAGAGATGATGGCTAAACTTGAACTCCCAATTGACTATTTGATATTCAACTGCAAGTTTTGAGAGAACGCTACGATCATTTTAAATGTGTATTAAATTTTGCTTTCAGTGTTATTTTGTTATATAGATGCTTTCAGTGTTGTTGTTTTTTTCTTGAAAAAGCTATAAATGAACAAATCCGTGCTGCCAATATCACATTTTGTGTTATGTTTCTGTAATTCCAAACCTGAAAACTGAAGCCTACCCGTCAAAGAGTTACCATCTGCTCATTCCGTGCACCAACATCATTAAAATCAGTATTCATATAAATCTCTTCATCCACCATCAGCCAATCCTTCCCAAACATGTGCCGAATCCACTTCCTATACCTTCACCATAAGCTTTCCTCCTCCCTCTCACTTCCACAGAAACACAACAAACATCTGTCCAAATCTGTCAGTCAGCCAAAACTTGCACAAATCTCATCACTCATGTTAATGACGCAACAGTCTCTGCTTTTAACCTCTCGTAAAAACGAACAAAAAGACGAGGTGGGGAAAAGGTCATTAAGGCCCGGCCTTGTGAGACATCTCTGGATTGTAGATCCAGACGCAGAGTGTGCATCTGATCAATCTCAAGGACACTGAAGCTCCAGGGACGATGTGGTCCATGGAGTTTCAGATGTGTCCATCTTCCTGTTCCCTACTTCCAGATAACCCCCCCCAAACCACCCCAAAAAAGTCCTATTTCCTGTGCTGGAGAGGAAGACATTTCCTCCATTTCATAAATATATCTAATCTAAGGTATAACTAAATACATAAAAAGTGTTACATGTTGGCACTGTAGTAACATGCACAGCTAGATGCTAGTTCTTTGAATAAATGTTTATTTATTTATGTTTTAAAGTTAATTTAAAATTAAATATTTCATAGGCACTTGTGAAAATCTAGAGATGAAAAACAAGGCGATCATCGGTGTACTACCTCCTTCCTCCAAGCCGTGCTGGTGTGTGTGTGTGTGTATGTGTATGTTAAGTGCGCCAGCGAACCATTAAGTCTGTTTATGACCTCTTTTAAGCACCCACATCACTTCCCCTCAGGAAACAACTGAAATAAAGCATAGTGAATGGTCTAGTCCTCCTCGGGCAGAGAGGTGATAGTACCAAGAATCAAACTCTGAGGAAATTCTGAGCGAAGCCATTCAAAGTCGTTCCATCACTTTTTCAGACGACCCCCTTAAGAGAAAGAGGTTCTTGTTGGGAAATGGGTGGGGATTATGGAGTTTGCTGGATCAAGCTTCGAAGGTCAGATCCTCCATGCTAGGCTCTAGAGGTCGTCGCTTTCGACTAGGGTGCCGGGAGGAAGAGGATTGGAGTCTGGGAAGAAGGCTGCCTTCACGTCCAGACCCCGTTCTGTCAGAGCGGCGTAGCGACTGGTCGATGGGCGCACCTTCTTGGGCTTTGGAGTGTGGGTTTGTTGCCACTGGGCTGAAGGAAAGGGCGAGGATGAACATGATTTCTCAGTTAGAAGAAATAACAGGATGTAAAATTGATGTCTACGTACTGTAATCAATGTATCTCAGCTACAAAAACATATGGAGACTTTCCCGTATTTAATAGAATGTTTCATTTAGGGTTAACGTGGTATAATGGTACAAAAAAAGTCACTTTATGTAGTATAGAAATAGTTGATTTGAAAGGAGTTCAAATAATGTAGTTATTCATAATCATGTGTATATGCTGGACCAAAGTAATGTAGTAATTTTCTTTCTCGATTACAATATATACAAAGTTTATAGTCTGAAATATTTGGAGAATAATGCTGAAACATGCACCTCTAACACAGTTTGACTGAAATTTGGGCATTTGATTTTATTTATTTATGTTCCTATCGACTGTAAATATGTATGATATATCAAATATCACCATCACATAATTTACTGGCTGATTGAGTTTTTTGTTTTCACTTGTAGCATTTGAAATCAATAAGTTTAGCTTTTAGTATTTATCTTTTAATATATTAATACAAAATATTATTGACAATTTAGTAAAATATAGTTTATTATTTATTGATTATCAGCTATAAAATAAGATAAAATAATGAATAAAGACTTATTGGTATCAGCCAGAGTTGTAATGTTATTAAAGCTGCTGTCCGGCGTTTTTCCTCTGTCGCCATCTCCGTTCGAAATCTGCAATTGCAGTCATTCGCAGAATTATCAAGTTTATGCGAGTAGTACTTCACACCCTCGACACGGAACAGCGTGGATGAACACGATGTTTGAGGAGAGCGTGCGGCTGTCAATCACTGCGCCGGTGTGGATACTGGCATTCAGAATCACAGATTATTAATTTTGAAAATATGGCCAACATAAGAATTTTCACCAGAAAATGCCATCTGAATAAGTAAGAAACATCCACTTTTGTTCTGGTTCTGACCGTAAATCGCACTTATGATATGATAATTAATAAGCGATTGTTAGTTTTAATATCACGCAAAACTGTTCTCAAATTGTTAATGTTAACAACGTCAGCATTGCGTGACAACACAAGCAGTCACAATTCCCAGTTTCAATTCATTCCAGTCTGGATACATTTCAATTTTAATCATGGTATGAAGGAGATTATAACATTAATTCAGTGTTAAATCACACCCCTTCTGTGATTCTAACCATTTTCATAAGTCTCTGCCAGCCCATTGTTAGTTTAACCTTAGCTAATGCATCCGTATTGTTAAACCTGTTGTTGATGGCAAACACACAGCACCGACTGATGGGATTGCTATGGGAACACTGGGCGGAGGAAGGGAGTGTGCTTTTATTGGACAGATTTAATACGGTTTCTCCCTTAGTCTGAAGCAATTTATGCAAAAACATTGATCAGATCAACCGCTTAAAACTTCTTAGTCAGTATTTAGTGTATTTTGGTCCTTTACCAGTAATAACAGCATTGTTACATGAATTCATGAGATCCGTTTCAACTGTGTGTTTAAACTAACCATGAACATCGAGACGTGCTGTACTGGAGATGATGCCAGCTTCATTCTTCGCTGAAACCGTGTACCAGCCCGCGTCTTCTTTCAAAGCCGGCTGGATGATCATACAGAGGTAACCAAAGTTGTCCTGGTGTATGCTGGGAAATGGAATTGAACATCAGCATGAGCAACATTGTTTGCCTTCAATTCATGCCAGGATTGTTTGTTTATGCTGCATGAACATTAATTTGATTTGAATCCTGTATCCACAAACATTGTGACTGGAGACTCTACAGCTTCTGACTAACTGTTCTGGTCCCTCTGAGGTGGTGTAGACGGTAGCGTCTGTGGTTGGGTTACTGTGTGTATGTTTCTTTTACAAGGCCCTTTTCGTCTGGTGTGTGTGTGTGAGTGTAAAAGTCATTTTAAATATATCTATGAGGACAATAGTATTCAACAGGAGATCTCATTACTCTTTGGTCTGGTTTATGCAAGTATAACACAACCCTGATAAATAAAATTACATGGGGTCTTAAAATGTGTTCTCATTTATATTACATAGAGATTATGCAGTTTGATTGGTGGAACGGCTGCAGGAGAGCTGTGATTGGCGGAGATCTCCTACCTTATCCTGTCTGTGTTGTGAGTGAAGGACTCGTTCTCTTTCTTCCAGAAGATCTGTGGGAATGGGACTCCAGACACACGGCACTCAAGACGCACAGGGTGACCCTCAGCGACACTTGTGTTCTGGAGTTTCTCAATGAAACTTGGGGCTTTATGCATCTCTTTGGCTAAAAAAGAAAGATAGAAAGTAATAAGAAAAAACTAAAATAAGTATTCATGTAACGTATAAGTGACATTTTTTTAAATATAAATAAAAAAAATTGTAATGATTTATTTAAAAAAACAAAAATATAATGCTTTTACATATTATTAAAAATAATACGTTCTGCAAATAATACGAACTGCATTTTATATACATTTTGTAGATTGGGTCTTTTTTTTTTTTTTAAAGGAATAAATACTTCTATTCAGCAATGATGCATTACAATTACATTGACCACAAGTGACAGTAAAGACATTTAAAATATTACAAAAGATTTATATTTCAAATAAATGCTTTTCTTTCGTATTAATCAAGTATCCCAGTAGCACCTCAATGCAGTACATGAGATCCACAGGGAGGAGTCGGATCAAGATCCAAGGGGTGGAAATAGGTAGGATTAGGGTTGGGTTTAGGGATCAGGGGGCGGAGCTGGATAGGTTTAGGCGTATGTAAGGTGGTAGGAGTTGGATCCGACTCCTCCCAGTGGATTTCATGTTCTGCAGTGAGAACCATCTCAAGAATCCTGGAAAAAATGTATTACTGTTTCAACAAAAAATATGAGCGTCTTTTATCTCTAGTTGAACAAGACCTTGGTTATGTACCTGCAACAATAAGCTCTAGGTTGAATGAGTTTTGTCCAGCCCTGTTGCTGGCGATGCACGTGTAAACTCCTGCATCTCTGCTAGTGACAGGCTCGATGACCAATGAGTGAACTCCGTTCTCCCTCACCAGCATCTTGTGGGAGGAGTCTGGACGGATGGTCTGGCCATTCAGCTGCCAGATGAGGTCAGGAGTTGGCAGACCACTTACCTATGTTTTGGGGGGGGGGGGAAACCAAGTCAAATCAAAAGTTTTCAGTATAATTTATTCTCTCACACATTATCTGTGCTATAAAATCACCCTTAAAGTATTTTCAAACCTAAAGCTAGTGTGTATGTGTTTGTCCCTGTGCGCCTATACTGTGGCGTCTGTATACGTGTGGTTCTCATGGGAAATGAGTCTGAGCACAATGCCCGAGATCTGTTTTCAACAACTCAAATTCCTGAGAAACACAACACCTGCCTCACCAGAAATTGTGCCAGCGTCAGACCACCATTGAATGTCTCTGTGTGTTTATGTTATGTATCTGAGAGGGGTGGATATAGATGCTCGTTTATCCATCTGCATTTATCGTGATGTTCCTGAGAACACACTGCTCAAGTGCCGTTCCCCTGGGTGTGCATATTCCCTGCGTGATGCTTACAATGTCCATCATGCATCTCACTACAGCCAACTTGAGTGTGTTTATGACTTTTATTGAAAGAACAGGCTGTGCAGAGTGAAAAAGCAGAAAACTTTGATTTTAGACCTCCTGAACTGCATCTAGGGACATTTGTGGCCTGGAAAGTTTAGAAAGTCTCAAAGCCAGAGTAAAAAAAAAAAAAAAAAAAAATCAGCTCTATAAATACCATTGACATTAAGGACTCTGTGCATGAGTGCATTACTGGTGATGTCTTTTTATAGCGTGTGAATCCCTCCATGGCACAGTGAGCCTTTATTCTGAGTATGTAGTTCGCACCCAGACATGGGCAGCAGTACAGAAGAAGAATGTAATACTACAGTTAGACGACACCATGAGAGAAAGAAATAGACCAGATAAGAGGTAGAGACTAAACAATTTAAACTTGTGTTCTTTAACAAATGGTCACTGAAAGGATGCACTTTGCTAAATAAATTGTCAAATTGAGCAGCTAGTTGGTAAAAAAAAGTTGGTAACACTTTGTTGGTTGGGCATGAGCAAGGCGGCAAATGAGGAGAAAACAAAGACATTTTGGACAGACAAAACAGCTGCAGAGACAGAGGGAGGGAAGGAAGGATGGATAGAGAGGACAGTCTTCAGAGACAGCGGTAAGCCAATGGAAACACATCTGAGAGAAAGCAGAAAACTCAATAATAGAAGAAAGAGAGAAAACTGAGGATAATTCCAGTCTTTCACTCAAGGTTATTCATCATTTTAGAAGCGATGAAATATCAACTTTAAGCTTTTTTTCTTCTCTTTCTTCAAAATGCAGAGGGAGGAAACTTTTCCCAAATAATCACACACAGAATGTTTCCTCCAGCCTTTGAAATGTTTACTTATTTGTGAAGTAACCATGTAATAAGAGTTATGGTCACTATGGAGTTAAAGTGAGCGTGGCAGTGTTTGTGAAGTCACCTTGCAGTCCATGCGGCAGAGTTTACCCTCTTGCACAATAAGGTCACCGGGGGCCTGAAGAAAATGAGGGCGGAAGTGACGTTCCTGAATGTTCTCGTTCTCATCGCCACTGTCTCTGGACCTTGAGCGTGGTCTGGGAAAATGGAAAAACAACAACAACAAAAAAAAGATTACTTCAGTTGCTGCCTGTTTACTGATTCTAATCATTGGGGAGTTTTTTTTAAATAGACATCAAAACTGGATCATGTGGTGAACAATTAAAAAAATTAACTACATCAGATTGGATAAAGGGTGGCATATTAATGTTTTGTACTACAATATATCTAATATCAATTCAATAGACTCCCAAATTAAGACACTTCTATTGGACTTTAATATAGTAGGCACTAGGCAGGGTCAAGGTGAGAATGGCCAAAATGACCATTTTAAGAGGAAGGGGGAATTAAAAATGTATACCTAATAAACACCTACCTAATAAATACCTACTGTAATAGGTGTTGTATCAAAAATCATTGAAAAAAACGACTCTGCCTGTAATGCATTAAAGGAAAAGGGAAAAGTAACAGGACAACAAAGTGCACTATATTTATTTCCTGGAGAGCATGAACCGATTAATTAATGTGTAGGGAATCATTTCTGCGTTTATAAATGAATGATGGGTTGGCACTTCGCATTGCCTTTGGAGACAATTGACTGTCAGTCAAAATATAAAGCCCTCAAAAGCCTGAATGGTCAGATATATTCAGAGGAAACCCCACCCTTTGAAAAAGATTCACATCTTCTATTCTGCACAAAAGACTCCTTAACTTGTCCTTGCATCATTGTCCAAAACACACAGGTGTTCTTTACATGGGGCACGCCCTCTATTACTGCCAGTCCGATAAAGCAAACCTGATCCTGAACCGTCTGTAATCCACTGGCTGTGCATGAAAAGATCCACTAGAAACAGCATTACTTGTATACCTGCGGATGTGTCCAGGTGTGGAGCGTTGACTTCTCCCCCTTTGGTTCACAGCCTGAACCATCATCCTTCCAGTACAGCTCACTCTCCCCTAAGAGAGAAAATAGAATATATATAGAGAGAGATAAGTAAAGAATCCCATTGTACCTGTTAAGCTTTTCTTATGGTGAATAGTTGGAATGCAGGTATACCCTTCCTACATTATGGGGGCAAAATGTCCCCATTTTTTTTTTATAAATATAAGCTGTTTTATAAAACAAAACTAGTGATGTTTTTTGAAAATGTAAAAAAGTTTTTTGTGATGGGTAGGTTTAGGGGATAGAATATACATTTTGTACAGTATAAAAATCACTATGTCTATGGAATATCTCCATAGAAACCCAACATGTGTATGTGTGTGCGCGTGTGAACTCTTGACCCTTCCAAATGCTGTACGAATTATCTTTCTTCTGGTCAGTCACTTCCCCCTGACTACTGATGTTTATCCGTCTCCACCAAAACACTGGTCAAGCTGACTAGCCACTTGAGTGGTTGGGTGTGTGTATGAGAGAGCCATCAAATGATATCAAACTCAGATAAAATGCATCATATATTTTCAGTAGCAAAACTAACATGAAAAAATATTGCCTTTTTCAAACTGGGGGGATGACTAGTCTCCAATTTTCTAAGAAATGCATGCTCTTTTGTTGCATGAGTAAAACTACAGACAATTCATCAGTTTAAATCAGTTAGAATTAAACAGAATTAGAATTAAGAGTGTTAAGTTAACTTTGCACACTGAGCATACTTTTAAAATGAAAGAACAACAGTATTTTCAACAATGTCTCCCTATGCCAATATAATCCTGTCTTTTGTATTATATTAATGTATAACTGTATAACCGTGTATAACTCACCGCTGGGTTTCCTGCCATGATGGTGTAGTTCCCATCATCATCTAGTGAGGCAGCAGCTGTGTGCAGGGAGCATGTGCCGTCCGGATCACGACTGATACGGTAGTGTTCACTGCGCTTGGAAATCTGCTTTCCGTCCTTAAACCAGTACACCTACAAACACACACAAATATAAACATGATTATGCAACAATCTAAAGTAACACTGTTGTCCCTTTCTTTTTCTCTTCATCATCTCCCTTGCTACTAAGTCTGCTGTCATCACACAGTCATTACAGTGGTCTCATGTTAGTCAAGAGACACACAATGATCGCGAGACAGCCATATATGGCAGGAATCTCAGAAGTGAAGCAAAGCTTCTGATGAAACCAGCCCAGTCACAGATGATAAACTCCACCACCAATCCTAGCTTTCCAGACTCCTCTCCTACAAACCCTTAACACAACATACAGTACATGCCACTTTGCAAAGCACCACTAACTAAAATAAACAACCTCCATTCTGTATGTTGTCCATACCTCCATATATATATATTACACTGGTGTGTAAAATACTTTTTTTCTATAAGATTTTTTTAAATGTTTTTGAAAGTCGTCTCTTTTGGTCACCAAGGCTGCATTTATATGATCAAAAATACAGTAAAAACAGCAGTATTGTGAAATATCATTATAATTTAAAATAACTATTTTTGGTTTATTTCTATAATGACAAAGCTGATTTCAGCATCATTACTCCAGTCTTCAGTGTCACATGATCCTTCAATAATCGCTCTAATATGCTGATTTAGAGCTCAAGAAACATCCCTTAAGCCGTACAATTGTTTAAAACATTGATAATATTTTTGTAGAAACTATGATACTTTTTAAAGGATTTATAGATGAATAAAGTTCAAAAGTGTATCATTTATTTGAAATAGAAATCTTTTTAACATTATAAATGTCTTAGTCACTTTTGATCAATTTAATGTGTCCTTGTTGAATAAAATAACCCTTATTGACTGCAAACTTTTGAACAATATACTTTTTCCCCACATTTTTACTGCAATGGTATATCAGAAGTTGAATTAAAACTATGCTAAAATATTGGGATAAACTAGATTATAATCTACAATGAAATAAACTTTAAATACTTAACTAGTTGCTGAGAAAGTCACTTGATAAGAATCTACTACAAGCAATATGAAATGTAAATATGCATGTGATGACATCTCACCTTTGGCATTGGGTCTCCGATGACCTTGCAGCTGAAGGTCACAGGCATGCCCTCGAAGACCTTGTAGTGCTTGAGCTTCTGATCGAAGACCGGTGCAACCTCTCCAGGCGCTGCTTCATCATGCTGAACATCATCGTCAGATTCCTCGACAGGCGAGCGCTCCAGACGGAACTCGATCTCGCTGATCAACCGCTGCTCGAAGCTGGACACTTTATACTCCTGTCACACATACAAACACAGACTTTAATTTATGATCTTCCCCTCAAGTTACCAACTCATTCAATCACCCATTTTACTCATTCAAGCACACATCCTCTCATCACTGTGCTCTATAATCTATTCAGTCTCGTATCCAACTCTTATTTCACTCTTTTTGATCTTTCATCTGGTTTGTTTCTTGTCTTCTGTTTCTTTTTATGCCTCTCTGCAGCCAGAAGGAACATCTGGAGAAAAGTGTGTGCTGATGACACATCACAACAATAATTGCAGGTTTAAGACACAGCTGCAGAAACACACACACCATCATAACTACGTACATAGACAACAAACGCACCCTCTCCATCTTGATCTCTTGAACGTCCAGCCACATCCTCCCAAAAGCACACACACATGCACATTTCCAATGCAAACACACAGACAACCGCTATTTGCCCAAGGACGTGTGTTGAGCTACAAGCACACTTTAAATTTACGGCCCAACATTAACAGCATATCCACTTCCCACAGTTCAGAGGAAGAGAAGCATGTGCATTTTAGTGTCTCCGCTCGAGTGTAGGAAATGTGCAAACCAGACGCATGCGTTCTCCAGTGCCTGATCAGTTAGCAATAACATAATGACATGATGTTAAGCACCCAGCTCAGTTATAAAAAAAAAACACACACACACATTTCAAGACCTTAAACAATTCATGGATTATTCAAAATTGTTACACAGCTCAATGGAACATATGATGATTGACCAGTTTGGTGGCCAAATGCTTTTGTATAATGTTCGCTAAACTGCATAATTGACCACTTTAAAAAGCAAATGACTGTATTAATGATTTTATTATATTTAGAAATTTTAACACTATTTTGATAGACCACATTAGACATTCTACTACTAACTTTGCAACATGTCAACTACCAGTCATTAGAGTATTAGCAAACTGTCTGCTTAAGATCTGCTAACACTTTATTTGGATGAATAAAGGGACATTCTACTGACTATAAGTAACTCTGCAAGTATGCCAACTTATTCTACTAACCCTAACTTCTACAAATACTCTCATTAATTGCATCAACGTCAACTAACTTTCATTAGAGTTAGTTGACATTTGCAAAGCTACTTAAGGTTAGTAGAATGTCTAACATTTGAAATAGGGTAACCTTAGAAATTCTTTCTAACCGTTCTTCTTAGATATTGCAATTCATATTCTATTTCATGTCCATTAAACCTTTCTTTTTTTTTTTTTTTTTTTTTTTTTTTTTTGCTTGAAGTAGTTTTTGTTTCGATAACTGGCTGACTCTAACTCTTACGTATACTACCATTTTTATTCAGAAAGGTCACATTTATTTCAACGAAAGTGACATTAAAGACATTTACAATGCTATACCGTATTTATATTTTAAATAATTGCTGTTCTAATAATCTTTCTATTCACCAAATAATCCTAAAAAAACATGCATCATGGTTTCTACAACAATATTAAGCAGCACAATTGTTATCAACATTGATAATGCATGTTTCATGAGCAGCATATCAGTATATTAGAATGACTTCTGTAGGATCATTTAACACTGATGTAGTAAATTCATCTTGCAGCCTTAGTGAGCATAAGAGATATATTTAAAAAAAAAATGTTTTACACAGTGTATGAATTACAGGGGTGTTTTAAGGAACACCGACCCACTAGTATGAGTAAAACACTCTAAAATCAGGCTTACAGTTCTTTCCATCACTTATATATTCAGTAATGCATTGTATATAAAAATACCTTACTAAATAGCATACAACTAAAAGTTATGTGGCTTTTCACAATTTAATTCAATAAACATTGTGATAAATAAACATTATAATGTGCTATTATATGCCTCTTAAGTTTAAAATAAGGCTCATTAAGTTTAAAATATAGGCTAGCAAACCTTTTACAACAGCTAAAATACAATGAAGCCTGCTGGATAACATATTTCACTGTAGAACAATAAGCTGAGGTCATAAAACCTACTTTTCTTCCTAATATTGGACCCCCCAGGAGTTTGGTGTAATTCAAACACTGTATACACTGCTTATTTGATCAGAAAGATTGCAGTGTAAATCTCCATATTTGATGATTTTCCCAGAGACTACAATAGTCATCACTGTCATAACGCCGTCAAAGAATTTACCGCGACGCTTACTCAGAATTCAGATATTCCATAAACAGAGACACATAAGAAAACATTGTGGATAGAGTAAACACACAATCACAGAGTAGTGACTGGTCAAAACATAGGGGAGGTGGCCACACACAGAGGGGTGAGACAATTAAACATTCGGCGGTGGTCTCATGAGGTGAAACAAAGGGAAATACAGCAGTGAGACAGACTCATAGTCAGAACAGCGAAATGTAAGGAGGACAGGATGAGAATGAACAACCTTTTGAGGGACAGACTCTGAGTCAGCTGAGCTGCCTTCCTGTAGAGAGATCAGAAAACATGCGAGGGGGTTGAGGATGATGTCACATCCTGCATATATACACACCTATTGCACAAAAGTGCATCATACACATTACTTTCAATGTGTGTTCGTGTTGTGCTGCAAAACCTGTTTTTATGAACTTACCTGCTCACACACCTCCAAAATGCCTCACTGAAACACTCTCCTTGCCAAAATGACATCACCTTACTACGTATCCAATGCATATGTACAAGCACATGCAGGAGCTTGAAGCTATTAGCTGAACTGAGGCGCATTTACAAGCACGCAGGCAAACCACAATGCTCTAAACGACATACAACCGCCAAGTGGTAGACTGGAAAAAGTATGCGTACGAATTTGTAATGGATGTATTTTGTTTATAACCCATGTTTAAAAAGCCAGCCAATTAAGAACAACTGCTTTGTTTGCTGTGACACAGTGGGGATATTGTTTAGGTGGGTTTGTGTGTTGTGCTCATGAGTATCTGTGTGCATGTGCGCGTGTATACCTGTGTAACTGGCTCCTCCTCCACCTGTTGTGTGTTAAACACTGTGGCGGCATTGTCAGCACCCAGCAGCCTGCGAGCCATCTTCTCCTCATAGGTTAACCTCTGAAAGCAAGCAGGATTAATCTGTCAGAGCCTGGGTTATGGTGTGAGAGAACACACACAAGCAAAAGCATGATTATTTGGTCGCCTGTACTAGTGAATTCAAGACTATTAGTCGTGCTGAACACGTGGTGGGTTTTGCTATGTGTGGTGGGGTTGATTGATTTTGGGGCTTATATATTAAGTGACATTTTCAGTAGGAGGAACTAGTGGTGGAAGGTACTTTTCTCCATTTATTAGGTGCATTTTGTAAGAATGAAAGGTCAGTTAACATGTATATTAAACAAATACAAAAGATATTCCAATTATAGTTAACGGAATAGTTTCGTCATGCTGTATAGTTCAGACACTTGCAGGAGGAAAGTCCAAAAGAAAGTTTATTTGAACATAATAATACAATTAAAGCTGAAATAAAATAGTAAATGAAAAACAAACATACTAAATTAAGTTGAAGTAATGAAGTTGTAGTCAAATTTCTAAAATGGAACTAACTAATGAAAGCTAAATAGAAATATACAAAAATGAAGTACTATAATAGTCCATAAATACTATAATAGTACAGTTTATAAATAATACTATTTCCAATATACTTTAATTGTCTGGAAAAGAACAGCGTTAAATTAAATTACTTTTTTGTATGCCCCACAGAAGAAGGTCATATGAGTTGTATGAGTCATATGAGAACATGAGGGTGTGCCAATTATGACATTGGTCATTTTCTTTTTTAAGGGAGTTAGTTCTCCCAAAAAATGCAAAATACACTCAAACATGACTGCTTATGTTATTGGTTATAATGGTGGTAATGGTAGTAAGGCTAGTATGGTAGTACTATTAATGATCTACTGTGATTCTTTAGTAATCCAAACATAAGACCTTGGCAACGCATACAGTACCTGTTGTCCATTGCTGAGTCTCTCCTCTTTGAAACGTAGTTTCCTCTCTAGATCTTGTATGACAGCGTCTTTGGAGCCCTGGATATCCGAATCAGAGTAGATGCGAGGTGTACGGGGTGTAGTCTTACGTGGCAAAGCTCTGTTAAAACACAATCAGAAAATATTGAAAAAAAGCAACAGATTAAGCAAGAAACTTTGGTTATAGTGTTATAACCACCTGTCCACAAAACCTTTCCAGACAGCAGCTGGGATTAATGCACACTCAAAAAACAAACAAACAGAACAGCAGCTTTTATAACACATTGCATCATAAAAGGTTTTTTTTTTTTTTGCATATGCACTGGGGAAGCAAGAATAATTTCCGTTATCTGTTTGTGAGTATGCGTTTTAAAATTCCACAGCGGTCTCTTATCTGTTCCCCACTGGCTCTGGAATGCCAGGAAGAGAGAGAGGAATGAACAAGTGGGAGATAACAGAGAAAATAGAGATGGAGAGGTTGAGGACAGGAGCAGCAGCTTTGAAGAAAAACCCTCTCTCACACACCCTGGATGAGTGGAATAAACTCAAGTTTCATCAGACCATCTTAACTGAAGGTCAGAATCAAACTGTACTTTACCAGTAACAATAAACACTCAAAGATTCAGTACTTGATTAGCTTGTATCTTCATCACTTGCAGAAGATTTAATAAATAATTTTTGAATATGCCAGATGGATTTAAAAAAAATATATATATGTATATTTTTCAAAAGGTATTTGTGAACAGTGGCTGTTTGTAATGCATTTCGATATTAAGTATATACTATAACAGAATGTATTAATCATTTGAATTTGAGTTTAATTTAATTTTAGTTTATGTTTTAGTAATTTGGGTTACTTGTTGACTTGACTTGAGCTTATTTTGAAAAAAAAAACTATTTAGCTTTAATTTTAAATTTTTTAGATATTTGAATTTTCAGTTTAGTTTTTTTATTTTCATTTTAGTACATAAACCTTGTTAAGTTTTCATTTAACAAATATTTTTAATTTAGTTTCACTTAACGAAAATGACTTTTAATAGTTTTTAACAAAACAACAATAACAATATTGGTCCCTCAAGTTCCAAAATGACAAAATTACCATAAAAGTAGTTTTGGATTGTACACAAAGTAGACGTAAGCTATTCAATAGCTTTAGGTAATTTAAAGTCATAATCTCAATATTTTCCACTATAGCAATCAAATCTCGTTCATCCAGAGTGTTGTAATCCATCACACCTACAAATCAACAATTGATGTTTTTGATGAGCTTAATGGTCACCTTCTACTTTTGGAAAGATAAAAAAGCAGCCCAGGCATTTTGTAAAGATTCCCCCTTTTGTGTTGCACAAAAGAAAGGATACAGGTTTGAAACCACATGAGGGTGAGCAATTGAATGTGTTATCCCTTTAAAAGCACTCATTCTCAATTGTGAACCAGTGTGCTTTATATTTCTGTAGGATTGAGAATGAGAGAGAAAACCTCTGTAATACACAGGCCTGACCCTCAAGGTTCCTCAGCTCCCATTGATCCTCATTTCTCCATAAACATGCCACGGAAGAATGCTTACAGTACATGTTTTCCATGCAGCTGCAACGCAGGAGCTGCACTCCAAATTACTTATTAGCCCAAGTGTTCACACTATGTGCCCTTTATAGTGCTCTACTGGAGCTCTTGATCAAGCGCTCAGTTTTTATATAGTATAGAGAAAGACTGCACACCTTCAAATCGAGAAGCATTTGAAGCATTTTTGGTACTCACACTGTGCCGTTACCCTTGGGCAGCCCAAGTGCGTTCATTGGTGGTGGAGGAGGTGTGGCTGGGAGCACCGATACCAGAAATCCGGCTGGTGATTGGGGAGTGGAGGTGAAGGGCGAAGAGCTATCTGAGCGGGTGGGGCTTGACATGACAGGTGGCGGAGGCGGCGGAGGGGGGAAGTCTTGCGGCAAGCCAGAAGGAGAGGACAGAGTGCTGGAGCTGAGGAAGGGCGGAGGGGGTGGCGGGAAGGAAGGTGAGCTGGGAGAATCCAAGCTACTTCCTTTGGACAGTAGCGGCTGCTGCTGGAAGGGTGGAAGAGTGACACGGCTGAAGGGCTTGTGGGCTGTTATGGGGGACAGCGGACTGGAGGTCGAGGAGTTCGAGGACTGCGTGCTGTATCCAATTGGTCCACCGCTTGTTGTGGGACTCTGGGCAGCGATGAACTGCTTGGGTCGGGCATAGTTGAAGGTGCTTGTCTGCATGGTGCTACTCTCCAGCTCCTGAAACGAGGGAGGAGGTGGTAGAGGTGGAGAAGGAGGCGGGACTTCCTGAGGAGTGGGAAGAGCTTGTTGCTGCTCTAGAAGGATCTGATCTTGAAGCTGCTTCAGTTGTGCCGCGTTTCTGCAAGGAGAAAATTACAAACAAAGGGACTGTTTAGCATCACACTGATTATACACATTTTACTACAAGAGTCTGTCAGGTAATAGGACCGTCTACAAACATAACCTGAACTGACCTCAACACATCTTAAGATAAGGTTTGGAGAGCATGTTTGCTGGGACTAAACTCTGTACACAATAATAAAACTGATACGTAGCTCTGGTCCTGGATTACTCAAAACAGCATTCCTGTCAAAAGTCCATGACATACTGTAGAAAAACAGACGTAAAACACAGGTTTTAATGGAAAAATGTGTCCTTGAGTTTTCTTTTTTTTTCCATTATGCATTAACTTTTTTATAAACGTAATATGGTTGGTGGTTTGGACATCAGCTGGTTGAAGATGGTTTGATCTCTGGTTTGTTGCTGGTCCAAGATGGTCTACCAGGTTGAACCTAAAAGACCAATTTGGACCAGAAAGAAACATGTTTAAAAACAGTACTTTGTACTGCAAAGATTATTCTGATGATGTGGCTCTTTGTATATATCCCCCTTTAATGATTCATTAGAGATGTAAAGCCACACACAGAGTTCAGCGATTTCATGAAAGGTCATCTCGGGGACAGTTTATTACCCTCAGAGAATAGATGGCCCATCGAGAGGAAATTAACTCCAGAGCCTACAGAAAGTGGTGTAGTGTGCGTTACTGTAAAGTAAGAAGGTTTATGACTAGTTGTTGTGTGGTTATTCATGTGTCTGTGTGTATTTGCACTGAGTTTCTGGGAAGGAAACTAAAGCCCACTGAAAAGCGAGTGATATGCTATCTTGAGTAAAGTATACTCTATACTGTCAACAGCATAAAAAGGAACTGCCTTTTCAGGGTTGTGTCGTGCTAATATGGGTACGGGCTGATGACTGAGCATAATTTCTGTCAAATGTCACGGTTCACCCACATACACAAAAACACTGGAGTGACGTCCACATTGTCCCGTTCTCTGATAAACATCAGATATTTGCTGTCTACAGCCTACAGTTTTCCATCATCTGAATTCTTACGTCCTTGGAAGACATGTTTTGTTCAAAACAATTAGTCTCTCTTCTTTTGCAGACTCAGCCCCACTCTCCCGCTGCCTTTTTTGGCAACTCCTCGACACCTTTTGTGAGCCTCAACAAATGGATAACCTTAAACAAACCAATAACCAAGTCCAGATGCTCTTCATTGAAATTTTAATATTGGTCTCCTACAGGTCTATTCAGAGCAGCGTTCAATGCTTTTCTGCTAGTCACCCTGTAAAGAATTGCAAAACGTGAATTAAATGTGATTTCAGAGTTTGTGTGCATTTCACAAGGATATCTGGGTGGTAGGCTAGCCACACTCCAAACCCCTTTTAAACAAATTATTTCCAGATGTTGACTAATGAGTCATTGTGTTTTCCCTCTTTTCATTCATTTTTTGTAATGGTGGAAGCCCTCCCTCCATCCAACTGATAATTCCTCAGAGTTTGGGTGAAGAAAAAGAGAAGGGGAGTATTCACGGTGTGTTGTTAATACTTCACCAAGCCTTAACTTAAATCTAGAGCACAATTTCATCAAATAAAAGGATTCATTGAGGAAAATAATAAATTAAATGATGTAACTTTGTTTTGGCGGCACAAATGGTGATTTGGGCCACATTAAAAGCAAAAATGACCACCTAAAACATCCTTTTCCCCATTTTTCCTCATTTTCCCATTCTGTATGCTCGAGAATCCGTCAAAAGAGCACTTTTACTGGAATACTTTGGCAGCTTGTGAAAGACTCTTGGACTCAACTGCCTGTGCTGCTTTGCTTTCATTCCTTTTTTGGCTCTGTTATGAGTCCGAAGCACCAGCGGCTAGACTCTCACTTCTCTTCTTTCTGTCTTTGGGTCATGCTTTTCCTCCCTCCTTTTCTTTTTCAATCCCTTCACACTTTCCCAAATTCCATCACCATGTCTCCCTCCTTATTCACTCACTTTTAACATCAAAAAGAACAAGAAAGTTTTCAAATCCAATCTCATCCTTCTGCATTTCTTCTCTCATCTACCCCCTCCCCTGAGTGAAAACTGCTGGTTAACAGCGGGTGGAGGTCTGGCATTACAAGCCCCTCCAGAAATACCGCTCCGACTCGAAATATCCCACTTAATAGTTTCCAGCAGTCAAGGAATATCATTTTCAATCACAAGCAGCCATTTTCTAAAAATAGCTCTTGCAGGTTCCTCCGCTTATTTTTTCCTTAACATTTCTGGAATTCCTCACAAGTAAACCTGATTTGATGGAGGGAGTTCAGCCGGTACTGACATAATCAGTTCGCCTTAAAAGGCACCGAGTCTGCAAATAGAAAATGCTATGGAACACTCCTGCTTAAAATCACGTTCATTCATTGCTAAAAACAACCTGAAGGAATGAGTGCAAAATAAGCATTAAACTAAGTTTCTAAATGTAGCGACACCTAAATGTAGTTTTTGTATTTGTTATTTTTCCAATAACATGCTAGTTTTCACCCTCAACTTCTACATCACAAACACAGTTTTTGGTTCTTTGTTTTGCATCTTCAGATCTTAACTACGCTCTAAAAAATGTTGGGTTGTTTTAACCCAATTTTGGGTCAAATACAGACAAACCCAGCCATTGGGTTACATTTTTAAATTACATTTTTAACCCAATGTTTGAGTTTGTCCATATTTGACCCAAAATTGGGTTAAAACAACACAGCATTTTTTCGAGTGCAATTCAAGCAAATCAACTATGTTCTCCTAGACTTTAGGGCTAAAGTCCAACACATTCTATGGAGATTTTAGCCGTTTTTCCACTACTGGGCTAAACTGTTCCCATTTCTCATTCGTTCCATTCTGTGCCAATCCAGCAAAGCCGGTACGGATATGGTTTCATTGTCCACTGTGCGGGAGATAACAGAGCTCTTTTGAATGTATTTCAAATGTTTCAGTCGTTGCCTTGGTAACAAGAGTTTACAGAAATTTTGCGATGCAAATGGCGACTGCGTTATGGTGGATGATTATATATTCCTGAGTTTACTTCGCTCAAATAGCATGTTTGGCCAGCTACAAAGAAACTGGTAACCTGGCAACAGACAAGTGACCAATCCTGAGTGTCGATTACGTCACACACATTCTACTGTTCTTAGAACCGTTCAGAGTGACGGTGGAAAAACGTTTTTTGTATGTAAATTTATTGATTCATAAAAGATTCAGTCCTTTTGTGGCAATTTTAAACTTTCTATAGAAAATTCTTCACTTAAATAACGTTAGTGCTCATGTTGTCAACTACACTACTAGTGAAATGTTGCCAACTACTTTTGTAAAAAGGTAGTTTGACTTGATAGCTACTGTGCAAGTTACTCTCCAACATTATAAATATCATGGCAGATCTAGACCAGATAGGTTTGCTTATTTTTTTTTTTTTGTTTTAGCAATGAAAGGAAAAGAATGGGATCAGTTGCAATACAAACTCCCATCGCACACAAGGCCACAGCTCCAACCACATTTGTGTTTTTTGAATCTACAGCTCTGCTGGACTCAGGGTCAGTTCTGTCATAGTTTGGGTGATTTAGAGAGGCTAACGGAAGAGAGGTGCATATGGCGATGTGCGTCCATATTTTAAAAGCACGCAGCACAGCATAAATAATTACAGCCTTCTGTCAAAGGTTACATGAAGTAACCCAATCAATTTTCTGCCAAATTACAAGGTTTGTTACAAGTGGAGATGAAGCAGACCCCTCAGCTGACACAAAACACTCGCTCATATTCCTGCACTTACACACATTCCTGTCTAATTCAGCTACATGTCTATAAAAGTTACTTACACAAATCCAGCTCCTACTGTTTTATGGGAACTCCAGAGAAGTGCTTCACTTTGCAATAAAAATCACAATAAATTGCAAAAAATTAAATAAAAACTAAAATAAGTAAATAAATATGCAGCATATGACTTTTTAAAATTATATACTAAGAAATGCGAGTTAATTGGAATGTGTATAACAACAGATGTCCGATCAACAAAACTCCTTAAATGTACCAAATAATCTACGAGTTGTTGGTAAGTAAATTGTTCAGCTGTATGCTGACTTTGTTGTTTTGTAACCAAATCTATTAGTTATTTGTGGCATATTAGTGTCAAAAGCTCATAGTCTACTAAATGATGTTTGTTCATGATTGAGGTCTATCATAGCCTATATGAAGCCTTTGTTCTTATATGCAGAATCCACTTAATAAAAGTTTCAAATGTCAAACAAATGCACACTTATTTTCCTCTGAAGCCCATTGAATTTATCTGAATCATATCAAGACAGAAGTTAGTGTTTCTTACTCTCCTCCACACCATAATGTAGAATCCAGAGCCAATGATGTTGTTCACACTACAATTTGTCGAACCAACCATCACATGAAGGTCAGACATACGCTCATTAGCTTTGAAGTGATTTTTTGTCAGTGGCATTTGTGCCCCTATAAAACAGTAAATGTGCCCTTCATGAAATAATGGCAAGATTCGGGTCAGTGCGAATCGTGGTTTAATTAGTCCACAAATCAGCTCCTGTCCAGACTTTTAACGTCACCACATCAGACACGGGCCAGTGTTAGTTAGCCGTACTAAACAATGAGGTCAGTGTATTCTCTCTCTCTTTTTAATTGAATCTTTTTCACAGTCCAACTGCAGTATCTTCCGAATTTTTCAAGTCTACTCCTCTAAACATGACTGATACAAGCTGAAAATACATCCTGTAAACAGATTTTCCAGTGTTAACCTTAACCACAAGTCTGTTAAATATATTCTGAAGACTAATACAAGAGCGATTTTATGCTAATAAATCTCCTGCAGTCAGTTTAAGCATCTTTGATTCGTCTGTGTGCAGGAGTGGAGTTTCAACTGTTTTGAACCAGCTGCTATCACAGGAAGAAGCTTCAAGAGGACAGGAAGTTGTTTAGTTTAAATATTTGCCAATTAGAAGACAGTGTTTACAGAGCACGTCCTACATTGTGCACATCGGTGCGAGTGTGTCTGTGCGCAAGACATGCAATGAGAAAATAATGACTAATAAAGAGAAAAATAAGCTTATAATTTCTAAACTGTTACATGTTGTATTATTATTGCATAAAAACTGTATTAGGCTATGAAAGACTGAGGACCGTCCAGCCAAATGTATCCTAAAACAGACACAAACACTACTGTGGTAACAAAACCTTTGCTGTGGATGACAATGTGCTGGAGCTGAAATGTGCAGTGCTTATCCAATAGTACACAAACCAAGATCAAGAAACATGTGGAGACACACACACATCTGGATTCAGCTATACACTCTAAAAGTGCTGTTTTAACCCAACTTTGGGTCAAATATGGACAAACCCAAACGTTGGGTTAAAAATGTAATTAAAAAATGTAACCCAATGGCTGGGTTTGTCCATATTTGACCCAAAGTTGGGTAAAAACAACCCAGCATTTTTTAGAGTGTAACCCATCATCATGTCATCATCATGCCCCTGGACAGTCCTCTATCTAATGATTAGTCCAACAACTTCAATGCTGAAATATGATTGATTCAGGTGATTGATTCCATGTCAGTGTCTAGAGAAGTAAATGATACATTAGCTGTCTAATTTAGGGCAATTCCAGCATTATGGATGTGACATTTGAACTCATAATGACAGGTGAAATGTCTCAGGAAAAAAAAACAAAAAACTTCTTACACTTAATTTGGAAATGTATATTCTCAGAGCACCCAATCTGGGGAATTGACAGGCAAAATATGTTTTTCTAAAATATATATTTAAGCATCCCCAAAAAAGGAAAATATTCATGCGTTAGGGATGGGACAGGAAATGTGTTTTTGGTATACTGTTCGATTTATAAAAATATCAATGTTGAAAAAATATATATATTTTTATGAAGTGTACTATGAGGAAAACCATCGTTATGGATGTGACAAAAAAGACCCTGAAGACAAAAACCTGAAAAAAAATTATTATCATGATTTCCACAAAAATATTAAGCAACTCAAATAAATGCACGCCGCGTTGGCTAAAGCATTCGGGCTTCTGTTCCTGATTCAACAATTAGGCTAAACCTCTTTGAGAAGTTGCATCTCTGGATTGATCTGCTTTAAATCTCTGCAACAACAGCCATCAAAACAGCACCTTTCAACGAAATTTAAAAAAAACAAAAAAAAAGAAATCTTTTTTTTTTGACCATCATAGTTTTGTGCTATAAAAGTTTGTTGCCTACTTATGTTCTCTGTCAATGCATTATACCCAAGTGAGATTCACTATTTCAACCACTCTTTGAATGCACTTTTATGCACATTAACATCTGAATTATAACCACACCCAAACCCTGTCAGCTCATGTACACTGACTTCAGCTTTCTTTTATAGTTCCACTTCACTACGATCCAAAAACACCCTATAACAGTCATACTAACCATTGAAACAACAACATATCTTGTTCTTTTAATCTGCAATCCACAGACCGGCCCTACAATGATCCAGAGTTTAAAGTTCTTAAATTGCAACAAGACTCATGTGTCAGGAAGAAAAAGTATCTCATCATGTTGCGGTATCGGACTTGCGTCTCTCACATTCCCTGTAGATGCTCATACACACGCACACATACACACCCTTCGAAACAGCCAATTCATTAAACAGAGCACAGACTGCATCTGATCCTTCCATTATATCGGAGTGTAATAGCAGTGCTGTCACTCACACAACCAAACCGGACACTCATTCTCTCACCACTAATGTGCATAAAATCTTTTGGATTCTTGCCCCGTTGCTGTGAACAAAACTTCCAGAAATGTCCAATAATTTTGGCTCGTAGCTATTCAAGAGGTCAACAGAGTACATAAGAGGGCCACATATGCACACAAAAGATCTAGAAGTGCAAGTTTTCAAGCCCTTTCTCAGATTACATTGGTATTAGTAGAGTGTGTTCCAGCTTTAGGAGCAGTTTGACCCAGATCTGATCTCACAATGCAGCTCCCACCCAAGCCAACCGGCTCAACATGCAATGCACTCCCTACCAGACTCCTAGAGGAAATGTCCAACTTTCCATAAAGACGTCAGGCCAAAATAAAAAAGGCCTTTTCTCTTCTCCAGCTCCCACACTCTCACTTTCATGCTTTCTTTTCTCTCTTCTCTTTTCTCTAATTTCACCATCTTGCATTCTCTAACCAGACTCCTCTCCCTCTTTCCTTTGGTCTGTCCACTCTACATCCGTTCTGTCCACCTATGGTCTATTCGTTTACCTGGGAAGTATAAAACTGGAAAGCACTTTCAAACTGGCAAGCACTAATCTGATTGGCTGACTTTATGCAATCAGTTTTTTTTAGTCTCCCTGTTTACAAAATATTGGGTTGACACAATGAACCCTTTTGAGGAAATAATCTCTGGATTTTGCAAGGTTACTAATTTAACAACTAAAAGAAGAAATTTAAAATGCTAAAAGAAAATTTAGGCATCACAACAAAGATTACCTTTAATAGGGCTAGTAAATTTTTGTATCTTTCAAGATTAACTTTAAGTGAATGTAAGATGAAGGCAAGGTAAAATGCACTACCGTTCAAAGATACAAAAATACAGTAAAAAAGTACTGTGAAATATTATTACGATTTAAAATAACCTATAAGTCTATTTTAAAATAATTTTAAGTCTAATTTATCCCTGTAATGGCAAAGCTGAGTTTTCAGCATCATTCCTGTCACATAATCCTTTAGAAAACAAGACACATTTCTGATTATCAATGTTTAAAACAGTCGTGCTTACAGTTTGTATCCAGTGTGATGGTGTCAGTGCTTATAATGGGTTCTTCTCTTTGCTGTAGATGCAACACAACACTCATATACTTATCCTAAACTTTTGAACAGCAGTTAAATGTATGCATTCATACACACAGTCATACATACAGAAGCAATATATTGTGCATCCTGAAACAGTCTGTGCTTATTACTCTTGAGTGGCAGAAATTCCTGTTTAGTTTTTTGCCATTTAGCCAAATGTGTATGAAGGACTAAGTTTGAGAAGCATGAATGAAACCTTTGGTCACAGCAGTTGCAGGAAAAGTTAAAGCACTTCATTTTCAGACCCATTCACTGTTGTTTAGTTCTATTCCATTATTTATCTATAGTCAAAAAGTCTTGACCTGCACAGTCCATTATTCCCGTTTGCTTTCACCATTTCTTCTCAGACCCCTCCCCCATATGTTTGCCTCTAATTGCATGCACAGCACATAAAACAGAACCAGACTGTTTTCTTTTCACATAGAATGTCTCATTGCATCCCTCTCTCTCTCTCTCTCACTCTCTCTCTCAAAGTGGGTATATGCCTGGATTGTAGGAATGTGAGCTGAAGACATTCCTCTCCAGATTGGCTGAAAAGACATCACCCATCACCATCAAATGGGATTACCAGCAGGGTAAGGGAAAGTAAGAGAGAGAGAGAGAGAGAGAGAGAGAGAGAGAGAGAGAGAGAGAGAGAGAGAGAGAGAGAGAGAGAGAGAGAGAGAGAGAGAGAGAGAGAGAGAGAGAGAGAGAGAGAGAGAGAGAGAGAGAGAGAGAGAGAGAGAGAGAGAGAGAGAGAGAGAGAGAGAGAGACACACACAGGAGGGGTATGAGTAGAAGAGAAATAAACCCTAAACACAGCAAACTGAGTGACAGAGAAATGGGAGTCCACACTATTCTCTTCTGGCAATAAAATGGTTTGTTCAAACGGCCTTTATGAACCAAGACTCCACCAAGTAAACCACTACTCCATTCTACTGCTGCCATGAGCGAAGTGCCAACCCATACACACATTAAAGTGCTAAACATTCAACTGATCAAACTTGGAACACAAGTGAAAAAGACAAAGCCACCAACATAACATCTTTTCCAGATATTTTGGAGGTTTTGAGTTTAAATAAACTACTTTTTTTTGCCAAAGCTCTGTTTCTGAATTGTTAACTGTACCTATTTTAATTTATTCTATTATTTTCTGTCCTTTTATCTTCAAGTAGGCTATCTCACTTCACTCTCAAATATCTACTGGTTTTATCCTTACATCCACATCACATTAGTGGATTCAATGTGTTCTCTGTTTATTTGTATCTGTAGTTGTGAGAATTATCTTTTCCCAAAAGAAACATGTTGCAAAGAACTTGCCCTAAATATTATACATTAAAAAAAACAAAAAACTAAATTACAAAATAAAAACAAATGTCAAAAAAGCAACAAAAACAACTCCAAAGTAAATATAAAGTTTTAAATGGTTACATATCAACAGGTTCTCTCACATATCAATGGACATAAGTTAGTTTTAAAATGCCCCATACATCTATGCAAGTTACTCAAAAGAAAAAAAAGAAATAGTATGTACCTTATTTTTTCACCTAGGCAAAGTTATTCCCGTTGCATGTAGGTAATTCCTTACAGGTGTGTGAGTGAGTGTGTATGAGGACTCCGGCTCTCAGTCAGCTGCTCTTGTCTTTATATTTGAACGCGCAGACACGCGCTGAGTGACGCGGCGTCTGCCTCTCCAGCTCTGCTCTGACTCACAAACTGCAGTCTGTCCTTGTCTGACATTATAAGAGTCCTGCAACTTAACTTCCACAATAAAAGTCCCCATGCTCACCTTTATTTAAACATAACAACTCTATTTCATATATATATATATATATATATATATATGTATATATACACATATATGTATTATTTAAACTAGGGCATGTTTAACATTTCTTTAACATTTCTTTAAATTAATTTTTACCAAAAAGTTGTTTTACGTCCTGTAAATAATTGATATTTTTACAAAAATTTCTACTCTCACTTCAGGAAGGGGTGGTCACATACTAAGCTCATTTCTAATCGGTATAGAAATTTATATTTAGAAAACCAACCGAAAAAAAAAACTAACCAGAAACTATTCTTTGTCACAATGTAGAAGATTATAATAAAATAAATCCAGAATGTTTTATATAAAACATCCAAAGAAAAATGTAAGCCACTTACATCACTACTAATACATGCGCTTGTCTTGTGTTACTCCTTGTTTAAACGTTCAACTCAGATAACATCTCGCTCTTGGAAATGATATGAGTTTGTTTTAAAAACATCCTCTAAACCATGTAAACTAAACACGCACTCAGTAGGCAGACAAAAAATGCTATTTTAAAATTCTGTTTAAAAAAAAATTATTCATAATTTCACATATTAATGAAAAAGTATAAGAAAAAAATCCCAGTCTAAACCTTCTAATTATATTTTTTGGAGTGTGTGTGTGTGTGGGGGGGGGTTATCTTTGATTATCTGCCAGGCTTATTTTTTTCCCATCAGTCAGTCTCTTTTGTTTGAATTTGTTTGAAGAGATTGTTTTAATCTGTGGTTTGTTTACCCAGATAAATCTGTATATTTTGCGATGTGTAGACACAGATTACTTACGATTCTTGGATAATTTATACATCTGCAGTAGATAAAGTGTTTTGGCTTGTTTCCAGCCTCTTTATCCCCCCAAATCACTTTCTGTTCTTGACAATTGTGTTCTGCCATTTTATTTGAGTGTGTGTGAATGCATTCCGACTTATTTTAGACTAATGGGAGTATAGACGCCGTTATCATTTATATAAGGGTGTGTAATGTCTATTTTCAGAAGTGCTCTGTATTATTCCCTCTCCTGGCTCACTTGTGTGCTTGTGTCAGGGGCGCAGATGAGTCCCCCCTTCAACACTCATGGTAATCCTCAGGAGTGACTCATAACATCCAGTAAAGAGCAACAGATATCTGCTTGTGTCAATCACTACAGCTATCAAGCTTTTTTTTCTTAGAATCATGTATATCCGTCTTTTTACACTAAAACCCTATTTAAATACTTTAAGGGACCGTTTACTCAAAAATGAAAAATTAATGTCACTCTCATAACTTTCAAGCTTCCCAAAATAATCCTAGATAACCCCATTTGCAAACAATTGAATTGAGATGTAATGCTTGAGACTGTGAGAATGTGTCATAGATAGTGTTTGTGAGAAACACTCACTATTATATGTCTCATATGCTAAATATCTCTGTCCAGACAAAGACTTTCAAGCTCTTCAACAGGCCATCAGTTAAGGTTCTAACTTTCCATCTTGTCAACACACTAGTGCACCACTCTCTCACACACACATTCAAGGCATAGTTTATCTAAAAAACACAAAAGATATTACCATCTATCTATACACTTAAAGTCATTAGGGTCTAATGTGGTTTTGGACCCCATTGACTTACATTGAATGGACAAAAGCAGACATATTTTTTCAAAATGTTTCCAAAGTTTTCTTCTCTTGTGTTCTGTAGAGGAAAGTAAGTCATTTGATTTTTGAATGTCATGAGGGTGAGTACAGATTTAAATCACTATCTCTTTAAAAATGTTGTTTTATGTCAAACTATTCATCTAAGAATTAGATATTAAACTACCACTTTGTATGTCCAAACATCACACTTCTAAATGACTTCAACCAGTTTCTCTTCTAAAGCACTTTGTGTCTTTCTTTCACTTTTTCTCTGCAATCATCCAGTAACAGATTTTTTTTCTTTTTATTGAGATGGCCTGTTCTGGATTCTCTCTTCCATATTTGGAAAGCTGCTCTATTCCCAGTGGGTCACTATAACATGGTTAGCCAATGCAGTGCTGAGTCTCTGAACCCCTCAGCCAATCCCGCATCCCCCTCATCTCCTTATAAGGACTGCACATAGTCAATAGTGCTGCCTTCCCTCAGGCCTTCTTGGCCACACTGTGCTGCTTAATCATTCTAAAGTAAACTGGCGGTATTTGTCAAAAGCAAAGCTAATGTTTTTGATCCAAAAGTTACAAGTCTCTTTTTGTCATGCTGAGGTTATTAAAATATGCATTTTATATCATAACCTCATATAAGCATCAGAAATATTACTTTCAGGCCTTTCAGCAAGGACACATTAAATTGATCAAAAGTGACAGTAAAGATATTAACATTTTCTATTCATCAAAGAATCCTAAATAAAGTGTCATTGTTTCCAAACAATATTAAAGCATAATAATAAGGCATGTTTCTTGAGCACCAAATCAGCATATTAGAACGATAAATAACATTAGAACGTGAAATAACATTTCACAATATTACTATTTTTAAAGTATTTTTGATTTTGTAAATGCAGCCTTGGTAATCATCCCTTTTTTCAAAAACAATCTTTTAATGCTTGGTTCAGATTACACGATTTTAGCCCAATTTTGGCACGATCCGTTTGACGTAGGGTGTCGTGGGGATTCGTAAACGATAACGGGCGTCGGGACGCAAGATTCGATCGTATCGTCTCGTATAGTGTGGCATAGTGGGCGACAACCTACGTCGCATCTGCAATGCTTTACGACATCACGACAAAATGACTCGCATTTTTAATTTTTTTAACGGTCGTCCACAACGGTTCCGTCACATGTATGAGGTTGACCAATAGGAGCACAGAAGCTTCTCCGTACACAACTTTCAAAAATGACAAAACGAAAGAGAGACGATGGTGCTAACGTTAAAACTAAAACTAAAAATATATAACGAAACAATATTTTTACCTTAAGTTCTCTTTGGAGGATTGACAGCCCATACTGTCCTCATCGAGCAATCCAGGAACGTGTCCATTGTCGGGTTTTCTTTCTTTTTTTTACTTTTTTCTGAACACAGGACAGCCAATACAACTCTCTCCGCTTCATCCATTGTTTGTTTACGTTCGTTTCTGGAAGTCACTCGCTACTAGTTTCACCTTCTCGATGACATCACACATGGCGTTAAAGACGGCCAGGAAGCAACATGAAGTTTGACATGTGTCTTGTCCACGACACGACAAGATTTTTGGAGTGAAAATCACGTAATCTGACCTGACACAGTGACTATCTTAACAGTGGAAAAAAAAATGTGTTTCTGAACCAGGCTTACCGACCACAAACGCTTGAACAGAAGTTTACTTTCAGGCTACTTACCAATTAGCTACCTTGCCAATTAGCAATTATCAGTATTTTTATGAGCCACAGTTGTATTGTATATAAATAAACACAAAATAAAAAAGTCACAGTCCACAGTGGAAATACTGGGTTAATTTCTAAAAATGAGGCTCGCAAGTCCAAGAAAAACGTATTTGGCCTATTTATCAGCAGAGGTGCAAGAATGATAGGAAAATGTTTGGTGAGCTGTGTCACTCAACAAAACCATTAAACTGAATTTTCCTGTAGAATGCATCTCTATATGCTTGTTTTCTTTTGGATGTGCTACTAAACCACACGCAACGCCTGTGCAAGAAAATGATTGTTAATACACCATTTGGGTCTTTACGAGCAACACCTCGTAAACAAACCAGCTTTGAGAAACAGCGCTGAGTCACACGCCAGAAATGCAACGGGCTGACCAGCGCTCCATGGATTTAACCATAATGCTGCACTACACCCGTACACCGTGACCTCAGTGCTAAAGCTTTATCTGTCTTCACCGCCATGACTATTTGAACTAACAAAAAACTGACCTGGGCTTTGTTTTTCAAAAGCCTCGTAAGCTAGATCGTAGAACCATTGGCTACGATAGTTTCTAAGATCTACTTAGCTCACAATAGTTTTGAGAAACGCAGCCCAGAGAACCTGACTGCAATGAGGAGAAGAAATACAGATATGGGATATGAATATTAAAACCACCTTCATTGGAACTAAATTGGTCAGAATATAACTGGCACACTACCACTATAACCACATCGGCACTGTAAACTCAAGCAAAACATCTGAATCTAAAAACCCCATGGGTTTGAGAGAAAGCTAGTGTGGTTGTGGTCAAGAATAAGAGAGCTCAATGAAATGTAACCAGATTGTTTGAGATCGACCCTCAGTTTGCTGCAGTTGTCTCGAGTGTCCATGACAACAACCCCACAGTGGCTCATGGAGGTTTGCGGCAGCCGGTGCGGTATGGCAGCAATGCAATCGGCACGAAGATAGCAACACACAGCACTTCAGCGAGGATTAAAGACTTCCTTTCTCATCTGTTATCCTTTCTGTCTCGCTCTTTATCTCTGTCTCTCTTTTTCCCATTTACTTTTGCCACTATGGCGATCCACTAATCCAGAATAAACAAAAATCCTGAATGTTGAGTTGAGTAATCATTTAAATATAAACACATAATGAGTAAGGAGGTAAATTATTGCATCATTTTCTTCAAAGAGACTTTGTAGGAGACATTCTGTGTCTGTCTGTCTCAGCGATATGTGATGAATCGGTGAGGATTCCTGGCTCCTCTGGTCATGATCCAACCCTCACCCCAGAGCCAATGGTGCATTTATACATCACTCTGGTCCTTTTGGCTCAGGAAGTGAAGGATTATTGTCTAACTTTCTATCACTGGTGTGGCTCTGACAGGATACAACACCTTTTACTTCCTGGAAAAATGTAAAAGGGTCTGCTTTCCCCTTCACCTCTACTACACACACCCGTCATACGCCACTAAAAGACTGACACAGACAAATACAAATTCACTGTCACAGATGTTTGATGCTAAATCTCATGAGACTAATATGACAAGAATAATATCTTGGAAAATTTTCAGACAGACGAAAGAGTTATTTACAGTAATTGTGCATACACTCTAAAAATTGCTGGGTTGTTTTAACCCAACTTTGGGTCAAATATGGACAAACCCAGCCATTGGGTTAAATTTTTTAATTACATTTTTAACCCAACGTTTGGGTTTGTCCATATTTGACCCAAAGTTGGGTTAAAACAACCCAGCATTTTATAGTGTAACAAAAGCATCATCCTGCACTGTTAGACCTTACCAGGTTTTTTACAGTAAAATACTGGCAACACTGTTGCCAGTAATTTACTGTAAAAATGCACTAAAACTCAAGTTAACTAAAAAATACAACTTATTAGTTTTAGTGCATTTTTACAGTAAATTACTGGCAACAGTGTTCAGTGTTTTACTTCAGTGTCACGTGATCCTTCAGAAATCATCCTTTTGATCAATTTAAAGCGTCCTTTCCGATTAAAAGTATTTATAAAAGAAAAAAGAAAAAGAAATTCTGACTGATCCCAAACCTTTTAACGGTAATGGAAACCAGAGTCCACTTGCAACACCAATAAACTTTTTTTTCTACAGTCATGTCTCATCTCGCCTATGATATATAGTCTTCTCCAACTGGTATCAAAACACTTTCAGTGCTTGTTTACTTCTCAAAAATCTTCAGATATTGGTGGAGTGATGGTATCACATAACCACTACTATGCTGATCCCAAGAAAAGATCCAAAGCCAGACAGTACATTTACGAAAACACACCCTGTTCTCATGAAGAATTAAAGTAAATTTGATCCACTGAAAAAAAAGATGCTTCAAACTCTCACACAAACCAAATCCAGCTTTAATTCAAAGAGGCTTTTGTGAAATGTCTCACTATTTTAGCACACACATTCATCAACTTGTACAGTTGATATGAGATACCACCTGCTGCGTATCATTAATTCATCATACACACACAAATACATACAGAAAATGGACATATGCGACAGCAAGTATACCCTAGAGAATAATGGATGCAGTCTTCTCACTTTCTCTCTCTCTGTTTCTTTACAAGCTCCAGGTGTTATCATTTCAGTGTGGTATGGACTTTACACACTGTGAAGCATGTTCCCATAAAACCCCTGTGATTTCAGCCCAACAAGATCGTAAATCAGAGGTGCACATAACCATCTATCTTCTTACACAGATGCTCCTCTGAAAATAAAACTGGCTGTTACAGGGATTTAGTTGTTCAGATAAATGTCACAAATTGAGTAATATGCCTTCATTATAAGCTTAATTTTATGCCATAATTGCCTCAAAACAGACCCACAAAGCCTTTCCTCTAGGTCAGCTGCAGGTGAACACCCACTAAACACCCTGTTCGTTCACACCTTCCTCTTTTTAGGGCTATCTCTCTGTCCCTTCCTGTGCCGAAGGACATTGGGCCCTGTCTATGTCATCAAAGTCTGCCAAAACACACTGCGTGGTTTCCTGTATGGCGTGTATCCCCGCAGGGTGTAGCGTCAGAGGCAGGGAGAGCGATCAAGGGATCAAGTGTGAAGAGATGTTAATCAAAGTGCATAGTGCAAAGGTGTTAAACGTTAAAGGATGTTCACTCAACACTTGGTTAGAAACAATGAACAAGCACATGTAATTCCCCACCAACATAAATATGTTTAAATAATTGGCATACACTGTAAAAAAATGTTGGTTTAACTTAAAAAAATACGTAACCTGGTTGCCTTAAAATTTTAAGTTCATTGAAATAAAAAAATAGAGTTAATACAATGAAGGAGATTGATTTAATCATCAGAAACTCAAAATATTATGTTATCTAAACTACATAAATTATCTAAGTTGATTTGACAAAAGAAAAAATGTTGTGATAACAAATCATGAAAATATTTTTACAGTGTAATTATTAGCTGAGTCAGTGTTTCTATGTGAGTCTTGTATTAAATTTAGCACTGAATGTCTTAAAAACTCAGTTAATTTTCTAGTAAGAGTAAGTAAGTAAGAGAGTAAGTAAGTAAGAGATATAATAAAATAAAATAAAAGTTAGTTCACCCAAAAATTTAACTTCTGTCATCATATACTCATCCTCACATCTGCATGATTTTATTTCTTCCGTGTGTAACACAAAATAATGCATTTCCATGCACTTGCAATGAATTTGGACTGGGACATTCACACTTCAAAAATCAAAAATCATAAAAGTGGTTTGTGTGCTTTTAAAGTCATGCAATAATAACAGACTGAAATTTAAGTCACTGATTCACAGCAACTTAATCATTGAGTTGAACTCAAAAACTGTATTTGATTCTGATTCGTAAAAGAATCATTCAAAGTTTTGTGAACTGATCATCTGATTCATTTAAAATAATGTGACTCACAATAAATCAAACAAAGTTACTTCTGTCATGAACTTTCAGTGAATAACTCGAATATAGTCTATGAAGACTCGTACTATAGTCTATGAGTCAACTTCTATAGGATAAACTTTTATAATTTTGTAGCTTGACAGCCAGAGTCCTCAGTTATTTCATGATATGGAAAAGAGTAGCCGGAATATGATTCAATAATGTACCTTTTGTGTTACACATAGAAATTAATTTGGTTTGGAATGACATGAGGGTGAGGAATTTATGACAGAATGTTCATTTTTGGTTAAACCGTTCAAGATGGACTAGATATATGAAGGGATGAAAATGTTGAGAAAAGAACAACATATTTGCAAGCAAACAAACAACTGCCTCAAAATAAAGCTTTTTATTAGGTAGCATCAGATTGATTTTAAATTGAATTTTATATGACATGGCTCATATTAAAGCTTGTTGTGCCAGCAAATGTCCAAGGCCCATCGCTGAAACATGTGACCAGGGGAAGTTTATCACCCTTTTACTGGTTTACCCAAAAAACATGACCAAACTCATACCAAGACCAAGCAGCAAACTCATACTTTCCACTTGTCCTCTAATTGCTTTGCGGCAATTCTGCAAATAACATAATCACAGATGTAATTGATAAATCACCGTACCGCTGAAATAAAGTTGAACTAAAGGAGAACACAAATCACAGGGGACCTGTAAAAGATAAATGTCTGCAGCTACAACGTGGTCTTAAATCCCCACTTCATCGTTCTATTCAAAGCACTAATGTGAACAGCAAGTTTGGGAATATCCAGAGGAAATCAGCTGGAATGTGTAAACGTGTTTGGAGGGTCACAAGGCAAGGTTCAGGTCTGTTTGTACCAGGAGGATTCTGACTCTTAGTGACAATAACATGCCACATAGCATGTAGAAATGACCAGGGTGTAATTATACAATTAGGAAATTCCTGTTTTTACAACAAAATGACATGGTGAAGTGACTGGATAGAGAGCAGTTGATGGGGTGGAGGTTCTCATTATCTGCTCCCCGTTGCGTCGTTTCTAGCGGTTGATTTGTGACGTTACGGTGGAAAATCTTTTGGGGAAGCAGCTTTTTAAGGCAACAATTTGCAGAAGCTCAAGCAAAGACAGGGTTTTGCCAAACGGCATGCCATTTAAACCTCAGCTTGGACCTCGTCCACAACTAGAAACAATTTTCCTTTCATAGCTAACACATGCCTGTCAAACCCACGCACATATGCGTTATTCACACTCAAGTTGCATAAACCTATTCTTTGTTTTACCTTTCGTTTGAGAGGTCGTCTGCTTGCTCATTTGATCTGGAATCACAGAACGGATAGGGAGATGTATGGAGAAAAGTCACAAATAAAACCACAAGGACTAAATGTGGCCATGTATTCCCTGTACAGCATACACAATACAAAGCTTGCCATTTGCATGATTTATTGTGTACACAAATAAGAATGCACACAATTGACTTTTTTTCTCTTTCTTCCCAACATCCACCCACTAAACACACACACTGGTTGTAAAGCAGAAAAGGCATCTTAAATTAAACGGAAATCAGCCAATGGGCACATACAAACAGCTCTTAAAGTCTTTTCAAACAGATAAGTATTCCTATGTAAAGGAATGACCACAAGAGCCTAATGTCACATTCACGCACACAAACATATTTCAATGCCACACACAATCCAGACAAGATTACAGAGCTGAACTACATTTATATATAAGACCGACTCTGCTTAGAATCAACAAAGAGTCCCTCCCTCTGAGACACTTTTGCTTTTATGTTGCTGCAGTTCACGTTTATGTCATCCTTTGATCATCACCATAATAAAAGCTCATGTAATGCTCTTTTACTTTGCTGTAAACTGCAACTTTTAAATAATATGGTAAATGTTATGTTGCTTATGTTTGCAACATGTCATCCACTTCACAGTTTACATCATCACAACTGGATCTCATTATGTTAAACAATGATGTTTTTGTAAAATATGTTGTTTTAGATTATATTATCACTATCATGTGATTATGTATCTATTACATTTGTCATATAAACATCAAGTCAGTAAATAGATTAATGTAAGTCCACAGATCTGAAGTACATCACATTAACTGCTCCAGGTTTGTTTCGTATAACAAAAAAGGGGGGAAAACGACTTGTGATTCAGTGAGGTAAACAGAAGCTCTGAATGATTCACTGACTGGGGATTCTGAACAGAACGGGTTTTAGCGTTCACAAGCTTGATCAGGATAGGGAATGAAAAACTGAATGTCTTTATTCGAGCTACAAAGAACGCCAGTGCAATGGCCAAACACATCTGGCGCATGTTTACAAAGAAAAACAATGGAAAAGCAGCCCAGCATAAATGCACTCTGGGTGCATAATTCTTTTAGACTGATTTATTAAAAAGAATCTATTTTGAGTCATTTGCTAAGGAATTGGACATCAAGGCTCGTGTTGTGTTCGGGACACATTAGGGCATGCTGTAATGAGGGAAACAAGTTTTCATAGCTAGATTGTAAATAATAAGATTGTCACAAATGTTTATTTTCTGTATTTGTGATTTTAGTAACAGTTTTAGGATCTCTGTACGCAGCACATAAATTAGGATTGGTATAACTTGGGGGGTCACTGGGAATATTTGCAGGCATGTAGGTACTGGCTTGCCCTGCATGTTAATGTCGTGCCCTTGGGCAGTGCACTTAACCTTATCTTGACCTTAATTATAGGGATGTTGTCTTTAAAAACTGTAACAGTGTTAGTGAGAGTCAAATTGCACCTACTGAGTAATCTACAGCCAAGTATCTTGAGGCATTGAATATTACACCAAAATCCACTGTCAGATCAGTGCTCACTATAAGCCATGATAAATGATAAAAAGAAAGTACATTGTATGGAGATACGTCTACAAAAGATCCTTCTGAAATCTGTCTGGAGTCATAGCACAACTGCTAACACATATGCAAACACATACCGCACACATCTCCCAGTGATTTATGGCAAGCAGCAATGCCCGGCCTCTGACATGGTGATAAAGGGACGGAATGCATTTGTTCTGTAAGTGGGGCTTTCCCATTAAACCACCTACTGACATACAGTACGTGGGCAGCTGGGGTAGTAAATCACAGACACATTGGTAAATGTTAACACTTTTGATGAGAATCGGTTTGTTTTACTTAAAGTATAATGTTTTAAGGTTTGATGTTGGTAGGATTTATACGAAATATTATAAAATATGCCAAAAGCAGCATGTCAAATAAACCCAAATTTGCAATATTCATGAAGAAATATCCGGATGACTCACTGTGCATCTGATAAACACACTCGAGTCCATTCCTAAAATTGTCTAAAATCATATGGTCATATAACAATGCTATAACAATGTTTTCGTATGCTATTATTTGATAAAAAAAAATTCAGTAAAACAGTAATTTTGTAACATAATATTGCCATTCAAAAAAAAAATTCTATTTGAAAAAGAAAAAAGATAAATCACTGACCCTAAACTTTTGAAGAGTAGAGTACTAATACTTTATTTTTCCTCATTAGGCAGGAGCAGGTGGTATTAGTGGGAGGGATATTTTCATTTTAGGGTGCATTTAATAGGATGAAAATCAGTGCAGGATGAGTCATCAGAATTTTGGTAAAATTTGGTAAACTATTTAAGGTTAAACTTAGAAAGGAACATGAGTAAACTCAACTTAAAATTACCTTTGTTTCACCTAACAAATAGTCAAGACAATGGATTATATTAAGTTTAATTATTCAAAACGTATAAACTTGAGTTTAAAATCCAAAACTCATTGAGACAATGTAGTTAAAGAGAAGAAATTAGTTCAAATAACTTAATGGGACTGTGATGATGTAGCGCATCCTGAATTTGGAGAGTTATATGCACGGGTCAACATGTTTTGTTGATCCTGGAAAATTCTTGTCTTAAAATTTCATATACATATCCCTGACTTAAAATAACTTATCCCTACAATCAGAAGGAAATGATAGGTGAATAACACTGATGTAGAATCACCTACACTCTAAAAAAAAAGGTTCTTCAGGGGTTCTTTGCCGTGGTCATGGTGCTATATAGCACCACTAAGCCTAGTTTTAAGCCTAAACTGTGAACTTGTCCCTCAAATCTGATTGGTTAATTGAAACGTTGTTCCAAAATCAACAAAGATGCGGATCCACAAACACGTTGTACTTGGTGAAAACAGATTCTGTGATGATGCACAAGATTCAGCTACAGTACTCACAGTTTAGGTTTGGGTTTGGTGGGGAGAGGTGGAGCCTTAACTGCTGAAGGTGATGGAGGTGGAGCCGCTGTTTCCTTCACACTTGAAGGTGATGGTAGATTCTCGTCTGGTGGCTTGTTTGAGGTCTGACCATTTTGTAGAGGTCTGTTGGGCAGACTTTCATGAGGATCTTTATCTGTGGAGACCTGAACAGGCAATGCAGTGATGCTGGGCCAGATGTCCAACTCGTTGATCTGGAAGGCCTCAGCACTCGGTGGGGTTTTGGGTGGGACTTCCAACAAACTAATCTCAGTGGGTGGAGGAGGTGGAGGCGGGAATGATTGGTTGTCCTCAAACACACTTTCGTCCCCAGATACACCGTTGCTGGGAAACTCTTCTGCAACTAGAAATACAAGATAACAGAAGACATACAGCTCATTATAGGGTGAGAACATATTCCTTTTACTTTTAAGTGTGTTGAAATGCCGTTGGAAAATTTCAGTGGAACAAAGAAGGAAATAATCTGGTCTGAATAACCAGTTCCTGGTTTTGTCACTGTAGAACAACTCGTTACAAAACACCAACACACATACAGTGGGAGGAAAAAAAAAACTTCTAATAACTACGGGGTCAACAGTTAATCCACAGTTAAAATGTGATCCTTTATTAGACATGAAATCTGGCTTAGATTGTCTCAGATTTACTTAAATGGCTCTGTTGTAAACTTGAGGCTCGAGGACTCCTGGAAATATGAGTACACCCACTCCAGCACATAGTGTAAACATTCATCCCTCTTCTGCCTTTACCATGTGACACACACAGCTATCAGCACATACTGCATCCTCACTCCTCACCCCACACTCAGATCTTGGAGTGATGTAGACGGGACATGGCTGGTTGACCTCATGCAACTGACATGTTTTCAAGATGTACCACATTGGGCCCCATAACATGTCATCAAAAGATCACTGATGGAGGTCCTACGCCTTTTTTGGAGCGGGTATTTTGCTTTGTAAATGCATTAATTCATTACAACTCCTGTGTTACATCACCTAACTTTATTGCTTAAAATGAGAGGTTGCTGTAATGTTGACACTATTAAGTGGTTGTTTACTTTGGTTAATTTTATTTGTTTTCAAAGGTTAGCCATTAGCCTTCTTTCAAAAAATGTCATATTTAATACACTCAAACAAAGGAATAATTGACACAGGGAATAAAAAGGAGTCATACATTTTGTGCAAAGCTCTTTCTTATGGTGTAAACATCACTATATATACACTCACCAAAAGGATTTTTAGGAACACCAAACTAATACTGTGTTTGACCCCCTTTCGCCTTCAGAACTGCCTTAATTCTATGTGGCATTGATTCAACAAGGTGCTGAAAGCATTTTTTAGAAATGTTGGCCCATATTGATTGGATAGCATCTTGCAGTTAATGGAGATTTGTGGGATGCACATCAAGGGCACGAAGCTCCTGTTCCACCACAACCCAAAGATGTTCAATTGGGTTGAGATCTGGTGACTGTGGGGGCCATTTTAGTACAGTGGACTCATTGTCATGTTCAAGAAACCAATTTGAAATGATTCGATCTTTGTGACATGGTGCATTATCCTGCTGGCAGCCATCAGAGGATGGGTACATGGTGGCCATAAAGGGATGGACATGGACATGGACATGATGGACACCAATATCATACTGCTAAAATATATGCAGCCAACAAAATCTCACTGACCCCAAACTTTTGACCGGTAGACTATTCATTTACAGTATATAAGATATTTGTTATATATAACATATATATGACTGTTTGATCACTCTTTTTCTTTTCACATGGGCATGTTTCTTTAAATTTTAACCTTCCTTCTACCCCAATGTTTCACTAAAATATTTAAATATTTACATGGCCATGAACTTTGATCTCAGATTTAGTCATTGTAAATACAGTGTAAACGCACCTGGTGTGACAGTGAGTTGTGCAGTGCTGTTAACTGAGCCGTATTGGTTGGTTGCAGTGCAGCAGAATAAACCTCCGTCTTCAGGGAACGCCTCTGCAATTACCAACGTGCAGATTTCCTCTGCAAGACCAATCACAGAAGCCATCAATAACAAAGTCATCAAGATCACAAGCAATATCAGATTAGAAATAGATTTAATTAATTACATTGTGACACACATAAACTTAGACACTTGATGAATTTAACAACAGTCCGATAATTCAATACACAAGCCACTGCAACTGGCTATTTTACAACACAATCTACTGTAGTTAGACAATGCTCTCTCCAGAAACATGACAATCATAAATATTGCTTGTAACGAGGAAGGGATGTAGACGGTATTAGACGATTAGATAGACAGGTGTGGTGAATGTAGACAGGTAATTGATGGTTACAGAGGTGATTCAAGAGCAGAGAGAAGTCTGTTGCCGCAGACACAGGCGTGTGTGTCACATTCCTTTTGTTTCTTATGAGGTGATTCAGTAAATTGTGAACACTACTTTGGGCAATAGCCAGGTCCTTGAACCCTACACATTGGGACACTGATGACTCAATTACCCACAATATCATTAAGGTTACGGGGCTCATATTAAAATGTAAATGGTATTTGTCGAACACAACAATGTATTAACACTCATTAAATCATTCATTTGTTTATCATACATATTCATTGAATAAAACCGTTATGAAATCAATGTGCTCACTTCCCTTTTCTGATGACTTTACGACATTTCTGATAAGTGTATGGAGTGAGTGGTTAATATTCACATATTTTTATGCAATCTGGGAATTTCTATTGAGAAATTCTGTTTTAAAAGAGAAATGAATGACCCCCCCCACCACCCCCCAACACACAGAGTTTATTATGTCCTAATAAACTAGTGAGCAGTTTGAGACACACCCAAAAATAGAGGAGAGAGTTACTAGTCTTAGAGCAAGAAGGTGAGCCATACTCATGTACAGAGAAATCATGTGACTCATTAAAGGTTTAAGCCCAGGTGCTGATATACATTAGTGCCGTTCATTTGTTCTGTTATTCAGAGATTTTCGCACCATATTTATGCCAAATTGCATGCATAGAGATGATGTCATGTCATAAACATCAAGCTTTCTGGCAGGCTAAGAGAATTATCTTCTTGATAAATCCATATGTACACATGTATCTGAAGGAAAGTGTTTTATGAATGAGTGTAAAGAGAGGAGAGTGGAAGCAGGAGGGGAAAAAAAAGACTCACCGGGTTCGGCTGCAGATCTTGGCTCTGATGAAAGAGGGATATGGGAATTGAGAGAGAAAAACAAAAACCACAACAAATCACTACATATCAGTAATATGTAGTGTACTCAAATAGTTACTCAAAAAAGAAAAATTCTGTCAACATTTATTCGTTTTGTTCCAAAACCCAGATGACTTACTTTCTTCCCTGGGACACAAAAGGGGGAGTTTGAAAGATACATGGGTTTCAAATATTAAAAATAATAAAGTACTATAAAAGTGGACCACAGAAAAAAAAAAATCAAGAAATTAAATATTAATTAATTAAAAAGAATTCATAACAATGACTACATCTTACTATTTAAAATATTAATTGATACAAGTCTAAAAGATTTTTTGTTGGTTGCTCGGTTGCTCTTACAAAGTGGGACGATTTCCTGATAGCAGAAGTTGAAACAATGGAAATAAAACATGGCTTGAATTACTCAGTGTTGTCTGAGCATTGTTAAGAACCAACTACTCATAAAATATTGTGCTTCATCTGCTAGCTCTGAGGCAAAAGTAATTTATTATGAAAAAGGGCTACAGTGCCCTCCCAAGCTGCTTCCAAAAACATCCATTTTTATCATTAATACTTTGTGCCAGTTTCCCAGAAAGTGACCGTTTTCTTTCTCTTGAACAGATGGGATGGAAACAGTTAATTTATGCACAATGTTTAATGTAATATATCAAATTCACAACATTGAATGCAACATAGCTACTGGCTGCCGCCTCTGTGGATCCACTAGTAGGGCAGTGTTGTTTGATGATGCAAGCGTTTGATGTCAGTCAGTGTTTAACACCATTGTGGTATCGGTTCTTAGAGTACAAAAATAATAGCGATACTAAAAATAGCAAAGAACTACTAAATATCCCTTTAAATAGTTGCCAGAGTAGTTCCTCTTACTCTTTTGCAGGATGCGGAAGTCAGGGGAGTCCTGGATCTCCTGGCCCTCTCGAAACCACTGGACCCGCAGAGGAAGACTACCTCTCACCCGGCACTCCAGGACCACCACCTGACCTTCAGATGCCTGAGCGTCCTGCAACATCTACAGAACAAGAGAAACACAGCTCAACACTGGAAACAGACTGAGAGGTAAACACAGGGAGAGAGGACAGACAGATGAATGGAAAAACTGAAGTGACAGATGAAAAGGTGTTAAACCACTAATTCTACTCTTTCTTCAGCACCTCTTTCATTCCCATGTACTGTACATACTCTTTCAGGCTGAAGACATAACAGACATAGACGTAAGAAGCTGTCAGAAACCCATAAAAGTTTGTTTATACATGTGTGTGAGAGTTGCTTTCTGTTTGTAGTGTGTTCACTCACTTTGAAGCTTTGTGTATGTGTGTGTAGCATGCTTGTGGTTACACGTGACGTGTTATAGGTTTATTTAAAGATCAAGCCAAGAAGAATGTCAATATAATCCAGCCATTTCATTTGTGTGCCTGTTTGTTTAGGACTGTGATGAGGATTCAAAACTATGTATTATAAAAAGGCACATCCTCTCATTAGGGAGATTGATGGGATGATGGGGGTCTAAAAAAACAAACTTTTATCTTTAAGGAGGTGGAAAATTATTTTGCACATTGAGAAAACATAACATTTGGCATTGAAGTCTGAAGCTCTGCCTAGGCCTGCTCAGAGCACTGAATCACATGAGCCACAAATAACACACACACACACAAACCAAGAGAAAGACAGAGGCTTGGAATAATTTGGGAAAGGTCATACCCTGATTAATTCACCAATTTCTCAAACTTTTGCATGCAAATTCAGCAAGAGATGAGTGTGTGTGTGTGTGTGTGTGTGTGTGTGTGTGTGTGTGTGTGTGTGTGTGTGTGTGTGTGTGTACATGTTTTTCTATCCTGGTGGGGACTTGGTGGGAACCTGAATGCACAGACTCATGGGGGACTCATGTCAAAGTGGAGACCTAAATTGAGGTCCCCATGAGGAAACAAGCTTATAAATCATACTGTTTGTTTTTTTGAAAACGTAAAAAAGCAGAAAGTTTTCTGTGATGGGTAGGTTTAGGGGTATAGGGTTAGTGTAATGGGATAGAATATACAATTTGTACAGTATAAAAAATCATTAGATCTATGGAGAATCCCCCCAAAAAATAGTGAACCAGACGTGTGTTTGTGTGTGTGTGTGGCCAAGTCACTACCTTAGTGAAGCTAGGGGGCGCTTTGACAAGAGCATCACTGGCATAAAGTGAGGAAACTGGACTCTGGACCTGAGGGAGAGATAGACAATATGTGTGGTTATTCTGGATCTTTCCAGAGAGTGTGAGTTTTTTATATGTCCATCTGCTATTGTCATTCCTAATGAGTCTTCCAGATATATTTGTGCATGTGCATTTCTCTTGCAGTCGATAGCAGTCAGTGAAAGTTTCCATAGAAGTTAAAAGCTAAATCAGACAATGTCCCTGACAACCTCCGTAGCCACTTGCTAGCAACCATTTTTTCAAGTCACATAAAAGCTTAGAAAAATGAAAGAGTGGGGGGTATAACTGACATTTTTTATTGTAGACTTAAAATGTGAACACATCTTGAGCTTGTGTTAACTACCGACCTACTATTTCAGGGAATTAAGCAAAAACCTATTCAAAAAGCTCATTGACTTTGCGACAATGGAACTTGCAGCAATTTTTTAAACAGTTTCAGCACAAAAATTGTATGTGTGTGTGTGTGTGTGTGTGTGTGTGTGTGTGTATTTCTTACTCTCTGAGGTGTAGCAGAAAGAGGCTGGACTAGCGTGGAGCGGTGAGGTTGCCTCTCTGAGCTCTTTGGTGATGATGTGTGAATCGTCAAGGAAACTGAGCTAGTTTTCTTCTGTGCCCTGAGAGAACATATCAGCAACACTAAAACAAACCTCATTCAGACCTGAGAGAATATATCAGCAATACTAAAACAAAGTCATAATTAAATTAAAAAAAAAAAAGAAAAACAGATATAAAGTAAGGACACCTCTCACATCTTGCAATATTCATGCTTTGAGTCTGAAAGTTGAAGGCATTTTATAAAGCTATGACAAGCTAATCAATCTTTTTGCTCCATCACAGTCTATTAACATTTCTTCACATAAAGTTACAGTTCATTACATGTGACTCAGTTAAAGAGGTACTGGAATTTCGGGGCAAAAAAAACCCAAATAGCTGGGTTGTATTTGCCTCAGAATAGGTCAGTGGTCAGAATTTGTTCCAGTGTTGGTCAGTGTTATTATAACTAAAACTAAAACCATAAAAACGTTTTAGGTACTTGAAATAATATAACTGTTACCTATAATAAAATTAAATAAAAATAACTGAAATGTATCTTATTTCAGCTACTTGCCAGGGAAATATTTCTCATTTTCTTTGAGCTTAACTGGATTGTACTAAATACTGATTTACTAAAACAACTAAAACGACAACTGAATAAAAACTATACAGACATAATACAGAAACTACTAAAAAAAGACAAAAACACAACAGAAGTTTAAATCTTAAACTAAACTGAATACAAAAGTGGAAAAAATCTAAATATTACCATAATAAAAACTATATAGTATTTCAGTGATTCTTAAATAAAACATGTCCACTGAGATTGATATAGCTGAACACATCTAATGCTATATCCACATCTAATCAGCCTTTACACATTCATTTAAAGTCTAATAGTGTTTGTCTGACTTTCAGAACATTAGGTTTCCAACAGAAAATATAGAATGTAAAATGTAATCTAAGAATAATTGCTCTCTAACACGCACTAACTTACACACAAAGTGAAGTAATAGCCACTCCACACTGTATGAATTTTCACTATGCAGTTTGCACCTTATAAATGACTTTGGAGCCAATGAGAGCGTAATCCCAAATGGCTGTGATGATGTCAGAGGGAGCCAGAGCCAAGCGCTTAATAATTTGTGTAAACAGAAAGGGAAGACTGAGAGGCCAACAGAGGCAAGAGAGGACAGGAAGAGAAATGAGCAGATGAGTTCAGAGGTGACTGAAGAGAGTTCGAGCAATGTCACAAATAAATAAGGTTAGACAACACGATTTCTAAATTGATTGATGGATTGGCAATTTAACAGCATTGACTCGTATTTAAGGTCAGTTTAAACCCAAAGAACCATGTTCTTCGCGGTGGAGTAATATGAACCGTTTAAGGGGCTGTTAGATAATACATAGTCAGGGACAGTAAAGCTGTCAGCTGAGGTCTGAGTCAAAGGTCATGCAAGGAAGAACATGCTGAAACACACATACTGTGGCATGGCTCCAGACCTAGACTTCGACACGGATCCTTCACCGTCTGAGTCTGAGGAGGAAACACCTTTATAGAGAGAAATACAATAAGAAAAAGAAAAAAAAAAAGAACTGCAATTCTGGTCTGAAACATGTTCAGCTGCAGGCTGCCTTCCTTTTACTGAATGATATTAATCCACAATCTGACTTGTGATGTGGCCTGAAATCAAACCACACCATGTTCAAGCCCGTACTAGCCAGAGGAGAACTGGCCCCCCGGCTGAGTCTGGTTTTCTTTTCTATTTCTGTCACCGATGGAGTTTGGTTTCCTTGCCACTGTCACCTCTTAGTTTATGACACTTAGAGCCAGATTTACTAAACAGGGTAAATTAACGTCTTGTTTAAGACATGCTTTTTTGGGCATTAAAAAGATGCTGCAAATACCAATATATTGACTGGTGAAAACCTTAGTAAATCACCTTGCATTATTCATTTAAATACTCTCCTCCAATAAATTTTGCATCTGAAATGTAAACTCCAACAAATGCATAAGGTCAGCCGCAAAAATAACCCTGTCCACGCCTTTTCGGCGCTCATTTTTCACCGCGTGTCTTTGGTAAATCCTAACATTAGTTCTTGAACGCCAAAAAGAGGGTTTGTGTTGCTGCAAACTGTTAGTAAATCTGGTTCTAAATATTCAGCAATATTATTGATTTGACCGAACTCAACTGACACTCTCAGATGAGAAATGAACTGCGCTGGATGATGACATCACTGTTTTCTGCAGACCTTCTTTATACAGTAGCTGAATTTAACTCATTACATAATTGATGAAAATTACACAGTAATTGAACTGAACCAACATCGAACTGATCTGATTTCAGCTGAATAATGACACTGTTGTCATATTAGAGATGCTTTACAGTAGAATTGAATTCTGTTTGCATCATTTAATCGTTTTCCTGTTATCACTGTAAAGCTAAAACAATCATTTTGTATAAAACACTTTAAATAATATAAGTGAAAGTGACTTGACTTGAAATACCTCAGCAAATTTTTGTTGGCAAAAACAGTCATTTCAAAAGGAAACCATGAGAACAGGAGTTTCGTGTAAGGGAGAAAAAGTTCCCCACGTAGTTTTTCCTTGCCTTTGAGTTGGTCACGTGAATTAACAGCGTTGACCAACAGAGAGCTGCTTGTTTTGAAAGTGACTTCTGTGTGACCTGTAAATTCTTAATGGTTTATTGGCCTTCAAAGACAAAACAGCCTAAACAGCCTAGAGTATTATTTATGGTCAGTTCATAACCAAACAACCTGCCGTGTGCTTTGGTTGGAGTAATATGAACTTTTGTGTCACTGGGTGAATTAGGGGCTCGATAATACACAGTTAAGGCCGGTTAACCTATCAGCTGAGGTCTGAGGTCAAAGGGTTAAAGGCCATGTGAGGACAAACATGCACACATGCTGTGGTATGGCTCCAGACCTGGATTTTAAGTGTCCACGCAATTTCCCCAAAATGTTGCTAATATGATCACACCGTTTAAATACTAATAAACATAATTTAACGTGTAAAATATAATTATTTTGTGGTATAGTAAGTAATTATTTAGTTTAATGAAATTGTATGAATGTGAAATCTGGGCATTTATTCAAATACAAATTTTTCAACAAAATACAAAATTGTGCAAAATAATTATTTTAGACTATCAGGTATTATATCTTGAATTAAAACCTGTTAACAAATTGAAGCATAAACTTCATTAAAATGATAGTTCGCCCAAATATGAAAATTCTCACATCATTTACTCACCCTCAAGTTCTTCCGAACCTGTACGAATTTCCCTAGCTGAGTTTCCTGTATAAACACAAAAGAAGATATCTTGAAGATTGTTGGTAACCAAACAGTGTAGGGGTGTATTTCTTTCACACACTATGAAAGTCAATGGGGTCCATCAACTGTTTGGTTACCAACATTCTACAAAATATCTTCTTTTGTGTTCAGCAGAAGAGAGGAATTCATCCAAGTTTGGAACAACATGAGGATAAGTTAATGATGACAGAACTATGCCTTTAAATAATGTTAGTCTTTTTAACATAAATAGGAAAAGAAGAATTCCAAGTAAATGTATTTTTTTAAAGGATTTTTACATATTTTATTAGTACTGATCAATGACGTAGCTGGGAGCTCACCTTCAATATAAACCTCTGCAGAGGTGTTGTCTGCTCCCAGTGCGTTGGAAGCTACGCAGGTGTACCTGCCGGTGTCGTCTTCAAACGCTTCGGTTATCACTAGAGTGTGCAGGTCACCATCACGACAGATCTGAATATCAGGGCAGTGATGCAGCTCCCGCCCCTCACAAAACCACCTGAGCAATTAAAACAAAGAGAACAGCGTGTCAGTCAAAAGTGTGTAGCCAATTACAGAACTATAATATTACCTAATTAAATCCGATTAAGATCTGGTCAAAGCAATCACTGATTGCTCTCACAAATAACACAAACACTGAAGAAAAATGGAAACCGTGAACTAATAATCCAATAATCAAATCTGTAACAGTACCAAGTAGCATAGTTATACAAGAGTATTTTTAATAAGAGTGTGATTTATGTGTGAGAAATTGGCTAAATAAATGTAGATGAACAACTGAGGTCATGTTTACAGTAAATCCACTGTCCTCTTAGTTTGCTGCAATCAATTTTCTCGTACAGTCTGTGTGTGTGTGTGTTTCATCACTTATCCCCGCCAATGCTCTCATCTCAGGGTGAGTCAACTCTAAAGAAACTGAGAACAGATTTCCCTGATTAGAAAGATATTTCCCAACTTATCAACACTGAACCAGATGATTCGCTCTTTTATTAAAACCTAAAGTCACCATGAAATCACAAAATCTTTTTTTTTATCTTTTTTTCACAAATCTTTTTATTACCTTTTTATGGCATATTTCATTGTGAATTATTTATTTATTTATTTATTTGTGCATATCATTTAAAAAAAAACATCGTAATCTTTAAAAAAAGATCTCTTTTCTACGTGTTTTGGCGCGAGGATGGGACAACCGTTCACACATGACATTACAGTAAACTACAATGATTCAATGATCTAATTAATTACTGCCCTGCCCTCAGATATACATCACAATTGGGAAGAAAAGACAATCGCTACTTCCCATTCATGCCGACTTTAAGTACGTTGTTGTAAGTACTTGTTGGCAGTAAGTACATTTTAAGTACAGTATTGACAGTCCTCAGCGCCATCATATGTCTACTTTTTAAACGGAAGAACACATTATTTGCAAATGTATTTTCAAAAACTGTTTTGTCTGGGCCAGTACTGCATTAACAGTAAAAAGGGGTAGGGGGCAGAAGAGATACGCTAAACAAGGTATGATAATATTAAAATAGTTTACAAATATAAAATATACATATTGTTATTTATTTCAAGTCTTTTAATATTATAAGGGTAATGCTTAAAATGAATGTAAAACACTGAGCAGGTTCTCTAAAAAGCTGAATGGAAATCAGTGTGTCTGACTGTTTTGCTTATTCATGATATTGGCTGATTCTCGGACAGGGAGGAATGTTAAGATTGATGAGTGTGCACAACTGGAATATGACACATCAAACACTCACACACCTAAAGCGGGGACACCGCACTTCATCGTGACGCAAGGGTCTGGGAATCGTAAAGTCTATACAGGGAAAGTCCTTTACTCACCACACACACACCAAATCCAATTTCTGTTTCTATAAATCAGTTATTTGAGATAATGAGTCAGTGTGTGTTCTAAGGCCCTGGGGCATGAATATGAAGACTAGTACACTGTACCTGCCTCGAGCACCTGTGAGTGTATGTTACGGGAAGCACTGACACACACCCACATAAACACACTGTCTGGGTCACTATACATCACTGTGCAATTCTTTCAAGTTTTCTTTGTACTCCAAGTGTCTCTGACCACTTTTATCCATTCATCTAACCTAAAATACTCCACCGACACACACGCTTTAATGTGTCTAAAGTCATCTGGAATGAGTCCTGGTTTAGGCGCACAGCTGTTCATTCAGCTCGTCTCCGGATCTTAAAATACTCTGAGACACCATTAAGACTTCTATAAAGAATCCCAAAATTCCGGAGCCTGCTGAGTCTGTTTCATTCCATCCTGGCAGTCGAAGGCTTTATCCGTTTTCTGCTTCATTCTTATTACCAAATCAAGTACTGGTCAGATCTGCTTCTTTTTGTCTCTGCATTTGAAATCAGATCCCTAAACATGGCTTCTTTCTCTAAAAAAGACGGATGTCTGTAACATTACAACTGAAATCTGCTCTTGTGAAAACTGTTGGAGTCACTTTTAAACACCTTTGTGAATCCTGGAAAGATTCCAAGACATTCCAAGGTTTGGCGGCTCTGTTTCACACCCCTCTGACATTCATGGCTCGGACGACAGCATCCAATCTATCACTCACGCTCTTAGACCAGTCAGTAAGAACAGACGAGCCAAAGCAGAGCATGTCAAGACATTATATTATATCCAATGATTCAAATTTTATCAAACTGATGGTTGATGGTTGAGTTAATGGCATCAGATGAAACGCATTCTGGCAATGTTCAGTTCACTATATTCATATTCTGTCTGTCTATCCACCTCTCTGCAGGCTCATGCAAGCCTAATACACTCATTTATCTCAGAGAGAGAGATTTTATGATGCCAGGACAGGTGTGTGTCTGATTCACCACAGTCTCAAACTAGCTGCAATCTTTGGTTCTTCAAGGGGTTTTTTTCCCCTTAAGGATTATTGGTGGTCTAGATTCAATTCCAAAACACCTAATCAAACTATAAAGTCTTAGAAAATTGATGGCAGAAGATCATGTCTAAGGCTGGTGATTACATGTTGTCTAGAAAGTATGTCTAACACCTACAGTTTTCAATCAATTTTATAATAATTACAATGAAGGAAGAAGCATAAGATGAATTTGGCCAACTTGAGACATTCTACAAACTTTACTTTGCAACTTGCATGTCAACTAACTTTCATTAGAGAATTAGTAGACTGTCTGCTTAAAATCTGCTAACATCTTATTTTGATGTTTCCCAACAGACATTCTTCTGACTAACTTTGCAAGTCAACTTATTCTACTAACCTGAACCTTAAACATCGACTAAAAGTCTACTAACAGTCTACTTATGTTATCTACTTATGTCTACTTATAACAGGCTATGTTTACATGGAAACGATTCTGAAGAGAAAATGCAAAAGTGGCGTTGCATTATCACTTTTTATTCTGCGTTTAGACGAGCGTTTTGGGTGGGAAATCCGTGTGCATATGAAGACGCAAAAGTGTTTGAAATTCAATGTAGTATGCACTCCAGGCGGCTAGGAGTGTATACTACAACAGCAAGTCCGCGCCCCTGCGTACAAACTTCACTGTCAAGCAGACCTTTGCGTTTTTACCATTTACACGGGAACGCGGCGGTGGAGCGTTTTTAAGATTTCCACTCTGAAGGGTGGTTTCACTTTTTTGCGTTTTTAAGCCCCAAAAACACTGTCGCCGTGTAAACGAAAGGCACATCCGATGAAATATTTTTACGTTTTCACTCGCGAGCGTTCTTGTGTAAACAGGGCCTTAGTTGACAAGTAGTTGCAAAGTTACTTATAGTTAGCAGAATGTCTATAGTGGGCCAACAAAATAAAGGTTTTTAAAATGTTGAACGGAAATTCCACTTTCACAAAAAACGTCCACTCTAATGTTTTTAAACGTTTTCCAAAAGTTTCTCATCCACACTGAAATGGCTAGTACAATAGCGGTATAAACATATGTGTCACGACTAAACAAGCATCATCGTTTTAAAATACCTCAGTTTTCACAGTTCACACTACAACGCATTTTAAAATGTATCCACTTGGGAAAGCGTTTTCAAAAAGCTCAATTTTCACAGGACGAAAACGCCGTCTGAGTGTGGACAGAAGGCCAAACTGAGAGAAAAAGATGTGTTTTCAAATTAACACGTGTGGACGAGGCCTAAAATAATCTTCAAGTGGCTCTGGATAAAAGTGGATAAAATGTAAGCGTAAATGAGTGCGTCCCATGTGTTACGGGAGTAGGGCTTATGACAGGACACAAGAGTGAACAGAGGCTCGGGTCATCTACGTCCAACAGCTGGAATGTGTCACATAAATCACCGAGACAGGCAGACATGTTGTGTTTATTATGTGGTGAAATCAGTCTACTCTCATTTTAAGACATTCTGCTTGTGAGACATCACTGTCATTGAGGTCAGGAAGCAGAGTGAAATGTGCATTAGCTTGAGTCTGTGTGATCACATTCAGATGGAGGAGCTTCTAATTGCTTGAAAAGAGCAGAATGTCATGTGGTTCAGATCCCAAAAAGTGTTTGTCTGCTTTACCACAACTACGGCAAAATTAAGCCCAGATATGGCATCAAGGGCATCTGTTGTCTTCACCCCTTCCTCTCACAGTCTCAAGTTATTCCCTCATTTGTCTTCATTATTAATTCTGTCCTGTCTTTTCTCAAGTTACCACTCTGTAAGGATATTTCACGAAATAAGGCTGGCTTTGACCTTTAAAGTCGGAATGAAATCAAATTTGACAAGTCTTCTCTTTATATGTAATACTAATATGTAGTGTTTAGTATATAAGATTTATCTGTGCACTTCTTTAATCAAATATATTACCCTTCCCTCCCCCATCAAAACGACCTCTCTTCTATTTCGCTCACGTGGAATGGCAAAAGGGTGCGGCCAGAGCCGATGAGGGTGCGGCTTTCAGTCCACCGCCTCGAATCGCATTCAAATCTGCCTCCATTTTGTTTGCAACGCCCAACCTCCAATGATCCAATCAATTCCCGAAGGACGGAATCAAGCCCTGCCCTACATTTTTACTGATTTCAGAAGCCATTTCACTCGGATATACGTCACGACAAGGAAAAAATGACAATCTCAACTTCCATGTCAAGCCGACTTTAATGAACTGTAATCAACTTTTAATAACTTTAAGTCGAAGCAGCATTGGCCTATACAAGGAATAAATAAAAAAGTTGGGTTCATTCCCATTCGGCTTCTTCCCAGCTGCATCTGATATGAATAATTATTATAATTGCATTGTATGACCATTTACCTATTTTAGATTTTGTTGAAATTAATTACCTAAAGTTCAATAATTAAAAAAGGTACATTTAGTTACATTTGTTACAAATCAGTGACTCAAGACATTTATTTAAAATTACAGTCAATAAAACACATTTTTTAAGCTCAACAGAATAATCTTGTTTTACAGCGTACAGAAACAAATCCAGGCTATCTTTCAGACAAAGACTGACTGAATTGCCTTGTTCATGGATGCTAAACCTGCCTCAGACATCCAATTCAATTTCTTACACCATCTCATGGAAGCTCATCCACCCCTTGACAGCAAACCATACTCTTTTCACCCAAATATGTTCTCAAATAAAGGCCTTCATTGCTAGTTCATTGTGTCTGTGTCTACATCCCGACCACAACGTACAGACACTCTAGAGAAGCAGCTCATGAGGCGGCGGCCTCGGTGCCCTACAGGGAATTCTCCCCATCATCATACGTAAAAGAGCCAGGAATGACAAATGTGCCATATTTATTCAACTTTTTAAAATGGAAAACAGTTGATTGTCTTTTAAGGATCGTGTACCATGCTTTTAGGATGCTGTGGTTTAATTATAAGACATTTTTAAAACTGTCTTTAGACCTTCTTGTTGTTTTTGAAGGCAATGAGACCCACTGAAGCAGTTAGACCAGCTTAGTACTGCAGTGCTGTCATCATCTGTTACAAAACAGACTAAACATAATAAACCATTAACTAACCGAGGAACAGTTTCAGCAAAAAAATCATCCAATGGGGTAAAACGCAGTCACGGTAATGGAACTAAACAAACAATGTGTTTGCCATAAACACCTGAATGTGTAACACAAGACATCCTGTTTAGGGATCCTAGTTTAGTTTTCCACTGGAGTTCTGCTGCATGCTTTACACTAATTAGATGTGGGTGGATTGGGTTTAACAGGGCTTACAGGCAGTGCTGGGAGCTTGCTATGATGGTATGTGTGTGCAAGTGAGAAACCCTGTTAGTTTCAATCTCCAGAAGTTGGAAAAAGCCTGCATCAACAAAGCTGCAAAGAGGAAATGGCCCAAAACGGTTTGTTTATTTATTTCTGTTATATATACACTGTTTTTTTTTTCTCATCAAACATTAACGTTTATGCAAATGCTGAATTCAGAAAGCATTATGGGTGGTGGAAGTATTGGTAATAGAAAGTATGCACATGACATTTTGCAAGTCATTCCCACTATAACCAGACCTAATGAACAATCATTAAGGGTAATTACTGAACCATATAAACCAATTCAGCAGTGTCCATCATAGCCAAACACTGTGTGAGTCTGTGAGAGAGAAAAAGAGGGAATGGTACAAACTCTCTTTCCTCCTCTTGTGGTTTGGCCATGATGTGGCCAGTGTAACAGAGCCTCCCTATTTAAACTTTCCATCTACAACAGCAAATAACAACAAGTCAGAGTATGTGCGTGCGGATACTGGCCTCATTCTCACATGAGAAAGACACACACTTCTCTGTCAAATCCACTATCCTGCCAAGTAACAGGTAATTTCATCTCTTGCACTGTCAATGTTGTCCCCATTCTCACACTTTCACTCCCATCCAACAACAGTCAGATAAATAGAAATAGAAATTGCAGGCATCCACGGGCCTAGAGAAACACTGGAAGGAAGTAAGAAAACGCCACTCACTGCTTCCATGGATAATTATAAGCCACCTTCAAAACCAGTGATCTTCTGGCAAGAGTCAAACAAGTTAAAAACACAAGAGTACAGACCAAGGGAGAGTTTGATGGTCAGCGTTAAACACTACCGAGGCTTTCAATGAAACCAGTGCTGGTCTTATTCTGAAAAGTAGGAGCTTTTTGACAAGAAACATTTGGTTTGCACTACAAAAATACATTTACAGCAGCATAGACAGTACAGAAGCAGAAATATAACGGCATTTGTAAGAAAGCTATGAAGTTGATGTTTCAAATATGAAATTATAAATCTAAATAAAATGAATAATTATTCTGAAAAAAAGTAAGTATTTCTATTAATAAGGAACACTGATCCGCACTAAAAAATACATAGCAGCATATACAGCAGGAGGGATCTACAGAGGCAACATAAAAGCAAGTATGACAAATATTTAAAGGCACGTAAAAGTAATTTCACTTAAATGACAATTAATAGGTAATCTTCATTGCCATTTAAGTGAAATTACTGAACTTAAATATACAAGCTTGATAAAAATGACCATTTTAGAAGAAAATTTTAAATGGCACTTAGAGGCGTTTGCATCTGAACTCTTCATATATATATATATATATATATATATATATATATATATATATATATATATGCTATTTGTAATTATTCGGAAATAAAATAAGGAAAAGCTATAGTTTTGGTGAGTATAAGGTTTACAATTGTGGGATGTTGGCCGTATGTGTAATTCTATTCATCTCTTGCTGTATAATATACCCCATATGTACTTCATCCATTGAATGGTGCAGGGTAAATCTATTTGTTCTTTTCATCTTTCTGTCTTTCTTTTTTTGCTTGCTCTCTTTTCATGCATGAAGACCTGAAATAATCTGATTTGGCTTCCCTTGGACTTGGCATATCAAGAGACCTGAAATCCATTCTGATCTGTTAGTGTATCTGTTGGAGATGTTTTGAAAGAATAAGCTTCATGTCACTGACATCAGGCCAGACAACACCTCAGAAACACAGGAAAAGGTCTGGAGCCAGAATTAAACACTGAGCAGCTTTGGGAGACAGACTGAGAGGGTGAGGGTGGGCTTGGGGTCACTGGGAGTTGGGAGCATGTCTGATTCAGTGGAAGACCAACAGTGTAAGTTTAAAAGGTAAGACAACTATGGTAACTTTTAGAACAACCTTATCATGATAGATTATAGTATGTGCATGTGTGTAAACCGATTCCCGCAGGTCCTGACAAATGCTAAATTCTCTGAGCGCAATCAGTGGAGTCATTTTGCGCCTGGTTAAAATTGACCTCAGAGGTCAGATGCTTAAGTTCAGTGGCCAGGAAGGGAACACAGGGAAGAAGTAAGGAATGGAGAGAAGACCGCAAGAGAAGCCCCAAATAGAAATACTGATAGATGTGTCTACAGCAGCTGAATTATGAAGTTCTTGTAAACACACACACACACCATGACAGCAACCCACCATCCACATGACATTTACCAGCCTGTGTCTGGAGAAAAGTCCACACACTCACACTGTTTTATAAACAGTATGAAAAATTCACAACGTATTGATCACAGAAGCTGCATCTGAAGTGACATACATACCAGAAAAAGTTGCATTTACAATTACATTTAGAAAAAAAAAGAAATATTTAAACATTGATTTATTATTGTACATATTCAATTTTTTCTAATATTTCAAAAATGACAAAATGATGAATAAAATCAATTGTGATTAAAATATGTAATATTTAATATGTCATGACAACGTTCCATCTCCATTTACACAGAAGCAAAAATCAAGACCATACTATAAAATTATGTATTGCAATGCTCAGCACATTATGTTGCATTTATTAACACATGTAGTTTATAAATAACTGGACAAATCACCTTTATCTTTTCTGATAAATTTGCCATAGTCATTAAGTAAAACAATCTCAGATAAAAAAAAATATCATATGAAGATAATCAAGAGTCTCCAGATAAACAGATTTGTAACACTTGTTTAGTTAACATTTAAATGAACTTGATTATTTTAACTTCAAATATAAATGCTTATTATTAATTTAAGAAAATAAATTGCTTTTAAAAGCAAAACATGTTGCTTTTAAAACAAATTGCTTTTAAATGTAGTGTTTTTTAAGATAAGGTAAAAGATAACTAATTTCTGCAAAGTGTATTTTCAGAGTTCAAAGTTCAGGTAAACTTACCAGAGCTGTATGCTTATCTTGCTTCTTAAAATATATCCAGATATGATGATTAAACATGCAGCTTTTAGTCTGCAAGAAGTGCTCACACACTCACTTTGAATGCCTACACAAGCCTAAGATTTCAATCACTCACACATGTACACACTCTCTGCCACACTAGGTAGAGCTGTGACTGAAGCACACATACGGCCGAAGAGAGAGAAAAGGGAGGGAGCAGGGGGCTGTGTAAGAGAGAGAAACGCTGTAACTGTGAATAAAGATTCAATAGCACACTAAACCTTTGGCATACGTCCAGCCCACTCATTATTTCTCTCTTATTCATTCTTTCTTTTGCAAATCGTTTCAATCTCTAACGTTGACTTCACCCTGCATCTCCTCAAATTAATATTCCCATGTCAGGAACTTTTTGACTATTTGTCTTTGGTCTGCCATTTGAATTGGTCTTGAATTGATTTCAAGATGTCCCAGAAATTGAGAAACAACTCAGATTTGAGTAAACAGCTCAAGAGGTGAATGGAGGACATCTCTAAAAGGACAAGTAACATAGTTGGTTTCCCTGACTACATTGACATGCCCCTAATCTATAATAAACAATTTGTATAGAAAACAGAGTTACATGCACATGATTTTTCAATTAAACTCCAAATTATGCTTAAACCTTTATTCCAAAAGGTATATTTACATTCTTCACAGCTATACTGTAATATTCCTGTGTGCATGAAAACAGCATATTCTAAATGAACTAAGACATACATTATTTTCCTGCTATTCTCCTCTTGTAATACTTGTCATGTATTGCATATTACAGTATTACAAAATGTAATTAATTAATAAAATTCACTCATTGATATCCTTAGCAATAAGGGCGTGATCAATTGTTTATAAAAGTCAGTTAAAGGTGCTATTTGTAACTTTTCTTCTAAAATGAATCTTTTTTTATTGCCTGAGTGAAGGGGTTGTAATCACACATTACAATGATCAACTTATCGGGTTTTGCTAAAAAAAAAAAAAAAAAAACTGAAGGCCAGTATTCCTATTTCTTTGTGAAGTCTCCGGGTCGGATTTTCTATGAAATCCATCGAATGTGACGTGCATGCGCGCTCCCGAGCTTCTCTCCTTTTATATACGGGCTATGCGACGGCACTGCAGCGAACGACATGGAGTCTGATAACACCAAAAAACAACCTGCCTCCAGCACAACACACACTCCAACACTAACTCCACAAACATATAAAAAAATGTATCTGCTGAAGCTCGTCAGGCCAAACGTGAATTGGATCAGATCGACGAAAACACGGATCAACATCGGCAAAGCATTATGGAGAGTAATGGAGAGACCTCCTCTATTTTAATTGTGATAAATCACAAGTTTTCAAATATGCTGAAATAATGGTAAATTGTAATGAAATAGCAAGGTAAACTACAACATATATAAGACATGAAATGATTACAAAAGACTTTTCCAGGATAACAAAAAGTAGGTGCTTTAGGATGTTACCTTTTTATGTACTAGATCTACTGTCTAACGTCACTCATCCCACTACTATCATATTGTTTATAATTCACATTTCCAGACACGTTCAGTACAGTAATGTTACTTACTATGATCTTACTGTTACACTGAAATTATTCAATCTAGTTCGATAATCGTTTTCGTTATCATATTATACATTCACCTATGTTGACTGATTGTAAAAGATACACGAATAGTTGTAAAAATGCCTTATGCTAGATAACACAACAAATGTAATGTTATCATACGATCATGGAGCATTAGTTCAACGTCAAGCTGATAAACGTAGCCTATTATTGTAATGTTGCAGTGGGAGTTTATATAAGTTTACAGCATGTAGTGTGATGCTTTCTCCAGTGTGTTGAAAGTCTCAATGTGGCCGTGTACCATGAGTGCTCGCTCCCGCGCAAGAGCACGAGTAAAAATTGGTTGCAATCTGAAACATCGTCGATAGCGTCCAGCCTCTAAAAAATACATAAAGCACCTTAAAAACATAGACCTCGACGCTTCAGTAATGTGTTTCTTGACTTTTAACAACAGTTTGTATCTAACACAACCAGAATAACCTTGTAGTGTACAATTATAACATCGCCTATGAAAAAGTCTGCGTCCTCTACCCTTCAAAAGTTTTAGGTCTGTAAGAGAGTTTTGTTTTTTGAAAGAAATTAATACTTTTATTCAGCAAGGACACTCAAAATGGACAGCAAACACAAAAACATTGCACTGTACGTCAAATAAATTCTCTACTCTCTAAAAAAAATCTGTCACTGTGCACGGATTGTTTTATTATATTAATATTCTGTCTTTATTATATTTTATTAATATTTTTAGTGTTTGCATGACCCACACATTAAATAGAAGTAGTATTTGAGGCCCATTGTATTCTGGGTATTATTCTAGAACTCTATTGAGCCAACACAATAGCCAAACACAGAAAAACAATTTCTTGCTGCTTCAGCTCTGCCGTTGCCCATGCCAACATGTCCAGGTCACGGTCAAACGGGCACCTCACCAACATTCCCTCACTGACACATTAACACTATCAAACGTGTTGCAATTTTGAAGGGTCAGCAAACAGTGCATAATAATATATGAAAAAGGAAATAAAATATATATATGCAAGAAATAACATATTGCAATATCGTATTATCAATAAAACGCTGAACAATTCATTCATCCTATGAAAAATCCATTGCAAATATTATTTATTTTGATGCCGTTTAGTTGGACCGTATAAAGCATTTCAATAATCTTCAGGACAAAAATAGAACTCCAAGTCTTGGTTGGAAGAGCCCATTTGGCATTGATCTAAAAACAGATCTAAAGGCACCTGGTCTCAGTCAAACAGATGGCATTCACCTGTTTCATCAATGGATTCTGGGACAGTGAGAGACAAGATACAGAAGTAAACAGGCTGTCTTATCACTGATCGTTTTTTTGGAACTGGCACAGGCATGTTTTATTTGCACAATAACACAATTGTGTTGTATACAGTACAGCTAATCCTTTATTTGGGGTGAGGTTAGACGTGTTGTGGCATATTGAGATTGTAACTTTTCGCAGACCTTCATGGTTAGTTAGACTCTCAATCTTTCAGTCCATAAACAGGTGGAACACTTGGGTGGGGTATTTATGGAGCATGTTGCATAGAGCTCAGAAAGTACATATACCCTCAAAAAAAACACACACAACGAGACAAACACGCATATGTGCATCCAGGCGTTTTTAAACCAGCACAGTGTGATGCACAGACACATCCACATCTTTTTATATTAAGAAAATACGTTAGCATTAAGAAGTGTGATTGCATGACTACTCTCTCCGCTACTAACACTACTGCAAGATTTGCATGTACACACTCTGTGTCTGACACCTAAACAGTGCTTCTCTGTGTTAATTTATCTGACCGATGAGGCGCTTGTTACACAACCATTCCTTTAGAAACAGGACAAGGTGACACAATTTACAATTCACACAATTTACAAAAAAACACAATTTACTTTATTTATTAATTATTTTTTACATTATTTTAGGTAAATTCAATTACTTATACCTTTACCTCAGAGTAAAGATACACTCTAAACAAAAATGGTGCTATAATTAGCACTAAAAGTAGTTCATTGGCTTGTAATCATAGGGGAACCACTTTATCTTTGTCAAATGGTGCTATGTAGAACCATAAGAGGTGCCATAGAGCACCTTGACCACCCCAGAGAACCACTGAAGAACCGCTGAAGAACCAAACTGGGCTTAACAGGTTCTTTAAATGGTAGTGGTGCTATAGCACCATGACCAATGCAAAGAACCCCTGAAGAACCTTTTTTATTTTAATTAGAGTGTATGAAAAGTCAATTGTAACATGTTTAAAGTAAATAAAGCTCGCTGTGAGATATTTACACTGCAAAGGCGGCACAAAAGCAGCATCTAGTGTATCCAAAAGGTGCGATGCTTATTGGACGATAAAAAAAGGCATGTTAAGATGCCTTATAAATACATACAATTCTATACAAATAATTTATTTTTCAGAACAACTAATAACAGCACCTAAAAATTAATATAACAATAACATTGCAAATTATTATGTTCTTTTATTTTCATCTGCACTGACAGCACCGCCTGACACTTATCCTTCTGTTCAAAAGGTCTTCCAAAGGTCATTCTCAGAATCATCTCAAAATGCTTTTCCAATTACCATGACGACCTCTACATTTCTCCAAAGACAACACAAAGTAAAACAAACTCTAGTCCTTTCCGTATGCACTAAGTTCCTGAATAGTAAGTCAAGCAAACAACACTAACAATTGTACTCTTAATAAACAAACCATTAATCTGACAAACAAATCTAAACATAAGGATTAATGATGACTATCATCTATTCAGTGAAGTTAATGATGGTGAAATACATACACAACATTGAGAAAGATTGTGTTCAAAGACAAGCACTGAAGCTCAGATTAAATTGACTAAAGGTTTCTCTGGATTTTGAGCTGGTTCTTTTGTGTTTCTGTTTGAGTTTACACAGCAGAGCAGATATACATAGAGTATTTTACAGCTCCCTCCCATTTCTCTTGTCTCCGGTGTGTCATCAACCTGAATTAATGTGTTGCAAAAGTAAGTTGGACCAAAAAGTCATCTTTCATAGAGTATTGTGTGCGTTTGGGGTTGAAATATGGGTTTCAGTTGTTGGTAAATCAAAACCTGAAGAAAACAATAAAACTAGATCAACTGCAGAAACAGTCAAAAACTCTCACTGACATCTGCCTCAAATACACATTAATTTCATTTGGCTTTTGAAATTACCAAGGTTTCCAACACACACAAATCAATGTATGCCCAAAGGCACGAATGAGCTACAACGTTGACATGCTCCTCATTTTACAGTACACAGTCAATGTACAAATCATACAGATCCAAATCTGATGGAGGTATTCTAAATGCTGATAAACAGACCCATTCAAAGACAGATACACACACCCACAGAACTGATGTCATCTCTCCTTTTCTGGCTTTGTTTTGCATCGTTTTGCTCCTGGACATCTGTTGAACTGTAACTGTTAAACGGTTCAGAGATTTCCAGAACATTCTCTAACAATAGCCTAATGTGTGTCTTTACACAAATTTGAGTTCACAAATTTGTAACATTTGAGTCGTTAAGGTCACACCGCAAGATATGAAGTCATACTGCGATATATAAAGTCAAAGTGAAAATATGGTTACACTGCAGGTTATAAGGTCACTCTGCGAGATATAAAATAACACTGCAACACACACACATACATATATATATATATATATATATATAGAGAGAGAGAGAGAGAGAGAGAGAGTATATTATATATATATACCCAAGTGAAAAGAATCCATACCAAAATGTTTTTTTTTTTTTTTTTTTTTTTTTTTTTAAATTTCCAATGGTATATTTCCTGGCATATCACTTGAGAATTACTAGTCTAATATTATAATTACACCTTCTTTGGAGTACGTCTTTATTAAAATGCGTTTTAATATCACTTTTAGTAAGGTTAGTGTGATCATTGTAGTCGCACTGCAATATATAAAGGCACTGCAAGAAATAAAGTCACATTACAAGTCACACTGTGAGATATAAAGTCACAATTCGAGATATGAGGTCACACTGAGAGATAAATTCTCAATTATTAGAAACAATTGGCTCCTTAAAATGTCAAAAGTAAATGTATGCCCAGTCATAATAATCTTCTCTATCATTTCCATCTTCTTTCATTATTCTCATCAACAAACTCTTCTCAATGGCGTTTTAAACTTTTAATGATTTTCTGTCTTACAGAACACAAAGGAATGTTTCAACTGTTTAAATAAATGTATATTCTCTAATATATATACAGAATATTCTTTTGTGGTCTACATTTCCTAATTTTTGTGTGAACTACTATCCCTTTAAATTAAAACAGGGTTCTGCCCCTCAGACATATTGGGTTTAAAGCTTAGTTCAAGGTTTGTGTTGGACGTGTCTCGTAACTGTTAAAACTATCAGTGATATTCACCAGCATACGCAGCACTCCACATCTAAATCAACTTTATATTTAATGGCTTTGCTTCAAAAGACGCACTAAGGTTTATATTAGATCGCATATCATACTTTAAAAACAACTCAGTTTCATGAATGAGCAAAAGTACAATCATCTACAGTTACACTATGAAACATGACACGATTCAATGTGAAACGGAAAAATATTCACATTGATAAATGCCAAAATACATTAATCTTCATGTACAGACTCGATGACTTCAGCCGTCATAATCGGACCACTGCCAATGCAGACTCCTTCTGCCCTTTCACGTGCAACCGTGGCCTACATTTGACTCCAGTAAGTTCCTGCACAGTGAGCGAAGCCACTATACAAGTGAATGATTCAGTTGACCCCGCTCTCTGCCTCCCTCAATGCAGACGTTTATAGAGTCGGTAATATCACAGGGGTCAGTTTAACAGGCGAAACTAAATGCTCAGAGACACAACTCCCTAAGATTGTGACATCAGCACCAGAACTCTGGCGCCTCATGGTCGAACCCCGCAGAACGTGAAGAGATGGACAGAGATGAGAAAGAGGAATATAAGAGGAACAAGACAGAAGGGAGGAATTATGAGCAGCGTGGAAAGAATTTTCTTGAAGGGACAGTTAAAACAAGAAAGAGACAGATGGGGATGTGATAAGAGTGTGTGATAAAGAGGAAACATAAAGAAAGAAAGACTAATGAATGATGTGATATGGTACAGGGATTTATATAAAGAGATTAAAGACAGAATGAGAGAACGTAATTACCAGATGTGTTCGACAGATGAAGAGGTCTGTGTCTTTTGACAGTTTAATAGAGCGATAGTAATCCTGTCACAATCTGCAGGGTAACATTTTATGTTCAAATATTTCAGCATGAGCCGAAAACTCAAAATACACATTCCTTAACACAGGGGTTTTCAAACTTTTTCCACAGACCCCCGAATATTCCCTTGAACAACCCAAAAAGACAGCTCGATATTTTAATCACAAATAAAGTCAGAATATAATATAAATACAGTTCATCCTAAATTATTCAACCCCCGTTGCAAATCAGGCTTATTGGCAAAATTTACAAAATTCAGCTGCAAAGAATTTGAAACAGCTCAACACATCAAATATTTCAAGTGGTGTACGTCTTGGAGTTCTGGCATGTGTATATGCACCTTACTGTGCAAGCTGAAACCTCAGTGCCTGTTGCCACCAAGTCTTGCTGCAGGTGTTTTGCAGTCACTCGAGGATTTTCTGAACCTGCCTTCTCAGAAATCTGGTTGCAGCTATTGATTGCTTTCTTTATCGTGTAATCACTGTTCCTTTTACTTTAAACTTACAAACTATGCCTCCAACGATCTCTCTAGGAACATTAAGTGCCTTCGCTATCTTTTTGTATCCCTTTACTTGTTTGTGATGGGTGATATCTTCTCTTAACTTTTAGGACCATTATTTTGATGTAGCCATATTTATAACATGCAGTCAAACGTGACACTCAACCAACCTAAGTTCAGATATTTCATGAGCTCAAGCACACCAGGTACAGATAATTAAGCCATTGATAGGTGTATCAGGTGTGCTTAAGACAACATCTGTTTTCCAGATTTGTGCTGTTGTGATATAATCTATTCAGAGGGTTGAATCATTTTGTCATTACATTACAAGTCATTACAAGTTGAATTTTAAGTTCAATTTGGTGAAACCACTAGAAACATTGGCTGTTTTGAGCTATTTTAAATACTTTAGTTTGATTTGTTCATTGAAAACAGCTAAAAGTCTGTAAATTTTGCCAATACACCTGATGTGCAATGGGGGTTTATGTAATGGGGGATAAATATGTATATTACAGAAATATTATGAAGACAAAATGTAGTCAGATTATAACTATATATATATATATATATATATATATATATATATATATATATATATATGAAATAACATAAGGATATAATATAAACATGTACACTACCATTAAATATCAGATATTATTTATAATATCAGATAAGATATATAGATATATATATATATCCATCCCAAACGTTTAATGTATTTTTAATATATATAGATAATATAGTGTTTTTAATATATATATATAGACTTAACTTTTTAAAATAAAATAAAAAAAATAATTATTTAAAATAAAGTCTCTTATGCTCACCAATGCAGCATTTATTTGAATAAAAAAAGTAATGTTGTTAAATATAATTACAATTTAAAATATTTTTTTTTCAATTTGAATATATTTTAAAATAGAATTTAATTCTGTGACAAAAGCTGAATTTTCAGCATCATTACTCCAGTTTTCAGTGTCACATGATCATACAGAAATCATTCTAATAAGCTGATTTGCTGCTCAAGAAAAATTAATGATTATTACCAATGTTGAAAATGTATTTGGAATAGAACGTTTTGTAACATTCATTTGTAACACCAGGTAAGCAGGGTCATTCATTCACAGACATGAACACACCCACGTACACTTGCGTGCACTCATGCATACACAAACACATACTGTACAATAAACCAGTCATAAACACAAACACCTGCTTTTCACACCAACGAATCAGAATGAAATAATCACAATACAATTACACCACAAACAAATAACATTCAGTCTTCAGATAGGAAAGATACTGTATAAGCTACATAATTGATAGCAGGTTAAGGTTCAAAGGCTGTCAGTCTCTTGGCCCAAACACAAGAATTCAGGAACATTCAAAGCTAACAGCCATATCAAACCCTGCATCACGGTACACCTCATGAATCCACCTAACATGCTGCTACTTAAGTGTGTGTGAACATCTTTATTCCATACATGGCCTGACCTGACATCAGCCAAGATAACGCAGAGTATTTCCGGACGTCAGTATGCATACGTGTGCACTAGCAAACAGACGTTAGCATGCCAAAGTGACAGAGTCCTTGTTAACACCACCCTGTTCTTTACGTGTGTCCGTGTGAGTGTGTCTACCGAGCGTTAGTTGACGTGTGTGCCGTTTCACGCAGCTCTGTGAGTATGGAACCTTTGGTCGATTTTTGGCCTCGTTATTGTGACCTTTGACCTCTCCCCACGTCTTTGGCTCATTCACACCAGCAGAATTACGTCTGCAGCTGCATTTGGATATTTCTCTCTGTCCCTGTTTTATCGTGACTGCCCTCATGACATCATCAGTGTCATCATTATTATCCTCCTCTCACTGTTGTGGACCACAGTTTTTATTCTTATCAGTTCGTTCTGCAAACAGGGTGCTGACTTTGTTTATCAGCTAACAGGGCTTTAATTACTCTTAATGATTAGTTAATAACCATTTACTGCAATAAATGGTATACTGTAATTAAAATAATATCGTGAGAATGACACGGTCAAATACACAAGTTTTTAGATATTTATATTACGATTTAATTAATAGCTGTTTATTAAACTCACAAACACCCTGCAGTTCCATCACGAAACGCTGACATAATGTAATATCTAATGCACTTCATGATGTTGATAATAAAGAAAGGAATATATTTTTGTATTCATATCAATATGGTACAAGATTGTCCTATTTAAATTAATGTGATAAACGTGTTAGGTCTTAAAGTAATCTAATGTGTAATGTAATGTTAGCTACAATATTTGTCAAGTAATCACTAACGTACAACAATTTGTAAGAAAAAAAATCAATATAAATATAAAATATTTATTTAAAATAAAGATTTAAATAGTTGTCTTTGACCATTAATCAGTATTTTCTCTTATTTAGAATTAAGTCAAGATTGTGATAACTGCACCGCATGTAACTATAGCTAATGAATGTTTGCTGCCGTTTCAAATGAGCTCTTGCAGTGCGTGTTTGGGTTGCATTCGTCTGTAATCAAGTGTTTCTTTTTCTTTTTATTGTTTCTCTGTCCCAGGTGGCTGCTGTACGCCGCACTGTCATCTTGGCATAAACAAAACACAACAGCACTTCATGGGAACACCGTTGCTAAGGGTTACGTCATACAGTAATGTTAATCTCTCAATGTCTAAGTGCCCTGTGCTGAACACAGATACTGTTCTGAACCTCAGTCTATACATTGCGTGCAGAACATGGTAAAAACGGCAGGGTAAAGATCATCATATACAAAAGACAGCTTAAGTTTATGGTTGGGATTGCATCAGCTAAAAAACTTGCAGTAGAAAGACAGATATAAAGCATACAAAAAAAGTATGATCAAGTGAGCGAATACTGGCGACTGGCAACAAAGCAGGGTTGATGTATAAAGAAACCAGCAGGAATAATATGAAACAAGAAATTATATAATTCAAGACATTTCCTTTTTAAAAATGGTATAAAAGTTATATACGAAACAAAAGACGCAAATATTACATTACAAGAATTTGGCACATTTATTTTAAGCTAGATTTTTCCTTTTTTTTTTTTTTTTTTGTCACTGACCCTAAAACCAACCATTATTTGTAAAGATCTAGAGATGTGGAAAAGTACACAAAGTACACTTAAAACAGGAAAAGCACATCACAAGATTCAAACACATCAGAGGGTTGTGATGACAAAGTCAATGTTAGGTCATAATGAGCTGGGATTTAGGCCAAAATTGAAGTCAGCATTTCCATTATGGAGATGTGTTGAGACTCCTCACTCAAATCCCAGGGATCATGATAGCGATTAACATACACAGCAAAGATACAGGGTCAGAGGTCAGTACCAAAGCGCGTTTGAGAGAAGACATGTCATCATTGACTCATTTCTGATCCGTATGTTTCAAATGTATCACACAAACACATACTTGAGTCATCCACTGCAAGTTTTAGACTCATGTTTATGAGATGACATCGTAATTACATGCTACCACTTACCAAAGAGGAGAAGGTATAAACCTGGCAGAGAACTTTTCCCACAGATCAAACAGTGACATTGTAATACTCTAAATGTGGAATAATCCCTCTCAATAGTTAGGATAAGATTTGATTTTTTAAATAAAGAAGTCACTTTATGCTCACCAAGGCTCCATTTCTTTGATAAAAAAATACAATAAAAAAGTGGTATTCCTGTGATATCAAATCTGAATTCTCAACATCATAACTATCAACACGATCCTTCAGAAATCATTCTTTTATGCTGATTTGCTGCTCAAAAACTATTAAGTTTATTATCAATGTTAAAAACAAGATTTTTCAAGATTCTTTGATAAACTGGAGTGTTAACGCCAAAGCAAAGTCTGCATGTTTGATCAGTGTAACGTAGTCAGTGACACACTTGTGGTTCTTCTAACTGCCAACCAAAATGTTTCCGAGCAAGAATTCCTCACTTCTTTCCCAAGCAAGTTTCTACCCTACATATCCATGCTTCTCCCACTTTTTTTCTGCCCTTTTGTCAGAAAGTGCTCTATTTGCATGACAAGTCCTCTTGTGGTTCATTCCAAGAATGTTGGCACATCCTTATTCGTAGGTCTCGTTCCTTCCCTCTCTCCCTCTAGCTTCTGCTTCCTCTCGCTCTATGTTACAGAACATCCATTAATGATTCTTCACCTATGTTCAGATGTTCTTCCTTTTGAGGAAATTTCCAACCACGCCTGGACATTTTGCACAAACACACCAATAATGCTTCGCTACGCTGTTCCGTCCCATTAGTATTTGAAGAAACATTGTAAACAAGTGTTCAGTGATTTACAACACAGTCGAAAAGCTCTTCAAACACAGTAGACACCATTCAAATTTAGGGTCAGTACTTGTTTTTGTTATTTTAAAGAAATTACCACTTTAAGGCAGCAAGGATAGCTACATTACACTGATTGAAATTTATAGTAAGGAAATGTATAATGTTACTAAATCTTTAGTATAAATACTGATCTTTTGAACTTTCCATTCATTCTAAAAATTCAGTTTCAACAAAAAATATTAGGCAAGACTGTTTTCAACATTGATAATAATAGTAAATGTTGAAGTCCTTTATATGGAGAAAAATGCTGGAATGTTTTCGTCAAAAACCTTCATTTCTTTTCGACTGAAGAAAGAATGACATGGACATCTTGGATGACATGGGGGTGAGTAAATTATCAGCAAAAGTTTTTTCAAAAGAGCTAAATTTCATATTCATTCGCAATCTTTTTCTCTTCCTCTTGAGAGTGTGGTGAATGGGGAATGCTGGCACGCAAAGCTGTGCTTAATATACAGAGTGACTGCAAGGGGCATTTTTAGAAGTACGAGGGAGGATCTCCTGCTAAGATCTGGCAACCTCATCAAAGACCATGCCCAAGGGAAACAAGTGATAAAATGTGAAAGAGCCATTAACCAGAGAAGTAATGAATACACACACATGCTCATACTCATTGTGAAGCTGCTCCCATGGGTGAACATAACTTCCACATCACTTTGTTTCCAATTAGTTTTATTATAATGAGAACCTTGTCCTCCCGCTGTGTGTGTGTATTTGTGTGTGTGTGACTCATGGTGTTTGTTATATGCTGTGTTTGTTTACCCTTTTCCCAACAAATTCTTGCAAAATGTTCCTTAAAAATATCAACATGTGTACCATGTTGAGAATCAGCATGAACACATGCTCACGTACAAGTGATATTTGTTTGCCAACCAAATCATGCAGTCAGGTTGACAATTATGTCAACATTGACATAGACAAGACTACATTGAATATCACTTGAGGTACTTTCCTATAATTTACTGATTAGGCTGTGTTTGTGTCAATTTCTTTTTTCCACCACTAACACACGATTGCATTTCTGGAACATCTCGAAAATCTGTCTCATATTTATATACAGGCTTAAATGTCCACCCAAGAAGAGGAATCTTCCCAGGCGGACACTGTGATCAACTACACTAATAAATAAATGAGTAAATGAAGAATGAAATGAAAATGAAGAATATAATTCGAACCAAAGTAAGTGAGTTATATCTCCACTGACTGTACTGCCATAAAGGCAATACTGATGAACAGATGTGAAATTCTGTGGAAAACACGCACTCACACATGCACACGAATGTACGCACACACACACACAAGAATCATCTAAATGTCATTGTGGAAAAGATAAAGGCTTCATGTCACATGTGTAGATTCTCACATACACACACACACTACTCTTTGAGTTTTCTGGGTTTCATTCCTTAGATGCATAAATCTACAGAGGTACCTCTATCAGCCTGGGCACTATATTTACCTCTCTGCAAAACCCAATGTTTACCTAACACCTTGCCTCTGCAGTCTCCACACCTGCAAATGATTGGGGCTAATGGTTTAAATTAATGTGAAGAGGGAAGATATACTCCACTCTACATGAGATGATGTCACCCGGTCACTATCTAGAGTTCAGCATGGATCACTAAAAGACAAATCAAGAAGGCAGTCAGCCACACTGACTTCCTGTTAAGACCGATTTCACAAAAACTTACTCAACCTTACAGTGAAAAAATCTTTTTTTTTTTCTGAAGGAAATTGTTTACACATTGCACTGCATAGCCTATTATCTATCCTCAATGACACACAGAAGAAAGGCATTGTGTCTATGGTTTGTATAGACCATTTCACAAGATGTACACAACACTGGCCCAGAAGCACTTCCTGTTTCAGTTTGTAACTGTTTTCTTTATTTCACATGTAAAGAAAACATCATAAAGATGTTTGTTTAACTCTTTGATTCAGTTTTAAATGTTCTGTTGGTTGTATTTTATCCCAGCTTTTATGTAGTGTTAAAAACTGAAACAGGAAGTGCTTCTGGGCCAGTGTTGTTTACATCTTGTGAAATGGTCTATAAGCCAGTTAGTCAGTCAGACACGGAAAAATTATGTTGCACAGTAAGTATGAATGTTTAATGCGCAACACTCAAAGGAAGATGCATTAGCTTACTGACTCAAAATTATGTCAGTCAACTCTAATGTAGTCAGACTGGAGCATGACACATGCTGATGATGTCATTTACAGGTTCAGTAGACGCAAAAGAAAACTGGCGCTGTTTCGACACACACGATTTGATTTCAAAAGGCTGCATGAGAAAGTCTTCACACCCATGACTGTGTGAAGTGATGTGAACTACAAAAAATCCTAGCTGATCAACAAGTTATGAATGAATAGTGCACATAAAAGGCAACATTTGATATTCACATCAGCCAGTAGACATTATAAATATAATAATTATTAACATGACATCCATATTACAATAGTATAGTGTACTTAGTGTAAAGACCTGATTATTGAATTGGTTCATGTTATATAAATGGAATGCCAATTCGGCATGATTCATTGCCATTTGACCGTCAAGGAGCAAGTCAAGTTAAGACAGAGGCAAGAATCATTTCAGACATTACATGCAATAATCCCGTTTGGAAAATACTAACACTTCAGTTCATCTACAAATTTAACCAAGGAGTACTAAAAAATGGGAACAATTTTCCAATTTCTGAAAATATATTGATCTGCACAGCAAAAAATCTTTCTGCAAGGAATTTCTGTCTGCCTCGTGTCTCCAGAAACGTCAAACTACCCTCTCTAACTTTAGCCCATCCATGCATACTGTGAAAAACATGTCTCAATAAATATAACCCAGGGTTATATAACACCTGTATGTAATCATTACAGTATTTATACCAAGGGTCTCTGTAGTGTCAACGAGAAGAAAGTTTCTGAGAAAATAAACTATATCTGGTCTTGCACAGTCTAACTCAAACTTGAGATGCAACACTCCCACCTAGAGGCCAAAAACACACCGAAACCTTGGATAAAGTGGCAGGTCACATGCTACAGTAAACCTGATTTAAATCTTTGTTGATCCTAGAACAACATTTCAATCAACCAATTTGAGGTACAAGTTTAAAGTTTATGCCAAATTTTGGCTTACAAACAGGTTTAGGTGGTTATACATCAGTGTTATTCACCAATTATTCTGATTTTAGGGATACATTATGGGTATGGTTAGCTTTAGGGGTAGGGATAAATATTCAGACAGGAATGTTGTCCCAGGATTAAAATATGTTGACCCAGGAACATGCCTTACTTGCCAAAATCACTTGTGACCCATATGTTACATCTCCCTGTGGAGCTTTTCTCTGTGCTCCCTCCCTCTCTCTTTCCGACATCTACATATTCCCTAAGAAGGTGTAGAAAGGTGGAGAAAGTAAAGCCGTGTGGAAAGTGTCAAGTCATGGCATGGATAGCATTCCAGAGCCTGGCTCCTCTATGCCGACCAGAGGACTATTTATATTGACAGGATGAGGCCCGGTTGCAGTGGCAGAGGGAGACGGACTTTGCGTTTCCAGTGTGCAACCACTACGTCCCGGAGTCCAACTGTATCTCTGTCCCCTTTCATTATGCAACCCAACGTGGGCTGAAATCTCATTTTACTGTTGCCCCTCTCTAGCTCGACATTGAACCTCCTGTTGCTGGGCCCTGGGGTGGAAAACAGTGTGTGCTGCTGTCCAGATCGAAAAATACAGAGCTCTGTGTTTATGCACTCAGACTACAATAATCGAACATCAAACATCTTATGTCAGGCTAAAAACCTATTCATTTATTTTTGCTTGAAAATTCAACACTGCTTTAAAAAAAAAAAAAAAAAAAACTTTTAAATTATTTTGATACTTTCCCCTTCAAGTCATAATTTCTATAATAGCAACTTGTAAGTGCAGGCTGCAGTGGTCCAGACTGGTTTATACTGGTTAGATCTGGATTAATGCTATTCTAGCTGGCGAACTATGCTGTTTGACAGAGAAATATGCAGTAGGCCTGTTTCATGCCACACATGTAAACAATGCATAAGACCAAATTAACAGATTGCAGCATTCATTCTGCCTGTGTAAGCAGCCTGAAAATATGGTGAAAATGCACTATAAACCTCAATGTAAGCCTACTTATCACCCATATACTCACCCATAAAAGAAAAGAAAAAGAAAACAATTTAGCCACACAAACAGTACTTTCTATTTGGTAAATCTGACAGAATTCAGATGATTTAAGACGTTTATAACTACACTTTGATTACTCTTCTGTTACTGTTTGTACATGTTGTGCCTCCCCTTGTGTTATTTAGAGCAGTGGTTGATTTTGATTTCACTTTTCTAACTTTAGTTAAAGTGATGTTGCTGTTTGAACATAAACAACATCTGCAAAGTTGGTATGCTCAAAGTTCCAAGCAAATAAAAGGGAGATCTTTTATTTTTTGCATTTAAAGGGACAGACACAAAAACTGTGTTTTTGCTCACCCTCAAAAAGTGATGACTTTAACATGCTATATAGCTTCACAACATCACATACACACTCTGAGGACATCAGAGATTTATTTTACATTATAAAGTTAATAAAGTTGATATTTTCTATTTATCATAACCATGGTATTTTTTTCCCTACTATGGAAGTCAATGGGTGCACACTCAACTGCATAGTTATCAACATTCTTTAAAATATCTTCTTTTGTGTTCAGCAGAAGAAAGAAAATCATACAGTTTTGGACCAACTTGAAGGTGAGTAAATGATCATTTTCATTTTTGGGTGAACTGACCCTCCCGTTAAAAGAAACACAGAATGTACATCACATTTTCAGTGTTTATGAGTATAGATTGTGGACCGTGGAAACATTACCACCAACAGCCTTACATGCCAGTAAAAACAACAACAATAGACATCATATTAAAGAAAGCCTCTTAGAATATTTAATCAGTGTTATCAGTGGAGTGGGGAGATCCGCTCGAATGAAAATCTCTTCTTAAAACCACTCAGGTGTTCAGTTGCACTTTTAATTTTAATGAGAGGAATATGGGTAGCAGATTACCAAAAGTGTGGAAAGTAACTGAGTTCACAAAACTTATCACTTCTTTGCAAGAACACACTGCACTCCTGAACATCATCAGTTACTAAAATGAAAGCGTCTGCTAAATGCAAGTAAACAACCCCACTCAACATGATTCCTAAGGTGGGTAATGGGACCACACAGACATTCTGTGATCTGTTTGCGACCACTAATTTCCACATAGTGTCTCATTGGACACTATGCCCACACGATGTTGGTAGTTGCATCATCAAGAGTATCTCTGAAACATATGTACACACATGTGTTGTCTTAATTGATCTCAAGCCCATGATTCTCTTCACTGATCAGTGCCACCATCTCAATAATGTGTGAACTTAAAGCATATAGGTATATACTGATGAATTTCAAAACTTGCAATGACCAAATTGAGAAAAAAAAAAATTGATAGATCTAATGGTCTAAGGTGTTTAGACCCTCAACAAATATATAGCAAGTTGCCAAGTGAGTTTAAATTTAAAGTATAACCTTTGATGAGAGTGTCCGCTCTGATCCCACTGATTAAGACTTCAGCCACACCATAGGAAGTCAAATCAAAAGTTTAGGGGACAGGGGATCTTATATATATTGTTTTAAAATATGTTTTGTTATATGTGTATTGGACAGTACACCAACACAATAAAAGTATTGTCATTATCACTTTAGTTTTACACATCACAAATATATTATCAACATTTGCATTGCACGACAAACATCAATAACCTTGACCGCAATCTCGAAAATTACAAGAAGTTCTATTTAAAGGTCAATTTGTGTTTCTTTGGAACATTTGCAGGGATCGTTCTAAGATTCCACAGGGGTCTGGCGTCGCACCAAGACTAGCAGTGATATCACTAAAAATAGCATCTGTTTGTTTGTAACTTTCCAGTACTGGCATAACATCTATACATCTATAAAGTGCATTCAAGAAAACAGCACAACCCAATATTAGCAGGTACTGGCAATACCAGAGTAACATAAAGAATGGTTTTCCTACCTGACTAGCGGAAGGGGGTTTCCAGTGACCCGGCATTCCAGGCGGATAGGACTTCCTTCTGCTACTTCCTGGCTCTTCAGTTTCTGGGTGAAGTGTGGAGGAGCCATGGGTCCATCTAGACTAACACCTCGTTCCTGATCCTCACTTGACCCAACATCAACTCGGCTCTGCTGCACGCCTTCCTGCTTGGGCTCAGATGAAGGTGGCCTTGCCTGCTGCATGGCCAGCCGGTGGCTCCTCGGAGACAAGTAGCCACTGTCGGGTGAGGAGGAGTCTTCATCAACTTTCTGCTCCACACGTGCGGAGCCTTTGAAGATGGAGGAGAGCTCCTCGATGAAGGTAGCAGCTCGGCTGCAGAACTCAGTGGCTGAAGCGGCTCGTTCGTTGAGCTCCAGGCCTCCGTGGACCAGCCGGGGCCGGTCCTGCTTATATACTGGCGTGATTGTTTTTTGGCAGATGAACTTTTCGGGTGATTCAGGAGTGGTGCAGGGCTGGTTAGGCCTGTTGAGCGGCATGCTCTGATTGGATGTGACTTTGCCAGATGTGGCGTCAGCTGACTGTGAAGTTGAATCTTGGAGAGCGTGGTCTTTGGTTTCTGAATAAAGGGGCAGGTGCTCTGTGGAAACAGGTGGTAGATCTAGGTCATTTGGTTCACCTGCGTCACTCATGGCTTCTCGAGCCAGATCCAGACTGAAGTTCATCTCGTCTTGGCTCAGGAAAGCAGAAAGTTCTGGAAAGTCCCCATCCCCACAATCTAGCTCAGGTACTGAGTCCAAGTAAACCTCCCCATCAAGAGATGGCACCGAATGCACGCCCCCATCCCCCTCGAAGGACACGAGCCCTGGAGGACATGCCTCTTTTATCAGCAGAGAGAGGGGGAGTGTGTCATTCCAACTCCTGTCCTGCATCCTGCAATACACAGATCCATAAAAAAATAGGTGAAAAAAATAGTTTTATAAAATTACATAAATCAGGAATATATTAGAATCATAGTACTGTGAATTTCTGTGTTATACGCCATATTCATACACTCACACTCACACCAGAGATGGATCACGGGCAGTTGTCGTATGATGACTCAGGCTGGCATACTTTGAGCACAGCTGTCCGGCATTAACAAGGCATGAGTGCCATTTAACACTGATGCTGCCTTTATCTTGTTTATTCCCTCGTCTATTATCTACTCTTTACTGTCCTCACATCAATCTATATCTATTTTTGATAGACAAGACACTGAAGACAACCCGACACTCACATTTTTGGGTCTCAATAATCTGACACATTAAATAAAAATAAACGTACACATTAGCTACTGTTTAAAACTAGGCTGGCTAAGAGATCGAAACTTGATGGCCCAGAAGTCATTGAATATATGAATATGAATATGAATATATAATATATTATATCATAATAAAAAATATCTTCATTTGTGTTCTGAAGATGAACGACGGTCTAACGGGGTTGGTACAGCATGGGGGTGCGTAATTAGACTTAATTTTAATTTTTGGGTGAACTAACCCTTTAAAGATGGAGAAGAAGAAAAAGAAGAAATGTTTCTTGAGTATTAAATCAGCATATTAGAAAGATTTCTGTGACACTGAAGACTGGAGTGATGATGCTGAAAATCCAGCTTTGCCATTATATTTTAAAATATATTAAAATAGAAACCAGCTATTTTCTGTTTAACATTTCATAAAATTACTGTTTTTCTCTATTTTTTTTAACTAAATAATTGCATCCTTGGTAAGCATAACGTACACTTAAAACCTTTGAACAGTATTTTTATAAATAAAAATAATGACATTAAATATATGAATGCTACTTTTATATGTAGACATTTTTATCTAAATGTCAAAAATAGCATGTGTATGATGGAATCTTATTAGGTTTCATAAAAGGTGGGTCCATGAGGTGCTTCATAAAGCACTGTAAAAAAATATTTTCATGATTTGTTTTGTCAAATCAACGTAGATAATTTATGTAGTTCAGATAACATAATATTTTGAGTTTATGGTGATTAAATTAATCTCCTTCATTGTATTAACTATTTTTTTCCATTTCAATGAACTTAAAATTTTAAGGCAACCAGGTTACTTATTTTTATAAGTTAAACCAACAATATTTTTTTTTACAGTGAGATTTTTGAGTAAATATAAGTGAATTTTGAGCAATTATTTACAGACTATAATGCTTGTTTATTGGTATTAAATCATTTGTTGAAAAAAAAAAACATTTACAAATACATTTCTTTTCAATCAATTTAATAGGCAGATTTTTAATATTTCAATTAAAATACACACACTGGATTGTGGGATCGAGGGATGCACTATGCTGCCTTCGAAACCCAACCTCATAAGGGATCTTAATAGACAGAATGTTATGCAACAGGTAAATTTATTAAACGCACTAGCATTTTGAAATTCACTCTCAAGTACATTTGTTATAGTTGATCCATAAATGTAAACTAATATTTTATTATAGTTTTGTTTTAATGTATTATTGGCTGCTTCATGACCCTATTGTGGACTTGAGTTTTGTGGAAAAACAGTGTCGAAATCCGACAGTGAATGATTGCATCCTCAATAACCTGTGGAGAGGATCCTTCGCCATAATTCAGGGAAAGTGTTTGGTCTGACATACCACACATTGGTGAAACATTAATATGAGACAGTGTCTGCAGCATAGCGAAACCCTTCAACCAACAGATCAAGTCTCCGAGAAAACACACCTCAGCTCTGAATACGTGCTGGGGAACTGGCCAATGTGTGTTAACACTTCATGCACATGTCTGAGACACGTTAATGTGTTCCTGCTAACTTTATGACTGCTTTTCTACTGTAAATGCTTGTTTGTACATGTATATTTATTATTTATGGACATAAAGTGCTTCATTTCATCAGGTCTTCAGGTTTTGTTAAAGTCGACTTTGTTTACACAATGTTCACATAAAGTGACCAGGTGTTGTATGTAAAGGTGTGTGTGTATACGAAGAGACACATGACAGTGTGACTTTCTCTCCATCATGGCGTCCTGAAGGCCAGCTGTTGTTATTTTTAATCCTCAAGGGCTGCATTTCACAGCAGCAACCACCTCCCCACCAAGAGTCCTTTTTTACACATAAGCACACACACATGCTGCTTCTGTATTATTCATGTGGAAATTATGGCATCTTTATTCTGTACTGTTGAATTATAGATAGCGGAATCTGAATGTGACAAGAAAAACAATTGTGAAAGCCAAGACTGACAGACTGACATGCTTGATTTTCCATCTCTGACGCGAGCAGCTGAATGCAATGAGTGTTGAAGTATTATACTAAACGGAATGAAACCAAATAGTGCAGATGACCATTCATTTGAGAACTGTTCTGAACCTAATTATATAATTTACTATAATTTGTTGTTTTGTAGCAGAATGAAAATTATTCACATTGGATCTTCTACTTACAGTCAATGAGATTATGTATAAACAACAACTACAAACAATAAGACAAAAACAGCCATTTACCTTAAGTCAGTTTCTGGAAATATCTGTCCCCGTCAGATGGTTCCAGTTTTCCTCAAGATCTCTATGCCAGAAAATGAGAAAAGATATGAGAAAGGATGTCTCCTTTCCTCAAGGAGTAGTGGGTCTTGTCTCTATCCTAATTTTCTTTTGTCTTGTTTTACTGAGTGCTCTGAGGTGAGCCGGTTAGTGTGGCTGGAGAGTGGCCTGTTGTCCCATCTGTCTCGGGCCCTGGCGCTTAATGAGTACCGCTAATTTTGGACCCTAGCTCAAGTTACACAGCAAGAGAGAGAGAGAGAGAGAGAGCGAGAGAGAGAGAGAGAGAGAGAGAGAGAGAGCTCTGGGGTGTTTAGCATTCAAGTGCCCACACCACATCAAAGACACATCATTTTCATATCCACAAAGTAATGTAAATACATTTTGCAGACATACACTTGACTGTTCGGTTAAAAACAAGTCACCAAAGCACTGAACTATGCCATCATCACAGGTAAAATAACAAATAAACTACTCATTTAACTTCTCAAAATATATTTGTTTTTGTGTTTTTGTCTGAATATGTAGTATCATCTGTCCAAGACAATTCATAATGAGTGTGCATGTACATTTTCCCATAGTGCACTAATTTTATACAAATTTACTATGACGCTTTAAGCAATATTCATCATTACGAATCCATTTTAGTACGGAGACGTGACACTTTCAGAACCAATGTGTGCCAGTCACTAAAGACTCTAAGTTTAACCTTATATCAATAGCTCAGTCCCTAAATATACTGTTATTCCAATAAGACACCCTACCATCCCCCAACAGAGAACTTTTTATAGGAACGAGGACACAACAAAAACTGCAATAAAGTTTACATGTTCAGAAGCAACATTGGTAGACTATGTTTTTTGGATTTGAACTTGAATTCCTCTTACTGTATATACTTGATGATAGAGCAAGATAAGCAGCATATATATATTATATGTAATATATATATATATATATATATATATTTTTTTTTTTTTTTTTTTTTTTGATTTATGACACACTTTCTGGCTGACTAAGATGGAAATTTAACCACTTTTATAGTTCTTTTAAAATCTTTTTGAAGCCTGAAAGCTCCTGTTAAAAACAGCAACCAGGATTGTAATTTCTCCTTTAGTGTTTGAAGAAAGAAAGAAATTAATTCGGGTATGGAATGACATTAGGGTGTAAATGATGACAGATTTTTCTGTTTCTTCAACATGTAAAAACGAGAGCCTCTCCGAGGTTTAAGAGAGGTGTTTAAGATGGACGGCAGATGTGGCCGTGAGTGTTGCAGTAAGAGTCTATTTCAAGACACTTATCACATTCACTTCATAAACACTGACAGCGCAGAGCTATTCCCGTTTCCCAACAATCCATGCACTGATTACAGTTCAGCCTCAATGACAGGGACAAAAAGTTCTGTCACAGCTCCATCAATGAGTGAAAGATTATACTGGAACGTTTGTTATTCATTTTTTTTTTCTTTTTGTTAAATGAAGGACACATAAAAAGCTTTTAAATGTTTCTCTAATTTGCACACACCAGCATTTCCTTAGATTAGACAGCAAAGGCTCTTGTCCATACTGTAGCTTATTTAGGGCAAGAAGCAACCGCTTAGACAGTAGCCTAATCATTTTAGTGACATGCAAATTACTTACACAAACTATTTCACAGACATAAAACAAAACAGCTTTCTCTGCAGTTCATATAGTTTAATACTAGGTGCTACAAGTAGTGTATTCAAACAAAAATATTAAAAGTTTGTGTTACATAATGTGGGTACACTGTGTATAATTATTTTGTGTGTTTATGTGTATGTATATATATATATATATATATATATATATATATATATATATATATATATATATACATACATACATGCATGTATATTTAAGAAAAGATATTGTTTATATATAAAATATTCATATTTATATATAATATAAATTATATATAAATCTATATACAGTATATACATAAAAAATATTTCTTAAATATATACAAGCATATATATATATAGTGCACCAACATATATTATGTAAACACAAACTTTTATTTTGGATGTGATAAATCGCGATTAATCGTTTGACAGCCCTAAAAAAATACATATTTGATGTCACTAACCTGGTAAACTTTAGTGGATCCAGAGATTAATTCATCTTCAATGCACTTGCTGTGTAAACCACCTTGTTGCTGACAAGACCAGTCAGATTGGTAAAAAACAACAACATGCTGTTGCTCAATGCACCAAACAAACGTGGGCGCCGTCATCTTTAGAATTTTGTGTTTGAACTTCCGTTTTTGCTGTCGCTCTGTATATTTAATCGCTGTCGAGGAGTAATTAGCTGGTGAAGTGGATTTACTTATTGTAGAATTAACAAAAGTTATCATGAGCATTGTAACGTTAATTATAAACATTGTAAAGCAGATGTCTCAACAAATGTCGACCGGGATTTTTTTTAAGAGCAGTTCATACCAATGCAAGATCGCTGTACAGACCGGAAGTCAAAAGACAACGAGCGCAGCGCATTAAAATTTAAATGCATTAAATTAGCCATAATTAGCCTAAAGAAGAGCTCCCTAAAGCTTTGTGTGCAATAAGCTCAGACAACTTATGATAGTAGCCTACTATGAAGAATCCGAAGTGCAAGCTCCAAAGTTTACCACAATGACATATTATACACTCACGAGAATACTTTATTACTCGAACGAAGTAAATATACATTAATAAGCATATATATATTTGAAAGAATTTTGTGTTTTTAGCTAAGAATAAACTAAAAGAGTTACACAGCGTAGCTTTAAGTCAAAAAGGTTCTTTGACATGAATAAATTATGGACAAATAAGTGACAAACCACACAGCCTTTGTTTTATCTTCAACTTTTATTTGAAATGATTTAACGCAGGGGAAACCGAGCATCATGTTTGTGGAGATATAAAAGTCTTTACCAAAAAAACAATCCACAAAATGTTCATGTCATGTACTCATGACCATACCATGCTCAAGCATCCCACTAACTCTATCTCAGCACACAGAGATATCTCACCATTTAATAAATAAGCCTCTTATCAGCGCATAGTATTTAGTCATAATTTTCAAGGGGCTTTCAGAACATACCTTTGTTACAAAAAAGCAAATATAAATGTTATCAAAGCAATTACAAAAATCAAACAAAACGAGCAAGAAAGGCAAAGAACCCTGAAGTAAATAATATTGGCAAAATAAAGCAATTGGCACAAACAAAACATTACAGAATTAATAAATTATAGGCACTCATTTTTTAAACAAACTTGCTGAACCTCAATAATATGCTAGTGTGCAGCAAGATGTTCAGGTGGCATTGCCATTCAGTTACCCCAGTAAGCGGCGTTTTTAAAAGGATATTTCACCCAAAGGTTGCAATTCTGTCGTCATTTTCTCACTCTCAAGTTGTTTCAAAACTGGCTATTTTGAAGAATGTCAGTAACCAAACAGTTGATGGACCCCACTGACTCCACTTTAAGAAGTGGGGTCCGTCAACTCTTGGGTTACCCATATTCTTCAAAATCCACAGAGGTTTGGAACAACTGGAGTGTGAGTAAATGACATAATTTTGTGATGAATTATCCCTTTAATTCTTTGCTTTTTATCAATTACTTTTCATTCTGAGAATGACATCAAATTACATGATCAGGAATATTCCAAAATTAATAGTACATAAGCACTACATTTCACCCACACAAGCACAACTTTTTATGACCCTTGCCACAAAGACATTATCACTAGGACATCATCTGATGAACAAAGTTTGACCACACAACAGTTCAGTCAATTAAGTTGATCTCAGGCTTTTATATTCAATGAATTTCCCATTTTCCAGAAAGGACAAACACAATTCATGAAATTTGATTTGAAATTCTCACTGATCCATGTTTCTTTTCGAAAAGAGCGAACGGATCAATCCTGCGGCATATCTGAAGGCTCAAACTAAATACATTTGTTCAAAAAACTCTGAAATGCATCCATTATTCAGACATTTAAAATGCTTTGGAAACGTAGCTTTGCAGTTGAGGTTTCACAATGACATTCAGAAATAAAGATACATACATATATATATATATTTTTAAGACCAAATACTGTATGAATAATCTTTGAAAGAAATATCTTAAATAATGATTTCAAATAAATAAGAGGTCACATAGATATGAAAGACAATCCGACAGAATGCAATTGCCATGTGGACTCTGTGTTACTATTCAAACCTTTCCCACGTGAGCCAAAAGTGAAGGTCAATTTGCACAAACTAACAAGGGTTCGCCACTAATGTCATCACAGAAAAAACAAGCTATTCAACGTTCTTCTCTGCTGGGTTTTGGGGGATTTGCAAGCAGGATAGTGTGTTCGAGCCGTTTGCGGTACAGGTGCTGTTTGGTTAGGTGAGGGCGAATCCCTTTCGTATGTTTCTTTGGCATTCTGTGGCGTCCAGTCTGCCTTCAACATCTATCCTGCTGGGATGAGAGCTCTGTAACGTCAAATGAAAGAGGACAGAATCATTTGTTTGGAAGAATGAGTCTTGTTTGTGGGGGGTTAAAGACGTATCTCTATAAAGTGCCAGGTTGAACTGATTCTAGGCATGCTCAGTAGCAGCCTTCCCTCCAGCTCTCGTCTCTCATACCGCTATACGTCCTTGGAGCTGGCAGAGCAGACCTGCAGAGCAAACCACACACTCACTCAGTATGTTGGACTTCGTACGCTTACTATTTATCGGTATTGAGTCATGAGAAGCCGGGAGTACCTGCGCACTGGCTGGACCAGTTTGCTGCGAGGCACTGGTAAACCTCCTCCAGCATTGGTGGCGGGGCGGGGCAGGCCGCTGCGGGGCGGGGCCATGGAGCGTGTGGGCGTGGTTGTGCCTGAACCATGATTTGACATGACCTTCATGGGCTGACGGAGAGCCAATGGAGACGGGGCAGCAGGAGTCCGCAACTTACTGGAAGAGGGCACTGGAAAAAACAAAACAATCGGGAAAGATAAGTGGGATGTAAGGATGTAACATTAAATGTAAGGAACAGAACTAAAATATATATCATAAAAGATAAAACATTAAAGACTGAATAAAAGAAAGGGCTTTTTATTCAGTAGTTTATCTTCCACATCAATACCTGATACAAGCCATTCAAAGGACCAGTCATATCATGAGTTAATGGGAATGGGGTTAAAATGACAAAATAAGAAAAAAAAAAAGATGGATTCAACCCTAAAAACTAAAACAATGAGGTTAAACATCTCCAATTCATAAAGCTACACATTAAAAACGACCACAATTCAATTAACGCTTCTATGCAACCGCTTTCCACAGCCACAGCACATAAGTACACTAGCATGAATGACATTCAACACAACGCTGGAAGAAAATAATACGATAAGAATGGATGGATTAAAACAGCATTGATCAACTAGTGTTGTCCACAAACATTCTAGTTCTACAAATGTCCCAAAAATGGGGTAAAAACACAAATCACAGTACAAGCACAATCTACCATTCACGTACACTTGCACAACATAAAATATCACAGCACTGAAAAGCTGCATCATCATCATCATCATCAGTGTATATACTCACTGAAATCTGCTTCCTCTCCAAAGCAACACGAGAGAGGAACTGGGTAAAAGATGGAAAAGAGAGGGGTTGGTTTGCATCCGTTCCAAAGGCTGTCGAATTGCTCAGGACTCATACCATAATGTGTTTTTTTAAAAAGTGCAAGTGTGACTAAGCAACTTTATTTAATACGAAGTGCTTTAAATAAATATTTAGTGCATATATAAAATTGCAGAGACCGGTGTCTTCACTGGAACAATGGTTATGTGACAACTTTCAAGCAGTTCCTTTTAATAAAAGATACCAGAAAACATGGCACATTTGTACCATCAGCATTCCTCAACATACAACACTGCAAAGCAGCAGCAGCAGCATTCACAATCTATTCGGAAAAGGAAATCAGCCACTCCAAAACAATATAAAACCTGAGACAGGATTCAATCCTACACAAAAACTCGAATGCTGCGAGATCGACGACAGAAATGGCCTTTCTATGACCAATATATATTATTTTAATGTGTACATGACCAATAACCAATGTGGATCTGTTTTTAATTAGTTTGACACAATTACTACTAAACTATCAGTAGACTACAAACAATAAAAATGAACTATATACATTTATTATTGTTGTTGTTAATACTATCTTTCATGGAAAGATTTCAGTAGTGGTTCATTTCCTCAATTTAGGCCTAACTGCTTTCTCACCAAAAGAGTTTCAGAGCGAAAAATCCCTTTCATGACTTTTCCCTAACCTACCAGTGCAATAAAATATTCTCCTGTAATAGAAATATGGCGAAAACAATTAAAATCACTCAATTTGAATCCAGATCCATCTTTTCAAGCAGAACTGGATGTGATTTCTGAGGTCAGTAAACAGCTTCCACCTCAACTAACCCGAACTCTAACGCTGAGTTCATAAAAGTGTCAGAATGCCATAATACTCCCAGCACTGTCTGGTAACATGGCTTCACAATGCTTTCGCCGTGTCTGGGTGACCTGCTCAGTGCATTACCTCGAAGAGACGTAGGGCTCTGGAGTCTCTCTTTTGGTTTTGGGGAGGAGCGCGCAGGTGCTGAGAGCCTTTGGTGCAACGCTGAGATGAAAAATAAGCAGACATTACGTTTTGATTCAGGCTAATCCGAGTTCAGCCGTCCACCTCCACCTGAAGGCACTTAACCTCCAAATAGACCTGATCCAGAATCAGCTTTAACTGAATACTTTAAGGAGTGCCAAGGAAAAAAAAACAGCCAGCCAGGATGCGGTTTAATTCAAGGCAGAGCCATTCCATGCATGGTTAAGCCAGAAGACCACTTCTAACCAGCCACCAGAGGGCGCCACAGTCAAGAGAAAAATAAGCCCTGAGCGAAGAACAGGCAGGAGCAGCACCGAGCCAAGAGTGACTCCAACTACATCCAGACAACCAGCACCTCGGCCAAAAACAAAGGGTGTGAGGAAGAGAAAGGCGGAGCATGCTAAGCAGGAAGGACAGAAATAAAACAAGACTATGTTACCAAGGGAGAAGCCTGAAGAACTCTGAAATCCTAAGGCACAATGTGTAAAATCACTTAAGCCTGTGCTGTTTAAGAGATGGCCATTTACTCCTGGGTACTGAAGAGGATATTCATTTTTACTTCACCCTCGTTTGAGACTGACCACTGATCGAGAGAGATCCTTATTGGTTGACCTTGCATGGATAAAATGATTCAGTATGCTGTCATGAATTCTGTTTGCCAGCTGCACTTTTTTCACTTTGGTGCTGGTTGTGATGTCATGAAATGCCACATGGGTCAGCTCATGAAAATCAAGTTAGGTTAGGCACACACAAAAATTAACATTAAGAACATTTCCAAATGAATGCATGTGCAAGAACGGTCAATGGAACCAAAACCACAAGCATTTAACATTAAATAGAACAAATTCTAGTACTAGATCACTACACTATATAACATTGCCTATGATATAAAATATGTCATACCAAAACTCCTGCTCAAGAATTGGATAAATTCCTGCCGAAAGCCGTCACCAGTGATATAGACAAAATCGGCCATAGCAAAAATGACAAGTAGGCTTTAAAGTGTAATGGCATATTAGTATAATCTGAAATTGTATCCAACAAATAAAATGACAAAGTTTAGTGCTCCTGTGCCATATTAAACACCTTGAAGACCCTTAATCTGACGGTTTCCCTTAAAAAATTAAACTAGCTTTGAATAGTAAGTTTCAAGGGCTTTGTTTGAAAGTCAGTTAGGCTTTTAAAGGGAATGCCAAGATGCCAATAAGTTGTGATCTAAGAGAGACAGTTCAAAGAGCCTCATCCAGCAAGCCAAGACACCAGCGCTGCAGTTTAGAGCACAACATGAACATGAGTCAGAAGCACAGAATCCACAGCCAAGAAGTACTCCATCTCCGACAGTCACAGAGTCAAATGTTACCATATATAAACATTTATGCACAAAAAAAACATTCATGATAAATACTGCATGCGCCGTTTACTAAATGTTAAAAGATCTGTGTGTGTGTTCATTGGTTAATGTGATGCATAGGTGCCGGTGGGTGCCCACACTCCATTACCCACAACTGCAACGTAATAGCAAACTGGAAAAACAGATTTGGCAATCTATCTGGTGCATATCTGTGTTTGCGACAAGGGTTTCTATTTACAACACATTTGCGGTGTTGAGTAATCTAGCCAGTTACAAACATATCCATTTATTTCTTGAACGCAATGGCTAATCAGAGGTGTTTAAGTTAGCACTGAACTTAGTGGATTCTGATTCTGAAGGCTCACAATCATTATAACTAGAGCCAGACCGATTTATCAGCAGGCCGATAATATCGGCCGATATTAGTCATTTTCCAAACTATCGGTATCTGCAGTTATAATGGCCGATAAATTAATGAATATTTAAAAAATAAAATAAAAATCCACCAGAGGGTACCCTACACCATCCCTGTTGGCAACACTTGTGTATTACGCGCCACACATCCAACCTACTGATCCAGGTTGCAAGCAGCTTATAAGGCAATGTAGGGACTAATTATTATGTTATTTATCAGAACTTTAATATATTTTGATGTTCCTCTGTTCTGTTGTGACAATAAAAGAAACAAGTTTCTTAAAATGCATTATCATATTATTTTAGTAAAAACTCATAAATAACTAATGTTAGGGAAATCTGTTAATGTTTTGTTGCGTGTTCTGAAAAAAAAAATAAAATAAAAATATCGGCCGATTTATCGGAATATCGGATTTTAAAACCAATAAATATTGGTATCGGCCTTCAAAATCCTTTATCGGTCGGGCTCTAATTATAACAAAGTGTAAACATTAAGTGAATAAAAATGTCATTGTGCAGTCAGCTTCATTTGTTATAACAGAATTTTGTGAGATTTTGAAGATCTAAGATGAGCGACAGCTTTTTTTGTGATTATAGCGGAAGCACTCTGCGCACATTCTGGCATCCCAAATCTTGCATACAGTATGACTGCTTTTCTGTGAAAATTAACAGTGGGTTGTGAATGGAGATGCTTTAATAAATTTATTGGGATAATTTATACTGGGATGTGTAGTTTGTGTGGCAACAAGTATATGGAAACTATTCCAAGGAAATATTGGAGCTTTTAAAGAGGAGACACATCTCACATCTCCTTGCCCTGGAGTTGGTTCACCTATTCTCTGATGATTACCAACCAAACTAAAACACACATTGTTTCCATAAATGTTGTCGCAAGTCGCTTTCTCGCTGATTTCTCAATTTATCATTGTGTAAAAAAACAAAACAGAAAGCACAAGTTTTGCGTCAGGTTTTTATGTTATAATGCCAAATATAACAGTCGAATTGCATTTACGATCCGCCTGAGAGAGAGATTCCCGAATTTTAATCGTTTTTTGATGAATGGAGAATATATGATGTGATGTACGTGTGCATGTATGAGCTGACTGCTGTGTCTGTACACTCACTGGCAGACTGACTCTGGTGTCTGGGTGACCCTCCGTTTGGCACTTGCAGGTTTGACTCGCAGCTTCTGCTGTTTTTGACCGGCTCTGCAGTCGGTCCAGAGCTGGATCGTGTGAGGTTAGGGAGACTCCGCCTCAACTTTTCTGCCCACACAGACAGAAAGGATGGAGAAGCCAACATTTAAACAGATATTGTACAAGGTTTCAAGTTTCAAAGTGTTTAAAGAGAAAAAGACCAATTGAAACGTGACTGGACGAAGATCTACCTTCATTCTTAATGGCATTTGTCTGGGTATCGTGGCCCTGCAGTGAGTGACGGGGCTGCTGGAGGCGGCTGATGATTGGTTGGGGAGATCCGCGGCTGTACTCTAAAGAGCGCGCAGGTGAGCGAGATCGGGGAGAGTTTCTGGGGGACACGCGTGGCGAGTGCCGAGGGGAGGGACTGAAGCGGTTGACGGGGGTGTGGAAGGAATGGTGGACCGCCTCCTCATCATCGTCCAGGCTCTGTGCGTCCAGCTCCTGGTCACTCAGAGTTCCTCGTCGCAACGACTGGCATGATGAACCAGAACTACGACGTGACGCCGTTGCAGCGTATTCTTGCCTTAAACCTAAAAGAGGGAAACATAGATACTCTTGAGTTAAAACCTCAAAGTGCCCCATCGGGCTTTTTTTTCACTATTAGCACTAGCAACAAAATGGCACTTGTTAGAAAAAAGCTACCACTTACTCTCCTCCTGCATGCGGGCGAGTATCTGCACGTCTGTGACGTCATTGAGTTTATACGTGGTCGATGAACCGACGGAGTCTTCGTCCATCTCTGATGTGCTTAACTCACTGTCTACTGAGGACTGAGGGCTCACTGCTTGTGCGTTCCTGTCAGCCGATCCACGCTGGTGACCTACACACATAATATTGCATTCATGAATGCCTAAATAAAATTTTAAAAAGTGACTTTTTTGTGTGGTTATTCATAAGAATACCTAAAGACACTGGATAGCTGTTGTGTGTTTTCTGCTTAAGTCATATTGACTGATAAAATAGTAGCATACTATTACTGTATACTGGACAGCATCCTATACAAGTAATCAGTGGTTACATTAATGGAAAATATTCCATTTTCAGTACATTTTAACCAAATGACAATGAGAAAACTGCTTTCATGCAGAAGTAACAAATACATACAAAAGTAAAGATGTCATGTAGCTGTACTTTAATGATTAGTAACACACTAAAGTAACAGTTAATGAATAAATATAACTTGTTAGTCATCCATGAGTGACATGTAATGACTGTTTATAGCACAATTTCTCAGACTGATTGATTAGTATGTAAAAGTAGTAAATATGTAAAACTAGTACCACTGTACACGGACCACTGTTACCACATTTTACATTGAGTGAGTGGTCTAACCATCATATTTCATTTTTGTGTTATTCATCTGCAATAATTTTCCTGTTATAAGTGTAAAGCTGTATGAAACAATCCGTATTGTATAAAGCACTATATAAATAAAGGCGACTTGACTTTTTATTCCAATTTTGTCTTGCAATCCATGTCAAGTAGATAAAAAAACACAAAAAACATATGGAATAGAATACATTTGGAGTAACGAGGCCTTTACCTGCACTGCCAGGCAGAACGAGTTGCTTGACGATAGGCACTCTAGATGGAGTTGAGGACGGGGAGTTGAAGCCACTGCTGTAGGGACTGTTTGCTGTGTTTGTGCCGTACGGGCTTCCGTAGCTCACTTGAGGACTGTAGGAATTGTTATACAGACTCCTCCGCTTGTTTGCTGCAAGAGAAATCAAAACATATTAAGGGCACTTAAGAACTTCCTGTTGAACATGAAGAGTAATGTTGTTGGTTTAAACAAACACCATTCATTAAAGTAACATTTCAGACCACACCAGCTGTCATCATTAGGAGAAATAAACAGGTCACTTACATATCATTCTCCAAAACATAAATACAATAGAGGGTCGTTTGATGCCACCCCCCTCAAGTACACTTACACAGATGCTGTTTAAATGCATGCACGTTTACGCAGACATGCACAATATGGTTCAGTGTATTATACATCTCCGAGAGTCAATTTAAGCATACGGCGTGGCCAAGTCTAATACAGTGTCATTCTAGATCCTGGTGGAGTGTATTTGATTGCAAACAATACAGCCTATTCACAGTCTAAGAAGAGTACAATGATGCATATGCACACACACAAGAGCCTCACTCAGTTATTTAGTGGATGACAACGCCATTACCATCTCTCTCTCTCTCTCTCTCACGCACACAAGCACTCACAGAGTCTCAATGTAGGCATTGTAGAGTAAAGTAGCACCATCAATCTATGGTCTATGATTCAGTCATAAGGTCAAACTCTAGTTCAGCTGCAGCAGTCAGAATGTGTTGCGGTTAAAGCTTTTCGCAATACCAACGGCTAGAGAATCTAAAGTCTGCTCTTGAGAGACACAGTACAGTGTCTTTCTTGGCTCATATTCAGAGCATAAATAGAAGACACTTCAGCTGCTCCCCCTGTGGATACACTCTCACATGATTGCTCATCACTGGACCCTAGGTGTGTGTGTGTGTGTTATTATATAAAAATTATATAAAAAAATCCTATTAAATATATTAAGTTAAAAAATAGTAAACAAATTACTAATTAAAATACTTCCACACTATCTAAGAAAATAGATGAATATAATATCACATTCGTTTTAGTGACCTAGAAATAATGAGATGTAAGAGATAACAATCCTTTAATATAATCTTTAATACTTTTAAAATGTATTTATTTCAGGTTTAATAAATTGGGGTTTTTTTGTAATATACCTTTTTATAAATAAATAATTACCTTATATAAATCATTTTACAAACAACATTTGAAGAAATGACAAAGAATTTCATGAACGTACTTCATCTGAATATTCTTCATCGGACTTCTTGAGAATCCAAATCCTTAAAATTTGTTTATTCCAATCCAGGTTTAAACTAAATAAATAATTAAAAGATTGCTTTATTTGATTAGTGACCAAATAAGTATTTTGGATCATTTTTAACCCCCCAAAAAAGCTACGGTCTGCAGCTTTAATTAAAAGGATGAAGATTAAATTATTTAGTGTTACTTAAATTACTATTTTGCAACACCATTTAGCTTCTGACGTTTTACATCAGATATCATGTTAAAACATATTTTGATAATTTAGTTATTCGGGAAAATAAAACACAAAATCCTAGTTTTATGCATTTTGTATCATTTTATATTGGTAGCACAACTATCTTGAATATATTGTAAACATTTGAATGCACCGGAGCCTTTAGTGTTTGCGCAGCTGGACACTCAAAAGGTCATTACAGCACATTTCCTCTGACCTACTCTTTCCTTGCCTCTTTCCACAGATCCATCCACCCTCTCTCTCCCGCTCTCCTCTCTAATGACTCTCTCCCTCTCCATTCCAGCCATCACTCAGTGTGTGCTTTATTCAAAGAAAACAACAACATGCCTTCTCCACTTACTTCCTTACAGATCAGGCCCTGCACTGCTTTAACACCACACCATCAGCCATGCTTGCACGCATACATACGCCATGCTTGTAACATGGATGTGTGTACTGTACACAGTTGTAATGAATGCTGAGAATGGCTGGTCTTGGATTGAGACTGGTGTAGATGACCTCTGACTACTGACAGTTCTCTGTTTGTGTGTGTATGTGTTAAAATTGAAGCCAAGAGCGGAGGTCTGTCCTCATTTAGGAGGGACTAGAAGAAATGAGGATTGACACAAAGAGCCCGGATCAGTGATGCTGAGACCGCTCTAAGCCAATAACACCAGACAGTAAGGACATTAGAATCAAGGACATTACCATCAAAAGTCAACAAAACACATGATCAGATACAATACGAACTACATGCAGACTAGACGTACGGAGTGGAGGATCATTAATACATTACAACATAGGTCACAGAAGTGTCTAAAATTCACTACCTTAAATAGATGTGTTGTTAAGACCTAGCCTGAAACACAACCCAGTTCAGACTTTTGACAACAGGCTTTAAGTCTGGTCCACATTAAGCTCATACTTACCCAGAATGCTGACTCAGGCCATCTCTGATAAACAATAGATCAGAAGTAATTTATTTCTAATGGAGAGTAGCACAGGTTCTTTATGCACTTCCGAACATATTTGTATGCAGAATTTAGGGCCCTATAATTTCCGTGATCACGGAATTGCGAACGCAATCGCGGAATTGGCCAATTAATGCAGAATCTAGTGCTAACGCGGAATTTCGCAGAATTTTACATATTTGGAATGAAATTCTGTTTTTGTGTGGGAGAAGAACGTATGTCTGGGGGAAAAGGCAGACAGAAGGAACCAAATCTAGGCGACACAACCCCTCTTTGTACTAAGAGGCGAGCACAGTGTTATTTTGCATCTTGCAGTATTCGTGCTGAAAAGTAAGAGTAAATATCTGTTACTTTATTTTCTGCTACTTGAAATAAAAGTGTGCGTATTTTATTGGCTTGATTATTATTTTTTTTAATTCAGATTCATTAAATTATTTAATTTAATTAAAAAAAGTTTATTAACAATAATAAAAATATTATTATTATACAAAAAATAATAATTAAAAATAAGATTTTTTTTTTTTTATTATTATTACTGGCAAGTCATTTTTGGTTCCGGTTTTCATCCAAGTGCATCCAGAATTTTCGGGTTCGGTACATCCCTAACATAAATAAAGATGACTTTACTTGATGTCATAATGACACATAAAGAGATGGAAATAAGTTTTTTTTTTTCTGAAATCGGAAAAAAGATGCTACCAAAGACATTCATCTTGGAAAGCTGCATCTCAGCCAGAACAGAAATACACAAAGTCTTTTCCATCTTTCAAAATGTCATTAACTCCATAAATGTGGCCGAAGCAAGCCAATGGCCGTTACATTCCAGTCCATCAGATGGTTTGGCTCAACCATACCTCTTCCACCAGCAGCATACCACAGAGAGAAGACTAATACTGGCTTTGAGTATCTCTAAAACAGAAAAAAGCCAAGAAAGAGAAGGAGAAATGAGGACAGCTAATCTGTCATAACTCTGGTGACTGACTAAATCCATAAACTGCAAGAAGACAAGTTAAACCCCAGAGATAATTCTGACACTGAAAAGATGCTGCACTAACTGTGCTTTTTATCTGGACTAAATAGGCTAATAAGACGGCAGGGCTCATTACAGGAAATTTGGTCTGTCTGTCGAGAACATCTTGTCTAGCACAGTGGACGGTCTACATGAAAATGAGTCTATCCATTAGCTCATATTAACTTTTTTTTTCAGGGTAGGGGGTGGACGAGAAAAAGAGAATACAGGAGAGAGTCCTGTAGAAAGGAAAGGTCATCAGAGCAACAAGGGCTGTTTCAAGACAAACACAGACATTTTCAGAGCTGTAGATTGTTTGCTTTGTTCCGAACCTGGGACTAAATTTGTTACAATGTTTTTGTTCAGTTAGCTTTTACAAGGAACGTAACATTTCAAAATACACCGAAATGTTTATGCAATTGGTCAGTTTCCTCTGCATAATCCATCAAGATGGATTAACAAGTTTGCTCTGTGAGCTTATTGTGCATGGCTTTATCTGTAGCTGTATTATTAGGGGAGGCCTAGGCTAATTTTATTATTAAACTGATTCACTATTATAATTAATTTGCCATGCAATAATTTCACAGCAACGTGCTGTGAGGATAATTTTACATAGAAGCTTAGTCCTCCTCATTGAAAATGGTCTAAAACGTTTAGGTCAAATACAATGAATTATAGGCATATAAATAACTATTAACAGTCTATAATATGTCCAAACATTGCAATAATTCATCAATGAAAATTAAAAACAGGTTAATTTCTAAAACATTGTTTAAAAACTTAATAAAAGAGGCATTACATCACAGGTGGCTTGAAATACATGGGTAATAAGGTTAATCCATTTTGCAACACAAACTGGAGGTAAACAACAGTAATTTGTAGCTAGTTTGATCTACAGAACTTAAAGATCTCCCACTTTTCATTTTTATTTTAATTTTTATTTTTTATTTTTTTTGCAGCAGATGAAATGGTTAAACTTATTTTTTTGCGCAGGCACAGTGAGGGAAAAAAAAACAGGCAAACAGTTTAGGGCTATCAGTTCGTAGCTTTGCTTCAACTGTGCGACGGTCACGAGGAGCGGACAAAATTTAGCCTAAGGCACACCAGTGCAATAATCATGCTGTATAATCAGCATCTTGATATGCCACACCTGTGAGGTGGATGGATTATCTCGGCAAAGGAGAAGTGCTCACTAACACAGATTTAGACAGAGAACAATATTTGAGAAATAGGCCTTTTGTGTACATAGTTCAGCTCATAAAAACAGGCGCAAAAACAAGTGTTGAGTTTATAATTTTGTTCAGTGTCTATCTATCTATCTATCCATCTATCTATCTATCTATCTATCTATCTATCTATCTATCTATCTATCTATCTATCTATCTATCTATCTATCTATCTATCTATCTATGAAGCATTCTTGCAATGTACGGAGAAAAGCAAATACACAAATTACAAAGAATCAAAAACTCTGTTATGAATTATGATGCCGCTTGGTTTGACGGGTCGAATTGCTTTCTCACCTAAACTGAACCGCACCAGAGTTTTCAACCAGGCCGAGACCACCTCGCTCAGGCAATCTCGAAGCGATTGTTTTGGTGCGGATCTGAGTGCGATTGCTGTGTTCATATATATACCTAAATAAACCGAACTAGGGGAGAAAACGGGCCATGTTCAGAAAATATTTCTCCAAACGATCCAGGTATGAAAGATACTTTGAAAAAAAAAATGAAAACCCATAGACATGAAAGAGACAAAGAAGGAAGACAGAATGAATGCAATGATGTTGAAAGTGTACAGGATAAGACCTGACAGATCTGTAGAGGAAAAGGGAAAAGGCAAAATAAAAGGAGAAAAGAACAAAAAGAAAGATATCAACAGGAAAACAAGAGTCTACTCAAAACAGGACTTCACTAACGGATTGGCTTGCAGGGGCAAGTTGAGGTTGCAGCTACAGAAAAGACACGCAGAAAGAGAAATGAATGTTCTTGGCTCAGGGGAAAGTGAATCTCTGCTCTCCCTAGTCATAAGGAGACTCTAAATGCTGTAAAGAACTTGCTGAATCATTGCATAACAATGTTCAAGAGTATAGATAGCACTTCAGTACACTGTGGTGTCCTTTTATTGTTTTTAAAGCATTTTTTTCTTGAGATCTCTTAGATATGTTGATTGAAAACTATTATTAATATGAGTTTGTTTCTAACAATATAGGCTAATTAAATCATTTTGACAATTTGTTGTTTAGATATTCAGTTATTTGTAAATAATTATACATGAATGAGTTATTAACTTATTTGAATTACCAAAACTGCAAGTAACCCTAAAGCCGCACGATTTTCCCCATTAAAAAATATCATTCTGTAAAATTGACATCCAAAATTATAAATATTAATAATCTCATTTAATTTACTCAATTTTACACAATTTGTGTTGAATGCATTTGTTTAAACTGTATTTGTCAGGGTAGATCACTTGTACTCTGTCTATCAAATCTCTCAGCCTCTCCTTTTGTCCCCATGTACAGTGAGTTATGTAACCACGGTTATGACTACAGCCTTATGGAACTGTTTGCATTTCTGAGGGAAGTGTAAAGCCCTGGAATGAGTTACCATGGCTGGGCAAACAGACTCACCAAAAGCAGACATACCGTACTATAATAGATCAGCTGTCTGTAAGTTTCACAATGCAAAAGACAACCAATTTGTAATGACCAAATTGCTTATTCACGAGATATAAAGTTAACAGCAGCTGCTTCCAGACTCTGTTTCAAAATTTTGTGAGCTGCCTTGCTATATAATACCTTTTCACAAAGAGTACATGCAGCTTATAAGAGTGCCAAGTCAGACTTTTCAACCTTCTGGGTGGAATTCATTAATGTGTGCAAACATGCCCGTCTCTATTTTACTTTCTCACATGCATGCAGATGCACTCCACAGAGATAGCTGGTTCTGAAGAGGGCACAAGAGAGGCAAAAAAGAAAGAAACAAGCAATAAGAGAGAGAGAGACAAAGCTAAAGGTGCCTAACAGGATAGAGATTTGACATGCATCCCACACATCTGCACTGGCTCTCTTCACTCTATTGGCAACGGCTGTAGGGAATTAGCGATGCCTCAGGTAACCTGGATACCGCAATACACACCCAAATGTCAGCATGGGCTGAATGCTCACTATCAATAAGCCTTCACAAGTGTCACAGGATCCTTTTAGAAATCCTTCTACGTTCTAATAAACAGCTCTCATTAATATCAATGTTGAAAACAGTTGAGCAGCATTTGTGGGTGGAAACTGGGATTCTTTGATGAATAGAAAGTTCAAAAGAACAGCATTTATTTTAAATATATCTTTTGTAACATTATAAATGTATGTTTTACTTTTGTTCAATTTAATGTGTCCTTGCTGAACAGCAATTAATTTCTTTCAAAAAAAATAATAATAATAATCTTGGAAATATGAGATGAAAAACATTCAAAGGGTGCTGCTGTCTGCTATGATGAATCCACTTAAAACATTGACTACGTTTACATGCAGCCAATTTTCGGGTTAATGTCACTTTTCGGGTTTCTGAAACATTAGGGATAACCCGTTTACATGCGTGAGCAGAGAGAGTTTCTCCTGTATACATGGAATTGCAATATCCCGATGTAAACGGCGACGCGCGGTTAGCGTCTAGACGTACGGACAACCTTAAGACGCAAAATGCGTCATTTCCGATTCTTCTTCCTGTATCCAAAGTCAAAAATAACAACAGTATGCGGATAATGAATAGTTCGGGGCAGATAGCGATCGCCTTTGTTTGCGCTATAATGCTGGTAACGTTACTGAGCTCGCTCCAAAAGTATGCTGTGCTGTGTCTCGCCTGGTCTCGCCATGTTTACTTCCGGTATACTGCACGCGGATTTTTGTATGCGCCGAGAAGTTTCTCTACTCAAAAGACCAAGATTCCTTGCGAATAGAACATGCGCAGAACACAAATCACTATGGGGATATGCCGATACGCGTTTACATGACCAAAAATTCGGGTTAGAAAAGGGGTACCCCAGGTATAATATCCCGGTTTTTAAAATCCGGGATATGAGCATTTTTCGGGTTTTTGCCGGTGTTTACATGGACGTTCGCGACCGGGTTATTGCTAATATCCCGGTTTTGAACGGGTTATTGGCTGCATGTAAACGCAGTGAATGACATCACACATAAACCAGTTTGTCTCGCACAATGACAAGAGTGATTCACACCTGGCCCTGTTCCAAATATGAATCAAATGCAACCACTGCAGACTGGATCTTTTAATGGAAAAATCTGATCTATGAACAGAGTTCTCTGGAACGATTCCCATGTCACTCAAGGTGATGGTAGAGTGAACTGTAGGAAATGAGCCAGGAATGATCTTTGAGAGAATCACTCAAAAGGACTCTTAAGATCATTTGTTCCGTCTCTAGACTTTCCTTATTAAAGCAATATAATAAGTCAAATATAGGAGAACATAAAAGTGTGATGTAACAGTATGTCAGTGGGGGTTGTAAAGGTCAGACCATCACATGTCAGTAAAAGCAGTCAGTGAGAGCTGCTCAATTTAAGACATCTCACATGGGCATACCCGACTAAAAACAGTAATAGCCTAAGCCTTTAAAACAAAAAAAAAATAATTATGTATACATTTCAGATTAAAAAGCAAATTTAAAACCCTACTTAAAAGAATAGTTCACCCCAAAATAAAAATTATATTTTTATAATTTACGGGATATAGGATAATTTAATTATCCCATAAAAATTATCCCATATCCCATAAATTATCCCTTTCGCACTGGATAGTTCCAGATACTGGCCATCAGGGTGGTTCCCCGCGAAATAATGGCTCCATTAGGAACATTTTCCTGGTTGTATTTGCACCGCCAATAGGAACTCTACAGTGTCGTAAGCCACGCTTGTTGTTGTGACTTATATTTTGAAGACACGGAAGATATTAATTTTGACGGCGACGAGAATGCCAGAGCCTGAACACACAGTGCTCCCATTCTCCGTCTATTTGTGCAATGCACATCCATGAACTCATTGTCATGTTCAAGAAACCAATTTGAAATGATTCGAACTTTAATTCCATTAAGGGACAGACATGGTCAGAAACAATGCTCAGGTAGCCCGTGGCATTTAAACAATGCCCAATTGGCACCAAGGGGCTTAAAGCGTGCCAAGAAAACATCCCCCACACAAGGCATGTGGTAACAAGGCTTGATGGATCCATGTTTTCATTCTGTTTACGCCAAATTCTGATTCTACCATCTGAATATCTCAACAGAAATCGAGACTCATCAGACCAGGCAACATTTTTCCAGTCTTCAACTGTCCAATTTTGATGAGCTCTTGCAAATTGTAGCCTCTTTTTCCTATTTGTAGTTGAGATGAGTGGTACCCGGTGAGGTCCTCTGCTGTTGTAGCCCATCCGCCTCAAGGTTGTGTGTTGTGTCTTCTTCACAAATGCTTTGCTGCATACCTCGGTTGTAACAAGTGGTTATTTCAGTCAAAGTTGCTCTTCTATCAGCTTGAATCAGTCGGCCCATTCTCCTCTGACCTCTAGCATCAAGCATCTAGTTTTTCCCTTTTCCTATCATTCTTTGTAAACCCTAGAAATGGTTGTGCGTGAAAATCCCAGTAACTGAGCAGATTGTGAAATACTCAGTCCGGCCCGTCTGGCACCAACAACACCACGCTTAAAATTGCTTAAATCGCCTTTCTTTCCCATTCTGACATTCAGTTTGGAGTTCAGGAGATTGTCTTGACCAGGACCAATCTCCAAAATGCATTGAAGCAACTGCCATGTGATTGGATGATTAGATAATTGCAATAATGAGAAATTTAACAGGTGTTCCTAATAATCCTTTGGGTGAGTGTACGTATATATTGTATATGTATATATAAACAAAAAATGCATGGTATGTATAAAAAAAAACATAAGTCAAAAACTAAAATAAACGTTTTAGTAAAATGTTAAGGTTACAACAAATATCCTCTAAAGAATCAAGACATCCTTGCAAAACAACAGTGGAAGACATTACATAAATGAAAATTATGTGCGTGTGGTACCTGACATGGTAAGGTCAAGTCTGTGTAAAAGAGAGCGTTTGGCAGACTCCATATCAGGACTGGGGTTATCCAGAGCCTGTCTGCACCACACGATGGGACTCAAGGCTTTCTGCAGAGGACTGTTCAATTTTGCCTCGTACAACCTGCAGAAACACAAGCTAGAGGTTAGTCCCATGGAATAAACATACTCTCATTACATATCTGGCACACAAACATTTAACCAAGAAACATGCTGAGTGGTGAAGTTTTGAGATGGCTCGATTAACAGTGGCTTATTCAGCAAAAGCATGATTTCAGTTTATATTAAATCCTACCTACAGGAAAACAAACAACCCATTAAAACATTCAGTCATTTTTAAGGTAACGTGTAAATTGCACTCTATAATATTGTGCAAGGCAGCTTTGCTTAGTCATTGAGACCTAAATTAATAGGGCCACATGAAAGCCTGGTGGAGAAGTCAGCTGATCAGAAGCTTATTTACTATCTGCTGAATACCGGCCATATGACAACAACAGATCATCTCAATAAGACAGCTGTAGAGCACATTTGTAAGTATTAGAGCGTGATATTATCAGTTAGCTTAAGTCAATTTGAGTATGTTTCTTGATTTGTGTACATGACATCCAGATGAGGGAATTGTATATGCTCTATGAAACACATTTGATTCAGGTGATCATAAAACCCACAAACCAGTCAATTGACCCCTGATTTTGCATGAGGATCCCAAAACACATACTGTTTTAAAAGATTAAATTTAGCACTGGTATTATGGCAAGAGGGTTCTGAACTGACGGCTGTGAGAAGGGAAGAGAGAGAGGAGTGAACAGTTATAACTGCACTGCATGAGTCTTGTTTTCTGGTCTAATACAGAGGCAGCTGTTGCTCAGGATCACCTGACAGTAACAAGTGGTAGCAAACATTCTTTTTTCAACAGACACAAAGAAAACTATTATTAAAAAGTAATTTGATCCTAATTACAAAGCTGAATCATTACGCAATCATCCTAATACATCCTAGATTTGTTGCTCAAACTAATGACAGTTTTTCATGACTATTTGAGTAATACAAAGTTGAAAAGACATCAGAAAAACAGCATTTGACATTGATTTTTTGTAACAATGTTAAAATCTTTACGGTCACTTTTGATCAGTTTAATGCATCACTCCTAGCTGAAAAAAAATATTACATTTCTTAAAAAAAAAAAAAAAAAACTCCAAAATTTGATTGATGGTCGTATAAGAATATTGAGAAGTTCAGACAAAGAAAACCTTGAGCACTACGCATCCTGGACACATCTCTCAAGAATGTCTGATTTAACGGAGTTTGTCAAACAAGGTGACACAAACCATTTTGTTTAGGTATGGCAGATTTATTTTTTATTTTTTGACTGATAGCAATGCGGGATTGCAGTGTTAGTATAATCCCTCACAGACGCGGCATTGCAAGCCTTTCTCCTGAGATACCACAGAAACTGAGAGACGATCTCCTGGTACAAATAAATACAGTATTCCCATCACAAAAGCACAGGTCTGACTTTGAGAGCTGTGCTGACTGCTGCTTGATTGATTCAACACAATTATATCTTCTTATCTTGTCAACAGATTTGCTAAATGTGTGGTTTGAAACTTGTGACCTTAAACACAATTAAATAAAACAAGCAAACATGATATTTATGACTAAGAAGAAGATTAAATCAATTACATATCCTTGTTTGGTTTGACTTTCAGTCCTACTGTTTATAGCGGTAAACAGGCGTTAAGATCACTGATCTGCTGCATTACAGCATTCAGGGGCCTATACTATGAAGCCGGTTTAGATGGCTAGCCCGATATGTTTTAGTTTAGTCAAGTTTGCACCAAACCTGGGTTTTAGGCACCATGAAAGTGATTTGGCTTTTAGCATTGTTCATCGCCAATGCTCTACGGCTAACCATGGTTAACCTAACTTCACAACTTGCACTGATATAGCAAGACATTTTAAAAGTAAATTTGTTTGAATTCTTAAAGAGCACCAATTATGGAAATTTGAAAATTACCTTTCATGTAGTGTGTAACATAGTTTTAAATATGAAAGTTAAACGTATACAAAATTATTGTCTCTCAAAAGTAAGAGTCGACTCTGAAAAAAAAAAAAAAAAATCCAAATTATAACGCAACAAAAGTGTTGTTGTTGTTTTTTTTTTTTTGGTCATAGCATGCTTATAAAACTGTTGTTAGGGACTCCCAAAACAATATTAGGAACATTTTAAATACCATAATAAGTGCCCTTTAATATATTTCAATGAATCGTAGTTTCACTCTCTCTCAGCATGTGATTGGCTGTTTGCTACTGATGTCACACCTAAACTCAGGATTAAAGCCTGAGTTGACAGAAAGCTGATGATCAGCATCATGGTACCAACAAAGCCTGGTTACACTGGTTTGGTTGTCAACTCAAAACTAATCCTGTAACCCTGAGTTTGAGAACTACCATCATGGCACAGGCCCCAGTTGTTGACGGGATTTTCCAGCATTTTGCTGCCACAGCAAGATATCCGACTAAACAGGATTGAGTGTCCAGATTACAGCATTCTGAGTCTGTGAACATTGACCTAAACAACACAATCTCACAGACAGACAGACACGGATTAAAGCAAACACAAACAATGGATTACACACTGACATCAATCCACACAGGATCAAAACCTGATAAGATGAAGCAAGATATGTCTATTTCAAATAAATGCTGTTCTCTCAAACTTTGAATTCATAAAACATTTTTACTGTAAAATAATAAAAACAAAATTTTTATTGAGCAGCACATCAGCATATTATGATTTCTGAAGAATAATGTGACACTGAAGTCATGAGTAATGATGGCTGCTGAAAAAAAACACCTTTTGAAATGTTAGAAAACAGTTATTTTAAATTGTAAACTTAACTGACCAAAGTTTTGCATTGATCATTATTTCGAAGGGGGGCAACTGTAATCAGAACTGAGGCACACCATCAGGTGACAACTACAACACACACTTGTTTACATTTAGCCTAGTTGGTTCTAACATGTATGATTATTTCTCAAAAGCACTATTAACGTGATGCTTATTTCTTTAAAAAGCAGACTGTTCTAATAATGTTCACTTTAGATAAAAAAAGAGCAAGAGCAATAAATGCTACAATTCAGATCATGCAGAAAAACATTGTGCTAATGCTGAGGCCTTATCAGAAAGATATCTAGATGCAAATGTATCATTGCTGTAAGCTAATGACATTGATTGGCGCATGACACACATGGCTGTCATTAAGTAGATTTATAAAGAACAACTTGATCCTGAAATAAACTGAAGGACAAATGAAAAGGACTCTCACTGCAAAACAGGCCGTGGTGCTAACTGAAAACAAGCAGTCAGCAAACTGTTGCTCCTAAATGCTCAGACATAAGACACTAATCATCAGATGACAGTCGTATTGCAGTCAATGGAATGAATACACTAACCCCAGCTCTTGGGCAAAGAGACATGGGAGCAATACAAGCGCATTCCTCCAAATGCGCGTCATTCTCAGTGGCGTCTGCACGCACACCTGTCAAACACATGAAGGGTGTGTGTGTGTGTGTGAGAGAGAAGGTTATTCCTCTAATCGGGGTTAACACCTCGTTCATGCAGCTTACTCACCAGCTGTCCTCTTCTTCGTTAAGGCAATCCATGTCCTCCAAATCGAGGATCTCCACCTCGTCCAGCACTGAAGTTTCTCCGTCCTCGATATAATCCAGCGAATCGTTGTAATAAGAAGCGAGACTAGTGTTCGAGGCGGTACAAGAAGCGATGTCACTGTCATACCCTCCTCCGTAACTGCTGCCGTGATATGATCGCCTGGGGCTCAGCCGGGAGTTTTCCAAAACCCCACCGAAACCCCTCGATCCGCCGAACCCCACCCCAGTGAACCCGGCGAGCCCCGCTGCGGCTCCCGGGGAATCATACCCGGCGCTCACGGGTCTGGTGTTCCCCGACAATCCGCCGGGGGAAGAGAGGTGACTGGATCGGCTCCGAAGCTGCTCGTTCTGCTGCTCGAGTTTCTTTACTAAGTCTTGGAGCTTCCGCACCTCCAAGTCCGCGTTTATGTTTGAGTTGATATCCTCCATATCAAAAGCGACGATATGTCCTCGCGTCACTCGTGTCCGTTATGTCTGTTCAAACTACAGCCAAAGTCAGCAAGTTCGCGAGCCTTTGTCGTAAGGTCTTTAAATGAAGCACTGTCAACGCCGCGTCTCGAAAGTTACTAATCTTATCGTCGTCATCTTCTCCGGGCACTCATACACACTGTAAGCACCGTCGCCATCTTTACTGTCCGCCAGTCGCTAACTGGGAAATCTTTTGAGAAGCTAGAGGTGAGACGTCATCACGTGTCTCAACGGGGACGAGCACGTTTTGGGAGCGACCCTTCCCTGGAACCTGGCACGCGCACTTGAACTCTCTTGGTAACCCTCTCCATAAATACAGTAGTACACACTCGACTACAGTATTGAAGCAGAATACTTGTAGTTGTACTCTTACTCACGTGTTACTTACGTGTTACTGCGGGGATTTTATACGTTGCCTGGACACTGTTAAACTTGTACTCTTACTCAATTACATTTTTAGGCATTAATAACACATTTACGCTACAAATTTATTTAGACAGTGTACAAAGTATATTTTTGCAGGCCAATTTATGGTAACTATTTTTTGGGGTTTTTAATGTAGTTTTGGCTATAATTTGTGGTTGCTATTGTAAAAGCAACTGATAACAATTTTAGTATAAGTATTTTAGTATTTTATAAGTATTTTAGTATTTATATATATATATATATATATATATATATATATTTACTTTTAAATACTTAAGAAACTCCTTTAATCATTTATTTTTTCCTCTAAAAGAATATACTTTTAGTTTTGCCTACTTTTGCCTATGAGGTATAGGCAAAATAACTCATTGCATGTTAAAAGCTAAAATTTGCATTGGCTGTTTTTGAGATGCATGCTTAAATTATATAGTGTCTTTAGATTTGTGTTCTCTGATATGGTCTCACTTTCCAATGAAACATTATTTCTTGATTTTTAATAACATAAACATCTCTGACAGAAATCTTCTCATTGTTTGTGGGAAGAAAACTGTCATTTAAGTTTATGATTTAAAAAAATATATATCTTTGGCCTTGTTTGGACATGTACCATAATTCCTCACAGCCCATCATTTTAGCACAGAACGAATGGCATCACCCAGAAGGACCGCTGCAAGCACTTCAGGATTTATCTTCTTGTACAGAGGGATAAACCTGGATTAGAACCTTAAAATGTTCACTCAGTCCTACTCACGAATCACTGACCTCTACTGAACTTCACATGATTTTTCCAGTCATTTAAGACAGCAAGGCTAAGAGATTATTATTGTCCTAGGACAGGGGGGTTTTCGACCTTTGCAGACCCAGGAACCCCCAATAAAGTAAAAAAAAAAAAAGAAAAAATCCCAATAACTGACTCTAGTCATATCAGTAGGCTGATAGTGTGCATCTGGAAGTATTTTGCACATTGGACTATCAAAAGAAGCCTTTCCACTCACCAGGAGAGACACTGACACATTAAAGTTTTGATTGATCCAAACCCAAGGTTTTTAACAGTAAATCTATTTATTTACAAATAAGAACGTGAAATGTCCATCAGCTCATCTTTGTCACAAAATACTTTAAAATACATAAAAAACAGAACCAGGAATAGTAGATGAGTCCATAGTTCATTTGTGGAGAACTTGTTTGATCTCAGGGCAAAAGGAGTTCAAAGTATATCTGACACTGGAGTGTCATCCAAAATGTCTCCTGACCCTTGATCTGTCACCTGAGCATCCTCAACCCCTCTTGCTCCATCTCCACCTTCCCCGATGTCACTCTGAGTAGTCATTGATTCCTCAAGTCTGTCCTGGTCCGAGCTCATTTCCTGTGACTCATCAGCACGCTCTTCCTCCTCCTCTTCCTCCTCTGCGTCCATTTCAAACACACGTATGTGTCTCAGATTGGCACTAAGCTGATGAGAGAGATGAGACAAGAAATGTATTTAACATTTACATGCTATGCTATAAGTTCTGTTTGCTAGACGAGTTCTGTTTAATTCTGATTTCTTGAAATAATTATATTTTTAATTATTTACAAATTATTTATATTATTATACGGTCTGCAGCTTTAAATTATTGAAATTTAAATGCACATTAATGGCATCAATATTACATTAATTTTTAAAATTATTCAGTAAAATAAAACAGTTTGCCCTTAATTATTCTCTATATTTTAAATACAGCTGTTTTTTTAAACATATTTATACATCAGTTGTGACTTCTTTCATACATTAATCACATACATTTAAGTGTACATTTTATATTTATTAATTTAGCTGACGCTTTTATCCAAAGCGACTTACAATTCCTATATATTTCAGAGGTCACACGCCTCTGGTGCAACTAAGGGTTAAGTGTCTTGCTCAGGGACACATTGGTGTCTCGCAGTGGATTCGAACCCGGGTCTCTCACACCAAAGGCATGTGTCTTATCCACTGCACCATCACCACCCCTGTAAACTATTTTCCTAAATCGTTAAAAAAAATTCCTCAAGCTGTCGAGTCTTACCACGCAGGCTACTTTGCGGATCCCATTAACTGCCACAAACTGAGCCTTGATGTTGTCCATCTCTCTGCTCTGGTTTCCCCACGCCAGACCCTGTACTGGGATTCCCTCAGTCTGCTGCTCCAGCCTAAAACACACCACATCAAAGAGGGCCAATTCAGGTCATTCAATAGCAAAAGCAAAGCATAACCGTATTACAATCTAGTATATTGATGAAACTGGAACTACTGCGATACATGCATCATGCTGCTACTACTTACAATTCAACCGAATGAAAGGTTACTGAGGGTGCTGTACCTGAGGGTAAGGTCCCAAGTGAACTCTTCATCCCAGCTCATAGCAGAGTTTAGAGGAAGCTGAGTAAGGATTCGCATCTTATTCTCGTCATCTTCCACACTTTGCAATACCACGGTCAATGTCTCGTCATCATAAAAGCGGGCATCGAGGCAACTGTACGAGCAGTCACTATAGTAAACACAATTTTATTCAGTCATTCACAGACAAATACAAAGATTAATGGCAATATTTTCATTATATGTTATTTCCACAGATGAACTCACGTAGAAGTTGGTCCAGGCGTTTCATCTTCTATACTAGAATTGAGAGGAGCGCTGAGGTTCAGGGCCACCAGACCATTAGGGACAGACCTTATTCACACGCACACAAATTCAGTCATGCTTATGCTTCTTTCCCAAAAGATTCTAGATAAATTCATGACAATCATAAGAGTTCATTTATTTATTGATTCATCAAACCAATGAGTCACTGATGTGAGCCTAACCAAAAATAAGTTTATGAATCGGACTGCTTTGAGTCACATTTTTTTAGTTACTATGTACAATATTTTTGAAAGAACTCTCTTATGCTCATTTAGGCAGCATTTATTTGTAACATTAAAGGGATACTCCACTTTTTTTTGGAAATAGGCTCATTTTACAACTCCACCAGAGTTAAACAGTTGAGTTTTATCGTTTTTGAATCCATTCAGCCGATTTTCTGATATTTTGAAGAATATCCGTAACCAGACAGTTTCTGGTCTCATTGACTTCCATAGTAGGAAAAAATAAACTAAGGAAGTCATTGAGACCAGAAACTGTCTGGTTACTGATATTCTTCAAAATATCAGAAAACCGGCTGAATGCATTCGAAAACGGTAAAACTCAACAGTTTAACTCTGGGGGAGTTGTAAAATGAGCATATTTCCAAAAAAAGTGAAGTATCCCTTTAAAACTGTGACATTGTGAAATATTATTACAATTTAAAATAACTGTTTTATAGTTTAATATATTTTAAAATGTTGTTTATTCCTGTAATGGCAAATCTGAATTTTCAGCATCATTACTCCAGTCTTCAGTGTCACATGATCAGAAATCAGAAATTTATAATACGCTGATTTGAGAAATCATGATGCATTTTTTTTAATTCTCTGATGAATAAAAAGTTAAAAAGAAAACCTTTAATTTGAAATAGAGATCTTCCGTAACATTATAAATGTCTTTTCGCTCTTTTATTCAATTTAATGTATCCTTGAAAAAATATTCCTGAACCCAATATTTTAAACAGAATTTATATAATATATTTATTATATACATTTTATTTTAAGTCAAAAATAACAGAGAACAACAAAAGAGGCATGTTTACCTGTTGGGGTCTGTTGCTCTCCTCAGAATATAGATTTTAGAGGGTGAGATCTCTGGCATGCAGAACACTACGTAATGCATACCAGCCTTCTTATTATTCCACCTGCATTAAAACACACTCTTATCATCATCATGTTTAGAAAAATTACTGTTATTACACATGCAGACTGTAATAACATTATGAACCCAACATTATTGACATACACTACAACCACAGAATTCACCATTATAAATTACAGGAATATCAGTAGTCCACTTACAGTGAAGGCAGCTCAAACAGCCTTGGTGTATTTTCTGAGCTATCAAAAAAAAAATGTATAGAAATCATTATAATTCCAACGGCAAGACAAAATATGTCCTGTAAATCAAAATCAAACAATCTTTTATTTCCTGTCAAATCATTGGCAATCATAAGTCACTAGAGCATATTTACTAGTATTAAACCATGGATTACCTCTCAGGAACAGTGTACAACCGCAAACACACAGCTTGTTTTACTGAATGCCCGATGACCTCCTGAAAAACACACACATTTGATCAGGAGTCAGATGCATTAGTGCTCAGGAAAAGAACGCTCAGCAGGAAGGGTGAAACAATCCACTTAATGTAGTTAATGTGCTGGAGACCATTAATGGATGGAGTTTGTGTGTGAGAAGGCAAGTTAGAGCATGCTCTGGAAATGATAACAGGAAGGGAGGATGTCCAGTTTGTGAAAGAGAAAAGGTTGTACATTTTTTAAGGGGAGGTATTAACATGACAAGCCTCTTTGTTGTCTATAAATATAATAGGCCCTCAGTTTGCAGCTCGTGTTTTATTGTTATTCTGGTTGAATGAAATTCACAAAGAAAGAAAGAGCTGAAAACAAAAGTTGTTCAGCCCTAAATGGGAAAAAGGTTTCAAAGCAGAACATGTAAAAACTGTTGTTGTGCCAGTGTTTACAGAGATAAAGAGAGTAGTGATGTGTGTGTGTGTGTGTGTGTTAGAGACTCACGGCTGGTTTCTGTAAGCACACATCAATGAACCCCTCCATCATTCTCTTGACAAAATGCAACGACTTCTGTGGGTAAGTGGGGAAGAGCAGCGGACTGTCTGCAACACAAGAAGTATCAAACATGCAGTAATTAATTATATTTCTCAAATTCAAAAGTATTTTTTCTCCAAAAACAATAAGTTTACATTAGCAGTCTTGTGGTCTAATAAAGGAAGAAGGTGTTATGATTTTACCTTTCAGATGAGTGCTCTGCTTTACAAATGTCACCCACTGGTTGCCCTCCATGTTGGGTGGAGAGATCAAGTCTTCATCTTCATCCTTCAAGTACTGCAAAATAAACCAAACAAGAAACAACAGACCAAGTATGTTATGAAATGAGGAAAAGAATTCCCTTCTTGTGTAAGAACATGTAAAAAGGTCTTTACCTGTCCGACACGCTCAACGTTGAAATACTTCCCTTTCCGATCAAACAGCTCCTCGTTCTGAAATGGGGAACAGAAAATGAGATGGGCTTTCACTAAATGTTTGTTTAGTATTCAAATTGTGTTTCTCATTCACTCACAGCACTAAAATGCTCGGACAGGAAGTCAGCCACAAAAGCCAGATCCTTCTGAGTCATCTGAAACAAACAATGATATTTGCATTTACAACAGCAGACATCTTTAAATGGTTCAAAAAAAATTGTATATCTTGTATTTTAGGGGGTTCATCTACTTCATTCCATAGGCTGCATCACACAGTGAGTTATCCAGTATCATGTTATATATGCATCTATTTTTTTAATTCTTTAAATTATTTTGTTTTGATTCTTTAAATTATTATTATTAAATTTATCACAAATTTCACTCTCTTCATGTCTGTTGATATCTCACCTTGTTAAGCTCAGGAGGAACATGATCTTCGGACATTCGAAGCATTGCTGTGAAAGCAAAAGCTGTTACAATACAGACTATAACAATAAAGACTGTTCCGAAATTTTAGTCACAATCTCTTAGCCATAATGGATTGTTTTCACTGAGCTTGTTGTAATGCATTTATGGAATGTGATGGTTGATATGAACTTGCATCAGCCTGTGTATCAGGAGTGCAACTATAATGCTTTAAAATAAGAATGATGATTATAAATAAACTTCATTCAATACCGAAAAGTAACAATAAAAATTACTCAGTATAATTGCACATTGCTTGTTTTCTAAATCAGTCAACATTGTGTTCCATGGCCAGAAAGCTTCCTTAAAGGGATACTCCACTTTTTTTGGAAATCAACCCAGAGATTGACTCATTTTACAACCCAGAGTTAAACTGTTGAGTTTTACCGTTTTTGAATCCATTCCACCGATTTTAAGATATTTAGAAGAATATCAGTAACCAGACAGTTTCTGGTCTCATTGACTTCCAGAGTAGGAAAAAATATACTATGGAAGTCAATGAGACCAGAAACTGTCTGTTTACTGATATTCTTCTAAATATCAGAAAATCGGCTAAATGGATTCGAAAACGGTAAAACTCAACTGTTCATCTCTGGGGGAGTTGTAAAATGAGCCCATTTCCAAAAAAAAAAAAAAGTGGAGTATCCCTTTAAAAGACTAGGTATTGGAACAAGGAGTTTTTGACTAAATTGATCTGAAGACTAAATCTCTCACAAAAACTACATCTTACCAACATACAGCCATCTGAAAAAGGCTTTGAAGTTCTTCATACTCTTATCAATGACTCTGGAATCAAGACAAGCATTTGAGTGAAGTTTAATAACGACATGTACAGAACGGACATCCAGGATAAAGAGGATAGTAGAAGATTAAACTTACTGTAAAAGTTCACTGGCCTTCAGGGTAAAAGATCCCACAGCTACGATAGCATCTAAACCATAAACAAAAGATCATGTATAAATATCTCATTATACTTGCTTGTTTTTAGTTACAGATTTCTTTTTAAATTTTTATAAGATTTTAAGTAGTAGTATGACTTTAATTGTTGGCTGGACATGTTGTCTATAACAATGTTATTATTATTAACTACAGTTAGTTATAGAATATTATATAAAGATAGATAATCAAAATTATGAAAGCACATAACTAAAACTAAAATTAAATATTGAAAATGATCTGAATATGATCTGAACCGTGAGTTTAGGGATCCATTACACCACCAATTTAATAGTATACAAATAATAGTAAAATAACACTGGTCTATAAATAGTCAGTCTTTTACCCTCAATGGCTGCAGGATCCAGGCCGAGAGGTTGAAACTTCTGCTTCCAGAGCGCCATTCCTTTGACCTCGCTCAGATGATACAGCAGCGCCTCAGAGCCACTGTGTGCACAGCAATCACTCAATGCACAGGCCGCTCTGTAACATTCTCTATCTGCTGAATAATACGCACCTCTGCAAGTGACTGATAACAAGTTTCTGGATGCAGGAATATGAGGAATCAATGGACTGACCCAACATCTTTAGGCCCTGAGTGGTTAAAAAAAGTTAAACAATTGCGCTAATGACAGTACGATAACTAATGCGGTGAATCGAATTCCAGGTAGATTTACCTTGACAGTGAGTTGATTCATGAGAAGGGCCTGAAGTTCAGGGCTAAAGGAGAAAAAGGAATATTGATATATACATTTCTACAAGAATGATCATTTGTCATGTCATCATCTGATTTGGTTATGCAAATGTCAAAAATATAACAACACCACATTATCAGGTACATGCTAAATTAATATTATTCTGACTGTAGCTATACATTTGCAAACATATGCTGCCCTCTGTTGGCCACTTGGAGTGAACACATGCATGAGCAGATTTAATCTCACATGCTTTCAAAACAATCTAAAGAATATTTTATTTATTTATATATATATATATATATATATATATATATATATATATATATATATATATTAAGGCGGTGCAAAGATTAATTGCGATTAATCGCATTCAAAATAAAAGTTTGTGGTTACATAATATATGTGTGTGCACTGTGTAATGTACATATTTATGAATTATTTGCATGTAAATACTGTGTGTATGTGTGTGTATATATATATATATATATATATATATATATATAAATAACACATTTTCTTTTTTTTCTTTTACTTTTATTTTTCTTTAAACACAAACTTTTATTTTGAATGCGATTAATTGTAATTAATCTTTGGCCACCCCTAATATATATATAATATTGAAATTACATAATAGTAATATAATACAAATGTTATTATTTATACATAGGTCATAGATATTATTTAAACATACATTATACATTATTTATACAAGCATATAATGCTTTTATGTTAAATATATTTAATGTTATACAAATACAGAATTATATAGAATTAATGTAATATTATTTTATATAAATGTTATAATGCGATTTTACAAGCATTAATCAATAAGAAATAATTGTGAAAACAGAATGATGAAACAGAAACTTTAATTTGCCACCATTATGACCACAGTGGTATGACAATACCGTCGAAAAACCTAGTGTGACTCATTTATGAATTGTGTGTACCTTGCATGTCCCCATAACAGTAGCTCCAGAAACTCATCCTGAACCTGAGTGCTTGTGTTCTTTTCCTGTAAAAAACCCCAAAAAACTATCATTTCTAAAACTCTAAGAAACAACAAACAATGGCTTCCATGGATCACAGTCCATTATTGAATTTATATGTATTTTCCCTAATGAATGCCATCGTATCAGATGCTTGTATTTATATTTGTTTGTTTGTGCCTGGCTCTTACCTGGACAAACTTAGTCAGGCGGAGATCCATCTGCATAAGAATGTCCTCCCATGCTTCACACATACAAGTGAGAGAGAGACGCAAATACTAAAAGACAGAAAAAGGGTGAAAGATACTCTGTGAGCATAAACATTCGAGTTACAGTAAAATACAGGTGCTTCTATGAGTAAGACGCCAGTGAAGACACTCACCTGTAGCAGTGTGGAAATGTGCGTAAACTTGCGTGCCATCTTGGTCAACTCAGGCAGACAGGAAGACAGCAGCCCAGTGTCCAACTGCAACAGTCAATCCACTGATATCACTCTCAATGCAGAGATGCCACGACGTAACCTGACAGCTGTCATTCTGTCACTCTTTACTTGCAAACTGACTGTGGTCTCATCAACTTCAAATGAATAGCAGTAACATACACTTAAATAATACTTATATAATTACAAAGAGGCCATTCGCTGGAGTTATTGTTTCATTATAGACGGCACACACCTACACGAGCACACACACACCCACAGGCGCACAAACCCACACACATATGACATTCTAAGTATAAGTTACTTATAAGGGTTATAAGTTACTTATAAGGGTTATAAGTTAATTACAACTTATAAATTCATTATAACTTATATTTATAAGAATTTGGATTTTTAATTTTTTTTTCTTTTTATCATGGACATTTTTATTTATCAAGAAGCACAGTGCTGACAATACTGGAAAAACATTACAAGATTTTAATCAGTCTTTACCTGTATGTAATGTATCTCAGGATTGTCTTCTGCAGATCTTATCTCTGTAATAACAGAGAGGGACTTGAGGTCACTAGACAGTCCAAGACTACGGCACGTCCCTGAGATCTGAAACAGACATAAAATACTGTAACACAAATAAACATTAACTTGGATTTCTAAATGCATTCAAAGGACTTCTATTGTATATATATATATATATATATATATATATATATATATATATATATATATAGTTTATTAAGAAATAGCATGAATGAAAAGAAAAAAAATATGTGTGAGGTAAAAATTAAAGCATGTTTGAGGTTTTATCTTACTCCACTCAGCGTGGCGATCTTATACAAGCCATACGCATAAAGCTCGACAAATCCAGATGGCCCTCCCACCACCAAGATATTAAGTCTGCAAATAAGCATCACACATCAATCACAATACAACAAGCTTAACCAATCAGGTCAAAATCCTACAACACTGACCTCACTTCCCCCAAAAGGTTTGTGACTTCATCTGATTTCTCTTCACTGCAAGAACAAACCAGAGTGGACACACATTAGCACATGCAGATGACCAATCAAAAAAAGTATGACAAAGAAAAAGACAAATAAACAGCATATCAAGCAGATAAAATGTCATCTTACCTAAATATCTTGGATGTGGTGCTGTAGCTGAACAAAAACACAGCACAAAGGAAAATGGCCATAAAAAATGAGAAAATATAAAAACAAAGGAGCGACCCAAGCACTTGTCATTCAGCCCTGTCCAAAGACAAACCAAAGCTCGGAAGCTCAGAGTCTCACCTCTTAGGTAAAGTGGGCAACTTTGGAAGGAAACGACTGGACTCATCTTCAGACTCGCTGAATAAGGACAATGTGCTAGAGGGAAAAAAATGGATTTAACCAAGCAATCAATGGAGAGAAAATGGATCCACTGTAAAAAGTCACACCTGCTGTCATCCTGCATCTCCATCCAGTGCATGCAGGACACTGGGTAATCCACAGGGAACAGGTGGAGGATTTCTGCCTTCTCTGCATCACACAGAACCACCTGCTTTGTGTCTCCCACACTGAATGCCAGGACTGTAGACAATCCAATGTTACTAATCATTTAACATGGCAATGGTAGCTTATTTATACTTCAGAATGTGGAGGGCATTTATTTATTTATTTTCTGTATCATATGTTGTATTTTGTTCCTGCACACAACAGGACATTAACAATTGCTTTAAAGATTGGGTTTATTTGTCAAATCAGCAGCAGCATAGTACCAGAGACAATTTAAAGGACTTTGATAATACTAATACTGGCAATATAAAAAAGTGTTCATTAATATGAATACATTATATGAGTGCTGTATTTATGAGTACATGGGTAAAGTGCACCTCAGTACATATATTTTTCCCCATTTCAATTGTTTTTAGTCATTTTATTGTGTTTTTGTCACAATTAACTATATTAATTTATATTAATTTTATTTCAGTTAACGTTTATTGTATTTCAAGTAATACAACTAAGACGAATCATGCAGAGAAAAACTATTTGAGCTTACTTTTCCCATCAGGTCTCCAGGCCAGTGATGTGATCTCTTTTCCGGTGTTCTCATTGGGTGGTAAACTCCACACCCGCTGAAAGTTGGCAAGCCGATGCAAGAGAAGCTGGAATGGCAGAAATAGTCTAACTTAATGAAACCACGAATGCAGTCCTACAGATTCGCATCTATTGACTTTAACAGTACTGTTTAGATAGGTATGTGTATGTCTATATAAGATCTAACCTCTCCTGCAGTGTTAGCCAGGGCTATAAGATCTCTCTTAGGAGACCAGGCCATGTACAGAATAGGGTTGGGGAGCTGTTTCTCCCCGACCTGGCGAAAAGCAGGCATCGTTGAACCCCTGCGGAAGGAAAATGTTGATCAGACGAGGATCTGCTGCTGGACATGAGTGACAGCAGTAACTAATGATGAACGCAGATTATTCTATAGTAAACTGAAACTTTTCATGCACTACAGCCCTTTATGATGTACTGTACTTGGTTCACTGGAGTGACTGCTATTCCACAACACAACATTAGCCTGATGTTAAGACTTCACGCACTTAGTAGATAAACGACGACAAACGATAAACTCCGCAATCCAGCTCTTCTTTTAAATTCCTTCCAACCGTATAGAGAAACTTATTTATTACATTAATATATTCTTATTTGTACCGTAACCAGATTCATATTCATAAACCTCATGATAGAGTGTATGGCTGTGCGACCAATGAAACGTGAGTCTGACCCGCCAATGAAATGATGACTACGGGAATTCCAATGGGCCAAAATACATTTGAAAAACGCGTGCGAGACTTCCTATTTACTTAGCCGGGAAGTTTATTTAGTATTTATTTAGTAGGGAAATAACATAGAATATGTCAAAGTGGAGGAAACTGTAAATATGTTTTCGCTACAAACCAGTGTGTTTAATTGAGATAATACATTAAAATATTGTGGTAAGAAATACCGGTTTACAATATCAAGCAGTATAACGAGCTTTTGTACAGCTAAAATTATCTGGAAGTAAGTTAAATGACAACGGAAGCCAAACACAAATACAAATGGCTGCATTTGCTCTTACATGCCCTTACCATAGACAGTGAGTAAAAGAGGCTCTTACCTGAAAAATTAGGTGGATAGCCAGAGTGAAAAATCACAAAAACCTGTCAACCAGGCTTATACGTTCGGTTAAATTTAACCACAAAATAAATATAGATTTCACGCAAATCTGGTTGGTTTTTCTTGGTAAATGAGAACAACTATCGAACAACACTTATCAGAAAAAACAGAGAAAGTTACTTAATCCATTTGTGTTTTGTTGACACAGCATTGCTGAAACAGGACAGGGGCTCACCAATTCCCAGCTTGATTTGCATTTTACTGATTGAGATCTTTGAATGTTTTTGTGCACAGCTTAAATATACATGCATGTGTGTGTGTATTTATATATATACAAAATAATTATACACAGTGTACCCACATATATTATGTAAATACAAACTTTTATTTTGGATGTGATTAAACGTGATTAATTTGACAGTCCTAATATTTTTGTTTGAATACACTACTTGTACCACCTAGTATTGTTTTGTTTTATGTCTGTGAAATAGTTTGTGTAAGCAATTTTCATGTCACTAAAATGATTACTGTCTAAGCGGTTGCTTCTTGCCCTAAATAAGCTACAGTATGGACAAGAGCTTTTGCTGTCTAATCTAAGGAAATGCTGGTAGTGTGCAAATTAGAGAAACATTTCAAAACTTTTTATGTGTCCTTCATTTAACAAAAAGAAAAAATGAATAACAAACTTTCCAGTATAATCTTTCATCAGAATTGTTTATCATAAAATTATCTGAACAAAAAACAATTAAGGTTATGTCACAATTATGTGCTGTTGCATTTTGTTTTAAACAAAAAAAATTCAAGTTTAAATTTTTCTTTATTTGCAATGCAGTTTGCAAACATTCACATGATCTATTTTTGTGAGATCCATTACGGCGAGTTGCTTTAAAAGTCCCCTCTCCCTCTTTAAACACATTTCCTTTTACTTTCCTCTACTTCTGATCTTGTCTCTCTTACTCCGGCAGGCCCATATCTTTGCGGGTGAGTGTCGCAATGACGCGATCTTTCAGATTCTCTGGTGTAGCACATTTGGGCTCTGATTGCAGGGACTCCATGGTCAGTTTCCTCCACAGGTACTCTATTTTAGAGTCACAATGCCACGGGTTAAAGGTCAACTCCACCCAACTGGTATTAATATCTAATATGCCAGGAGACAGAAACTGCAGCCTGTTTTCACTGAGGTCAACATACTCCAAGCGCTTGAGCCCTTGAAACACAGGTGGCGGGAGGGTGTCTAGGCGATTTTTCTGCAGGAAGATGTGAGTCAGGTTGGCAGAATGACTAAAGGCTTTTACATCCAGGGACTGGATTTTGTTCTGGTCCAAATGAAGTCTCTCTAGAGCAGGGTGAGCATCTAGACACCCAACTGGAAGCTCTTCGAGTTTGTTCTGCGAGAGGTGCAGAATCTTTAGCTGACTCAGACTTTGGAGTTGGGCCATTGGGAATTTCATAAGATGGTTTCCGGAAAAATCCAACCACGTGAGATTGCTGTTACTGGGCAGCCAGTCTGGGTGGAGGTTGGAGATGCGGTTGTCTTTCAGCACCAGGTTGAGGAGTGGAGCGTGATGGAAAACATACGCAGGCAACTCTCGAAGTTCATTGTCTGTGCACAGTTTGGATGAGAAGAGTTAGAACACAGGCTGTGACCTGCTACACCAGTTCAGTTCTTTTGGCTGTCATAAAAACGTGTCTGAAAAAACTGCCTTCAAGGGTTTTTTTTTTTTTTTTTGACAGAATTTGGAGACTTCTGAAAATATAAAATAAAATATAACGCACATTCAACACAGTGCACGTTTTTTAACAGTTTACGATTTTACGACATACGGCATTGAATGACTCCTGAGATAACACTGTTTGATTTGACTTTATTCTCTTTCAAACCACTAAACGGCGAAGGAATTCAACTCAGCACTTTTCTTAACATTGTAATTAATAAAAGTTGCAGAAAGGCAGTGTTAAATTTAGATTTTAAATTTTATTTTCATTTAAAATTAGATTTTAATTAGATTTTTTATTTAAAATTAGATTTTAAATTTTATTTTCATTTAAAATTAGATTTTAATTAGATTTTTTTATTTAAAATTAGATTTTAAATTTTATTTTCATTTAAAATTTGATTTTAATTAGATTTTTTATTTAAAATTAGGTTTTAAATTTTATTTTCATTTAAAATTAGATTTTAATTACATTTTTTATTTAAAATTAGATTTTAAATTTTATTTTCATTTAAAATTAGATTTTAATTACATTTTTTATTTAAAATTAGATTTTAATTTTTATTTTCAGTTCTAAACCTCACAAAACCATTCAGCTATAGAGATGTTATTGCAAGACCAGTTTAAAACCTTGGCATGTTTGCATTTCATTTTTCAACTGTCTAGATTTAGTTCAGTTTTTTTAAATAATATTTTACAACATACTTTGTTCAAATGTATATCGTATCTTGAAGTGAAACAGATGTTTATTATATTATGCCTGTAACATTTGGGTTCACAAGTTATAATTTATCATTTATAGTGTAGGCTAAATTGAAAAAAGTGGTAACCTGATTTTGTAAGAATTTTTTTCTACTTGAGCTAACACTGATGTAACCTTCTGTTGTCAGATAAGTTTATTAATATGAATTACTTTGTAAAATAAAAGGGAGGAGAACTGATCATTGGTTAAAACTGTATAAAATTGTGAGTTGCAAGTGAAATGGTCAGATGTCTAGCATAGTCATCTCGGCTTTCTTGCGTTGTTCAATAAAGTCTTATTTTGACCTCTGGATGTAATTATGCCTCTTGAGCTTCATTCGCAAGAAAGAGAAGACTTTTCTCCACAACACTAAAAAGGAAGAGATGTTCTTTACTCCACAAACGGCTCATTGCAACTTCCACACACACAGCTACAAAATACACGTGAATCTTAACCTCAAAAAGCCTACATAAGGAGCTTTTATACACACAGACTCACCCGTGAGGTCTATGGTGTGCAGGTAATGAAGGTCCTTCAGAAGATCTGCTGGTAAGCTGCTCAGTTTGTTTCCGGGCAGGTGTAACTCCTCTAGCTGTGGGATGGCTTTCAGATGTTGAGAGGTCAGCACGGTCAGGTTGGTGAACTGGATGGTTAAGGAGGTGGTGTTGCCTGGGAGACCGTCTCCAGGGAAATGAGAGAGGCCAGCATCAGGACACACAACCTCGGTGCTTTTGGCGCTGAAGTGGCAAGTGCATCGCTTTGGACACGAGATGGCGTCACGGGAACAGAAGACGAGCATCACCGAGAGCGCGTGCATGAGCCAGGAATTCATCTTCACGAGCTTCAAAAGTTAAAGTTCAAATAATTTTTTGTTTGTTTGTTTGTTTGTTTATTTGTTTGTTTTTAAGTTGATGTTTTAATACTAGCATAGAGTTTCCTCGTTTATATTTGAGAAGAGATTTACTCCGAACAAAAATATTTTCATGAATGTAGCTATAATATAAGAAGAAAGCGAAGAAAAAGGAATCGCATAGAAATGTAGACTGAAGCTCAGTCTAAAATGGTAAAACATTTACAAAACGATCTTACCTTTTATTGTTTAAGTGTCCAGCTATTCCAAAACTCTGCTCATTCCCCTCAGTTATATCCTGTATGTGACTCAAGCACTGTTTACAGGAAAGTAGGACAGTCAGAGAAAACCCGTCACTTATGTAAATAATGAGAACATCTGGACATGGCTGAAGGGTAAAAGTACAAAAGACATTCCCTAAAAGAAAAGTATATTAAAATTAAAGCATTGGTGGTTACACGAGTGTTGTATTAATATAGGCTAAGTGGGGTAATAAATTGTGTAATTTGTAAAAAATATCAAATGTGCATGTAAACTGAGGAAATGTTTATATGGAACGCTTAATAACAGTCAAAGTATTAGATCAATACATGTAAATGATTGATGTTTTGGCAGCAGCATCAGCATTGCACAATGAACAAGAGGTTGCACAACAAATGTTCTACACAAATAGGCATCTTTTGATTCCAAATTTTCTAAGTCAATGTATGTATGTTGTTGTTATTCTTTAGGGTATAAATTAATCATAAAAAAATCTTTGTCAGTTGAAAACAATCTAATATTTGGTAAGCTACAATTTACATTTTACCTGAGATATTTTCCAAATAGAATATGAGAACTTAAATTGTAAGCTCAAGACTATTGAACAGGCTATTTGATGAATTTTAAACAATGGAAACAATTAACGAAATTTGAGGCCAAAATGATTTATGATTATCAATAGATTACCTTAAAATTGAACGGTCTCCTTAGCCAACCCGGTATCACGACAAGACGTGAAATCATCACGTTGGTCCACTTTGGAAAACGTGTAGATGTCACGGTTTAACCCCCTCAAACGTGAAACTTACACGTTTAGTGGAGAGATACCCGGATGTTGATCTATTCAACACGCACATATAATGATCTTTATCAGTATGCTCTTTATTGGTAATTCTGACCTAATGAAAATAAAGACATTTATTAAAGTATCAGCTACTTAGTGCATGACACAGAATTGAAAGGACCTAACATATTAGTGCGAATAACAAACGTTGAAGTTCCAACAGTCATGTTCCAATCAGTTTCAACGAATTTCTGTTTCCAATTCTAACGAATTTCTCCAGAAACGTGTCTTTGGGATCAGTTTCTGAGGTAATTGTTGTGGCTGGAGCCTGTAATGGCTTTTGGTGACGCGCGCTCTACGCCAAACCCCTCCCGGTGGCACCGCGCGCTCAGCGCTGGACATCCCAGTGTCCCTCAGTCACTGCTGGCAGACTTACAATGATCCTGGGCCGCTAAGGGACCGCGCGCCTTTCTCATCAGGTCAAGGAGACCCCGCGGAGACTGAACCTTCATTTGGAGAGCTCCAGTGCTCTAGAGACGCGATGGAGACCTCCAGCAGCGTGTCAAACACCACCGCGTTCACGCGACTTCTGAACTTCACAGAGGACCCAGCCAGCTTCTCGGAGAAGCCTCCCATGGCAGAGTTGCGCGCCACAGAAGAGCCGCTGTCTCTCGTGCTCAGCAGCTTCAGGACTGATGTGGCTCCAGCGGGGCTCCTGGCGGGTCCATTCTCGCCCTCTGAAGAGCCCACTCACCTGATTGTGGCTTTCTGGGATTCACCATTGAGTCACTGGATTAATGTGTTTGTTGGCTTGGTCCTGTGCTTCACCATGCTGGGGCTAGGCTGCACGGTGGAGCTCAGTCAGCTGGGCGAGCACATCCGAAAGCCCATAGGAGTCCTGCTGGCGGTGCTGTGCCAGTTTGTTCTTATGCCCCTCATAGCTTTCCTCCTGGCACTGGCCTTCTCCCTCAAAGATGTGGCCGCTATGGCTGTGCTGCTTTGCGGCTGCTGTCCTGGAGGAAACCTCTCCAACATCATGTCATTGCTGGTCAACGGCGAGATGAACCTCAGGTAGCTATGATATCTATTACATCCGTCTGGTGATCAACTAAATGCTTCAAAGAGATTTTGATTTGTTTTGTTGTTGCGGTGATGCCATTAAAGAACCATTTGGGTGGTCAAAAAAACAAACAAACTGAAAGTCAAAAATAACCTTCAGTAAACAGTTCTTAAAAGAACCATTATTTTTTTAGTTAAGAACATCTTAATCTAAAAAAAAAAAAAACTTTTCCCATAAAGAACCTTTTGTGGAATAGAAGTTCCATGAATGTTAAAAGTTCTTCGTGGAACCACCGATGACAACAAATAATCTTTATTTTTAAGAGTGCATAACAATGTTTGTGAAAAAATATTGTGATATTATAAAATATTGTGAGAATATGTTAGGCTCATTAAAGAAAAACTATCACAGCTAAAATGAGTCTCAGATTAGGCTGCACATAGGCTATGTCACAAAAATAAAATTAAAAAAATATCGAGAATGTAAAAAAGATAATGATAATGTGTTAAAAATATTTAAATATTTCATTTGAAATATTTATGGATTTTTGGACATTACACATATATTGTGGTTTAATATTTGTCAGTATAACTATCAACTCTTTTCATTTTGACAAAATTACAATATCGAGAGATAGGTTAATGACAGCGGCGCATAAAAGATAAATTAAATAAAGGTCAGAAGAACGCGTCAACTGTTTGCCTGACTTGGTAAAACATTGCTTTTGGTGTTTTTTGTTTTCCAGCATCGTCATGACCATCTCGTCCACTGTGCTGGCGCTCGTGCTCATGCCGCTGTGTTTGTGGATGTACAGTCGCGCTTGGATCAACACACCCGTGGTCAACCTTCTGCCCTTCGGCGCCATCATTCTCACTCTCTGCAGCACCCTCATTCCCATCGGGCTCGGGGTCTGGCTCAGACAGCGCTATCCTCGAGTGGCAGAAATCATCATTAAGGTGACTAAATGCACGAAAAAAAATCTTGTTCAGTTGTCTAGTGGTTCAAGATATAGGGCCACAGCTGCTCGCATTTGCTATTCTTATAAAGGAAACTGAAACATCAGACAGTTGGTTTTTAGAGGAGTCACTAGTGGAATATCTTCATCCTAAATGATTATGCTGTCTTTTCTTAAATATCACTTGTGATGGATTTCTTATGTGGTCTTAACGTCCACAATCTCAGGCCATTAATAGGAGACTGAAGTGCCCAAGGGCAAAGTGGCGTCAAGTGGGTTCTTCCTTTCAGTTGAGCTTATCTAAGAACAGGCTGGTCAGAAGAGCACAGTGGCGACTGTGAGATAGACAGAGGCGGAGGGGTGGGGGTGACGGGGTGTGTGATAAAGGAATAGAGGCTGTTGGGGGGGTGGGTGCGACGGGAAAGTGGAGTGGATAAAAGTGGGCTGATTTGTCACTCATCATGGCTTGCACTTTTCTCCTCTAGTAGCATCATCATGTCTGTCTGTGCCATTCACTATTTTCAGGATTCATTCCCCAGGCCATACTTAGCTAAATATGTCACATCAATTGTTCCCAGACTTATTACTGAAAATCCTTTACAGCTAATTACACAGTGCCATCTTCACAGTTGTTCGAGATGGTCACTGCAGAACATGAAATCCTTGGGGAGGGGTCGGATCAAGATCCAACTCCTCCCAACTTATGTATACCTAAACCTACCCAGCTCCACCCCTTGATCCCTAAACCCACTCCTAAACCTATCCAACTCCACCCGACTCCGCCACCTAGAGTGAGTGGAGGCGTGGCTAATTTGCATATTTAAAAAATCAGGTATACTAAATGAGGCAAGGGTGTAGAGTTGCATTCAAGATATTTTAAGAATTTAAGAATTTTAGACATGAATACAATTTTTTCCCAAGGTAAAAAACGTTTACATGTCATTTTGGTGATCAAAGATGAGTTTTAAGGGATACAATTATTGCATACACAGTGGGACTTGAATGAGTTTGTCTGAATGTTTCATTTCATAATTTCTTTATTTTTTAGTCATTTATACTTCATGATACTTTTAATTTGTATTTGTTTGGTTCTTTATTCAATCTCAAACCATTATTTTATTTTTAAATATTAAGAGGTTTGCATAAGTAAACTATTAAACTTTGCTGAAATAAATGTCTTGCTTTGGTCTACGCTGGAAATATTCCGTTAACTCTGCTAAACTATAATTACCGAAACTAAAACTTAAACTAAATATCTAAAAACTAAATAGAAATGTGTTCACAAAATAATAAAAAAATAAACTAAAAATAACAAAACCATTAATGAAACTAACCAAAACTGAAAAAGTTTTAGATGAAAGCAAATTTGAACCTTTATAACAGAATTGAAAAACTACAGTAACCTTGGGATTGGTTATTTAAGGATAGCTTAATGTTTAAAATATTTAGAAATAGTCTCCATTAGAAAAATTGTGAGAATATGTCCATAAAAATAAAGTGTTGATTAAAAAAATTATATTATAATAATAAGTCCATTAGACCCATATAATAAAAATAAGAATATTATATAAGAATATTCCCATTACTCCCAAAATATAAAGTAAAAAATAGTTTGAGGATGTCCATAATAATACACAGAAAATACAATCAAGATATTGTGCAAATATATTAAGCATGAAAAAATAATATTTTGATAATAATGTCGATTAGATCCACATAATAAAATAAAAATATTGTGAGAATATGTCCATTACACCTAGGAAATATTACAGATTATGTTTGCTAAATAACTAAAATAAACTAAATGGACCAATAGACTGTATAAATTCTGATGAGAAATTTCAATGAGATCTGTATGACAGTTTGACCCTTGTATATGTCTATAAGACACTTCTAATTCAACAATATTATTGATCTGCCTGCATTGACACCATTATATGAGATCTGATCTGAGCTGGACGATGACATCACGGTTTTCTCCAGAGCGGCTAAATATATCAATGAACTAAATTAATAACCTAAAAAGCTCCATATAAATAAAGGTAACTTGACTGTTTGTAAGATTTACCAGCCTATGCTTTGCGTTGTGCTCCAGGTGTCTCTGTGGTCTCTCCTGGTCACTCTGCTGATGCTCTTCATCATGACTGGAACCATGCTGGGCCCGGAGCTGCTGGCCACCATCCCTGCCTCCATCTACCTGGTGGCCGTGCTCATGCCCATGTCCGGCTACGCCGCAGGATACGGCCTGGCCACGCTCTTCGACCTGCCCCCCAACAGTCGGAGGACCGTGTCTCTAGAAACCGGATGTCAGAACGTGCAGCTCTGCACAGCCATCCTGAAGCTGGCGTTCCCTCCGCACCTGATGGGAGGCATGTATATGTTTCCTCTGCTGTACGCACTCTTCCAGGCAGCAGAGGCTGGCATCTTCATTCTGGTTTACCGCATGTACAGGACAGAGGTACTACATAAACAGGACCTCATGCAGGATGATGATGATGATGATGATACAAACATATCCTACAAGAGAATGAAAGAAGAAGATGTGCCGTTTGATTCAATGTATGGTGCGGTAACAGTGAGCGATCCCAATGTCATTGTGCTTGAGTCACAGGATGGTGCTGGAAGTCCTACGCCTGTATAAGGGGACAAAAACAACCCACTTGAGACTCACTACAGGACCTGCATATTTAGGATTTATTCATGTCATCCGTCACTTCCGAATTTATGACTAATTACTCACAGCATTCTCACTAATATGTGCCAAAAAGGATTTCAAGACTGTGAAATTGGAGACTAATATCATCATGACATCACACAGTGGCGATACTGAATTTGAATATCCCGAGCCAATATTTGAAATCTTTATCTAAACACACTAGCCAGATATTACGATTCAATGGCATTTTCTGAATTAGCATAAAATATATGCCAAATTCAAAAACACAATACACATGCTGCACATTTATTAATAAAAAAATATTTTTAAAAAACAAATAACACCATATTTTAGACAAATATAATTATTATATTAAATAAATAATTCTATATAATTCTTAAATTATATACAACTATGAATATATATATATATACACACACACAGAGAGAGGTTTATGTCTATGTAAATTATATATTTTTAGTTCAGAGAATTCATTAGTACATTCATTCATTCATTAATTTATTTAAATAACGTATAAGACATTTTCAGAGTGTCATGGATGTATGCAAATCCACCATTAATATAGATTGATGCTGCTGTTTGTAAATGAATCCTGCTATTACCCCAGTAAAAGGATTACAATTACATTGGCTTATTTGATTATGTGGACCCAGAGGATGAGAAGACTGATTCACATCCCACGCCTTTTACTGCACATCACCCACTGTCAGTCTGTTTCTGATTCCAAAACAAGACAAAATATGTTTTTTTGAGATTATTGCTTCAAAAATAGTGGAATTTTACTGCTTGATATGACCGATATCAAAGGCTACAACCACATGTCAGCGTCAGATTAAATGTCGTTTTGAAAAACTAGAAAAGCCTATGGCAATAAAACAGACTTTATTTAAAATAAGGTTTATTCTAGAAAATTGATTACATTCTAGTTTCCTTCTGAAAATATCCAAATACGGAATCCATCTCTGTAATCGAAATGAAAATATTGTAGCCTACATGTTTATCAGAATATAAGAAAACGCCTGCAAGATGAATAAATGTTTAAAGCAAGCATCTAATATTATTATTTTTGTCCTCCAATATCACTGCCAGACTCTGGTTTTAAAATTATTTTATACACACTCACAAACAACAACTGAAGTATTTAAATTGAAGTATTATGCTATTCGGCCATCTTTTTTGTCAAATACTGTGCTTATGGCACTGGTGCAAACAACTTATTACTCTGTACTGAGTAGTACAAACTACTTATTACTCTGTATTTCCACCTGGGTATTAAGCACAATTTCAGACTTTTCTGAAATGACCGCTGCCATCATGATATTTTCAAAATCAGGGGGGCATTTTAGCAATATTAATAAGGCAATATTTATCAAAAGATCAACCATTATTATGTCTGCAATGACCTTTACACAGAAAGTAGCCTAGTAAAAATAATTGTCCCTTTTCTTAAAAGAGCAACATCCATTGCTGTAAATTAGGGGACTCAACTTCTAACAATATAACACGTAGCCTATTTTTAAATAAATTCTATATTGACATTATAACTAGTTTGTGTTAAAATGTTATATTGTTGCAATTACATCCAAGGACAGCTCTTTGATGTTAAGAACATGCACATTGTGTTTGAAATCTCTCAAATTCAATGAAATATGTATTTTAAAAGTAGAATTTGGAACTGTCCATGACTAGGATGATCCATCTGGTCAATGTAGACTGGACAAACGAGCAACAAACGAATGGTCAACAAACTAAACAAAAATGTTCCCAGAACAGCTAACAATTTAAATAGTATTTTCCAAATCACATTATTACCTTTTTCAGGTCTGGAAAATCCCTTTTGAAAAGTCCCTGATATTTTTCGGATTTGTTCACTAACCCAACGTGTGAATCCATTAATTGGAGTCAATTAACCACCTGACCTCAATCTGTGTCCGTGTGTCTACTTAACCTGTTGCAATGCGTTTTACATTCGGCTAAGCGAAAAAATGGCTATGTATGGTAACGAGACAGTCGACAACTATCTTTATTCTTCTTACAATCCTTATTCTTACAAAAACCCCAAGTTCAAGAGCTGGAGACAGAAAGCTTACTTCGCCAACAGCGGTGAGGGCGAGAACTACTTCGATAATTACCACCGGGCGCAGCTCAAATCCATATTGTCTCAGATCAACCCGAACCTCACCCCGCGTCTGAGGAAAGCCAACACCAAAGACATCGCGGTACAGGTCAACCCGAAGACCGACGCGTCCATCCAGTGCTCTTTGGGCCCGCGGACCCTTCTGGCCCGGAAGCGTGATGCTCTGCGCCAGCGGCGGCAGGAGGTCCAGACCCCCGGAAGCCCCGTCAGCGGCGGCGTCCGGTTCCCGCGCACTCAAGCCGTGTATTCCCCAGTCGAGTCCAGGAGACTAGTGTCCCTCTTCAGAGAGGAGGATGAGGAGGACACGGAGACGGTGGACTGCGCTAGGAAGGTGGAAAGTGCTGAGAGAGACGAGCGCAAAGAGAGTGAGGAGAGCGTGAAGGAACCGCTTAGTCCAGAGAAAAATGAAAACAAACTGACGGAAACAAATGAGGAGAACAGAAACGAGCCAGTGAAAACCGGACAAAGCGAACCCAAGTCCAAGGCTCGTGTGAGATTCCAGGTTAGGGGAAGTTGATTATCCTTGATGCAAAATCATGTTTTTTTCCCCCCAACTTAAAGTGCAATTGAATATTAGATTACATATGGAGTAGACCTTCTAAAAACAAAGTGGATGCAGTTTGTTTTCAGCAGTGTGTTACCTTGTTTTAATGTAGTTTTTGGAGCAGAAGTATGGCTACTATCATTGCAAAGACTGCAACCTGCGCTGGGAAAGTGCTTATGTGTGGTGTGTTCAAGGCACAAACAAGGTAATAGATGGTACATATTTTAACTTGCATGCATGGCCCAATTAAACGTTAAACAGATACACGTTTTCCCCTTCTGTTGTTGCAAGTGTATAGCTATTGATTCAAGCTTTACCGTCTCTTCTAAAGGTTTATTTCAAGCAGTTTTGCAGAACATGTCAGAAATCATTCAATCCATACCGGGTTGAAGACATAACTTGTCAGGTAAGCCATTGTTCTCAACTAGAGGGCCTGAGGCTTTCTATGAGACCACAGCAAACTTTCAAGACACAAAATGATGCTTAAAATGGTGCTACACTTAAACCGATCCAACTTTTAATTTATCCAAATCAACTGTCCATTTCATTGATGAACAGTCTTGAACTAAACTATTAATGTCAATAGTTTACCTGTATTTTATAGATCATATATAAACTGAATTTTGCATTATCTATTCACTTTCAGACTTGTAAGAAGACTCGCTGCACATGTCCTGTAACATCACGTCATGTGGACCCCAAAAGACCTCACCGGCAGGATCTGTGTGGCCGCTGCAAAGGCAAGCGGCTCTCCTGTGACAGCACATTCAGCTTCAAATACATCATTTAGCACCGCTGTGCTCAGGCTTTATTGTTGCCCAGCTGGATTGTCCACTTCAGTCTCTGCATCCTCGCTCAACAAAGACTGCTGTGGGAAAGCAGGTCCATCAGTCTCTACAGTCTCATTTGTTTTTGTTTTGCTTTAATTTGTACAGTACTTGCAGTAACTGCAGGTGTCAATTCTGAAAAATAAATATGGCAATTACTAGCACATCTGGAACCAAAGTTTTATGTGAATGCTTTGCAGAAGGAGGATTTAAATGGCTCCTTTTAGGGGACGTTTACAAAACAACGTTGTACTAAAACTGAAGTTTTATCCTTGTCACGTACAAATGACATCATCAAAATTATCACCATTCACACGGGTCCATTCACTAAACTTTTTTTTTTTTAAACGACACTTTTTGATATAATGTAGCTTCTAAAATTGCATAATGCAGAACACAAATGCACATTTTACATCGCAACACAAAGTGACAACTTGAAAGCTTAATTTGTGTAAAAAAAATAAAATAAACTTAAATTACAAGTTTGAATGAACTGGGAAATCCTTAAGGACCTAAATTGAATGAACAAAATGGCTAACTGGTTACTTGCATATTTAACCTTTGTGGTTAGTTTGTGGTAACATTAAAATAACGCAAAACCAGTAATATGTACATTTATGTAATGTATGAGGTTGTTAGAAAAACAATTCAAAGTTTTACATACTACAAATCCTGAAAAATATCAATTCACAACATGGATAATATCTACAGTAGAACTATAATGGCACTAACACAAAGGAAATACACGTTTGGAATTCATTACTGAACTATTCATTCCAGCTGACGAACAATAACGTCATAGTATATTATGTCATCCATTTGTGTGGGCACTATGGCACTAATATAGTTGTACTTGGTACGGAATGAGAAAAAAAAAAAAAAAAAAAAAAAAAGCATATTCAAAGGTACTGCTTATATGGTTAATAAGTCAATATCTACAATTAAACCCCGAAAACAGCCAGAGTTGCTTATAATCAGGTTTTTATTTAACAGTACAGGAAAAAGCAGGTAAATCAGATGACAAACAAAGACAAACCAGAGAGAAATGTGAGAGGGGGAAACAGAAAAAAAGAGATAATGCACCTTTAGATAAAAACTATATTTTTCCAGGTAAATAATATATCCATTAAATAATTAAGAACAGCATTCAAAATGTACCAAACAAGCAACAGAAGAGATCTCTGAGAGGAATGAATACAGTGAACGTTTTATTTCTCAATGTGCCACGACAAATTCAACGGTTCCCCTCTACGCTCGAGGATTCCGCTTTTGAGTTCGGCAAGCGAAGTGCAGTGCCTTTCAGAAGCGTCGCAGAGCCCACAAACCCTCAGTGCAGCCCTGAGTCTAGGGTTAAGACAGAGCCAACATGGACAAACACTAGCCCCAGTTTTCCCTCAGCAGGGGCTCCAGCGGGGCCTCAGCGGGGGACTTGGGGCCAACATGGAGATCACAGTGGGTTATCAAGGAATGCATATGGCAAAAGCTCGACCCGAGAAGCCGAGCTCGTTCGTCGGGAAATATTGAAGATTAAGGTGGCGTATTATCATAAAGGAGGGCAGCCCGTGACTTCCCAACAGCTATTCAACTCGCAATTTTTTTGCATTAGTCGTTACCCTCTACTGAGCTCTCTCTGATTGAACAGTGCATTACACAAATGTACAAGGAAAAATACTGCTTTTACACTATACATTTTCTAAAATATATACAGAGTAAAATAAGTTATTGATATTTCCATGAGTTGCAGCCAGTTTGCACTTCACCTGTGCATCTCGGTTTGTTAACGTGCATGTATGAGAGAGAACGGGTGTGCAAATATCAGTCCATGTCACACGCACTCGCACGCACACTCTCACGCTCACACTCGTCCTCGCACGCGTACACAAGAGTCTATGGTTTCCTACAGGCAGCTACTTATTTGGTTATAGTTTAAGGGTTTTGTAAGAGCGGCCCAGCGAAAGCTGAAAGTTCTCCCCGACGCAGGTCAATAAAGTTAAACAGATAAACCTCTTTAAATGGAGGGTATGGCCCCCCCAGCTTACAATTACTTGTTAAATATCCTAACATTTACAACCTAAGACTGTTAAAAAATACAATTCTCAAAAAAATATTTCTCGCAGGCTTTTCTCTTTCAAGCATGCTTTTTGCGAGTCTCGCCGATCCATTGCTAAACTCTGATTCTCACAATAACGCTTCAAATCCCATCTCTGCCCCAGTGCATAATGGGGCAGACGGATGTGGATCAGTCTAAAAAAAGGGACACTACCCAAAGGTCATAGGTCATTCCGCCAAAAAGCTCCAATTTCAGCATCATTATCGCCCAGTGTCGCTCCTAATGGTTCTCGAACCAGTCCCATTCTTCGTACTTTTTACAACATCTGAAGAGGTTAAACTATTTTGGAGAAAGGGGGGGGGGAAGAAAAACGCGGTATGTACGTAATAGTTTTGAGCAACTAATGTCCACACATTCTTTAGCCCTTTGAGGTGAAGTCTACATGAAAATCCCCAAACCCACCACCCCGGAGGAAGAGAGTTGAGTTTGTGAAGCTCTCACAGTCCAGTGATGAGGACTGTGTTTTGAGTGTCGATTTGTGTCTGGATGTGGGCCGTGGGGGTCGGTGACAGGATGCAGGTCTGGTGGGGGTGCGGGTGAGTCTGAGCCTGGCAGAGAGCTTCACGGATCTGAAGGTTGAGCTCCATGAGGCGCGTGCTGGCCTGAGATAGATCCCTGCTGGGGCCCACCACAGCCAAACAGCCCGTCTGACCCAGAGTCTGGTGCCTGAAGTAAATGTGCAGCAGCGTCTGCACGGCATCATCCCTCTCACTGCCAAATATGTCATTAGGCCACAGGCACCTGAGGGAATGAAGAGAAGTAAGGCACTACTGCGTTTTCGTTTAAAAACGGAGACCTTTTGCTACGTTTGCACCTCCCGTCCAGACTAAAAAGGGAAAAAACGAAGACCTAAAACGGAGAAGTTCAGAAACGCTGCAGCTCCGTTTCGCGTTTTGAATCTCCGGAGGGCGTTTTAGTGTAGACGAGACAAAACGGAGGCCTTCAGAAACGCTGACCCAGAGGCTGACGCTCGGCTCTCTGATTGGGTGTTATCAGTCATGACGTGTCCGTCCCTGGCATGCCCAGTGTTGGTGAATGGTCACGTGATCCGCATTTTCAGTCGTTTTAATGTGGACGGAGATCACTTCTAATACGCAGATAAAACGCTGGTGTGGACGGAGATCGTATTCGTTTTAATTCTCTGTTTTTAAATGAAAACGCAGTAGTGTGGACGGGGCCTAAGAGACATTGAAGGTGCTTTATAGAGGAAAATACATACTGGAATCTCTCAGATTTATGCCAAAGAGAACTCGAGGAGGTAAATGGATTGTTAATTAGATTATGGATCCTAACTGGACATGATGTAATACATGTTGCCAGCAACAAGCAATTTGTCTGTCCACGCTGATATCAGCCAATCAAAATATGGTTTCTGTTTAACAAACAAACTATGTAGAGCAAGATTTTGGACCACTGAGATTGTACTGTGGGTAGAGCAACTCAGTGTAAACACACAGTAAGTGATTGACAATATGCCACATCGCTTGTCAAGACTGGTTAGGACAAAAAAATGAATAAAACGATAGAGCTATTCAATGCGATGTATTGTTTGGTGCTAGTTATATGAGAGGATATAAATGGCCATTTTTTAAACAGATGGCTTTCTGGTAATGTTTGATGGACTTCAATTATTTAGTTAACTTAGGCCTGGTTTCAGAATACACAATTTTTTTTTGGTTGTTACGATAGTCACTGTGTCAGATTACATGATTTTGACTCCTAAAATCTTGTCGTGTCGTGGACAAGACACATGTCAGACTACACGCTGCTTTCTGACAGTCTTTAACGCCGCACGTGATGTCATCAAGAAGGCGAAACTAGTAGTGAGTGACTTCCAGAAACTAATGTAAACAAACAATGGATGAAGCGGGGAGTGTTGTACTGGCTGTCCTGTGTTCAGAAAAAAAGTAAAAAAAGAAAGAAAACCCGACAATGGACACGTTCCTGGATTGCTCGAAGAGGAAAGTATGGGTAGTATATTGTATATGGGTAGAGGAAAGTATATTTTTTTTATTAAAATTATTGAGATTGCTGCAATTATCAAACAACCACCAAGTCCCACCCTATGCTTCACTTGGCTATCCATTACAATACGGAAGAAAATATCTGTTGCTACTTCTGTTTTACTGTAACTAATCGGTTCATCATACCTGAAGGATTTAACTTGTGCGATAGCTGTGCTGAAGTCCCGTGCTCTAAGACTCTCGATAAGTGAGTGGATGGCCGTCTCTGTGTTCGACTGGTCCACCTCAAACTCGGCCACTCCTTCCTGTCCATCACCCACTGACTCTGCCTCCTTCAGACAGCTCTCTAATATGGCCAGCTCCTCTGACATGTTAGTTACCTGAAAAACACACAAGGATGTCATTTTAAATCAACATTTAGTCAATATTCACACCAATAAAAAAAAAAAAACACACCTGAAAACCGACCAATTTGCCAATACAAAATCAATGCAGCTGACACAGCATTAAAGCACACTGTATTCATGTCATATTAAGCATAAACGCACTGAATTCCTCAGGCAGTGCTTATTAACTCACGTCACCAGCAACATAACAAAACTGTGTCTGCCCTAAGCTGAACATAAGAGAACTGTTATATTCTTTCTACATAACAGAGGTTGCTGAGGTCTGTGTGTGTATGTGTATGGTCTATAAAGTGTAAGTGAGTTTGTATTGATGAGCGATAGGCTGAATGGCTTTGCTCTGGTCTGTGTTAAGCATATCAGTCTCCCTCAGTGAGCTTAATGAAGTTATGCTGCACTAAGAGCATTATTTGCAGTCAGACCTTTATGTGTCCATACTGGCACACATTAACACAAACTACCACAAAATCCAAAAAGAAAACTGACCATCTTCTGTCTATATGGCTGGCCTAACATCCATCCATCCATCTATCTGTTTGTGTATTGACACAGCACCTTAAAGTTGCAACAATCTTGCCTTGAGATGCTGAAAAAGTAACTATGTGTTGCCATAGTCAAAGATGTCCTTTTAATGTAATTCTATATACAAAGAAGACCGTTCACCAAAAAGATTGTCATCAAATCACCCACCCTCACGCCATTTCAAACCGATAAGGTTTTCATTTATTTTCAAAACAGAAGATATTTTCAAAAATATATTTTTAATGAAAGCTGAGAGATTTCTGTCTCTCCATTTAAAGTCGTTTCACCAAAACGTTGATGCTTTAAAGATTTCATAAAGACATCATAAAATTCATCCATTCAACTCCAGGTCAGAAATCCAAGTCTTTTGAGGAGACAAACTATTTATATGATAAAACAACTGATCTGTCCAACACATAAAATCGGAAACACAATAAGGTTCCATTTATTAAAGTCTAGTTAACTACATAATATTAGTTTCTATGTGGATTTACTCCAAGACAAAACCAGTCATTCTAGAATGATTCATTCTTTCCAAATAGAGCTATTCAATTCATCTGGTGAAATTATTTTTGCAGATAATTAAAATTCACAATGTCATTTTTTACCAATATCGTGCAGCCCTAATCCTCTCTATGTGTTTTCTATAGAGATATCGACATCGGTAAATATCGGTATCGGCCATATTAATATCGGTATCGGCCACAATTTTCACAGTGCATCACTAATTCATATCGTTGTCCAGACTATTCTACAATCATACCTTAAGTATCTAATAAAAATATACTATAAGAGCTTCTAACTATACAAGGAAACACAGCAGATACAAACCTCTGCCTCTCTCTTGATGGTGTCCACTCTGCTGATGAGTTTGCAGTAGGCCTGAAAGAGCAGAAGGAGCTGGAAATGGAGTTTATACAACCGTCGACACAACTCCAGCTCCTAGAGATAGAGATAGAAAGATCATGACACCATCACCTCAACATCTCCAGCTTTAATCATCAGCACTGTCAGTAGCAAAACAGCATGATCAGATGAACGGACGGCCAGATGAATGATCAAATCGAGGGATAGACAGACAGAAGGATTAACGTCCTGACTTGAGATGGAGAGGAAGGGTTACACCCTGGTAAATCATTTTGTGCAGCATGACTATATATGGTTCCCTAATCAGAACAAAACCCTGAAAGAGTGATGTTTCTGAAAAACTTTAGATTTGAATGGAGTGATCCAAAATATGTCAGCGAGCAGACGGGTTAGATGGAGGCAGCATGCAAAAAAGTGCAGGAACAAGGAATCTAAGCTACTTTCCTCTCCCATCCTCCACTCAGCTGTCCATGGACACACTCCATTCACACACTGAATGCATAATATGATTTCTAGAAGCGTTAAAACACCAGTAACCTTAAATTAGCAAATTAGCATTAGCAAAGTTAACACCGTAAGTATGCATAAAAACTCACTTAAGCCATTAAATAATGAAATTAATTAATGAAGCTTGTGGTGATGATATATGAATGATCATGAATGTTAAGAGATCAGACGTAGGGGTTGTTCTGAATTCTGATTGGTTGAGAATGATTATGCAGATGTATCAGTGAATAATAGATGAATGCTCAGTGTGCATGGCTGAAAAGAAAGGATTGCGACAGGCTCTAAAATACAATAAACAACTTACTGCTAGCATTTCCATTTGCTAAGCAAGAAGGACAGCCGGTCACAAAAAAAAGAGGAAACACAGGAAATGAGAGAAAGACCAAAAATTAGTGACCTCACAACACCCCCAAGACCACCACGAGAGAGAGAGAGAGAGAGAGAGAGAGAGAGAGAGAGAGAGAGAGAGAGAGAGAGAGAGAGAGAGAGAGAGAGAGAGAGAATATTGCTCTGTTGATAATTAACAAATGACAAAGGTTGCAGTCACATGCAATGCATTCAGGGAGAAATTACTTTGAATAAATTTTCCCTTTTTATGCACACTCAAACATAAGTAACGTTCCTAAATATATGCAAACTATGTAGAAAAGCATGAGAGAGATTGAAACCAATGCAAGTAAGAGAGAGAAATGTTGGCAGAAATAATTTCCACTGTGGCATCACAAAACCCAACTTTAAAGCTATGACGTTGCAGAGAAAATAAAGATGCTAGATTAACATTAATCTAGATTAATAAACGCTGTAAATAATGTAAGTTTAAGATACCTAATGTAATGTCAATGGATTGACTCTAATTGAAAAGTGTAACCAAAGCTACCAAAATCATAATTCTCACACTAGATATGAGCAGAGACAAACCAAATCTACACCATTCAAACTTATATATATATATATATATATAATTTTTTTAAGAAGTCTCCTATGCTCACCAAGGCTGCATTCATTTGATATAAGATACATCTAAATAGTAAAAAAAATATATTATTTAATATATTTTAAAATGCAATTAATTCCAGTGGTGGCAAAGCAGAATTTTTAGCAGGCATTATTCAAGTCTTTTGGAGGGGATCCTGCTAAATTGTGTGGATGAGAGGGATTTTTAACATTTTAAAAAGACATTTAAATACTGTAGAAATCTGTGGCGAGTTTGGCTTGCACACAGATTCCGTGTGGACCTAGTTATAAGTGGTAGAAAGTTGTTGCCCTCCAAATCACCATTGCTTACACTCTTACAGATGTTCTAACATTCTTATTTTATTTCTCAGAGATAAATGGAAATATTTAGAGCACAAATGTTCACGTTTGCATGCTGAAACAGACATGCAGTGATTTGAGTGTTTTTTCATACCTGAGCTTGAGTGTTGGGTCGCTGGTTACTGTCTTTATCACCGAAAGTCTTTCTGCAGTTATCCAACCACTGCAAGGAGAAGAAGAGACGAGTTACCTTGTTAACCAAGTGCAGGTGTAAATTTATGATGTTATTGATGAATGTGAGAGATGACCGATGACGTTTCTGTGAGTGCGAAACAGAAATGGAGAGAGAGATGACTAGTGTGTATGGGAGTGGTGTGTGAGGTAAATTTAATAAGAGTGAACTACTTAGCAAATTAAAGAGGGTCTGTTTAAGCACAGAGGGGGTCGGGACATAATGCTAGAGGCAGTGCCTGTGTCTCATCCAATTACTGTCCCCTAGTCATCCACTATCCCATCTGGCCCCTCTGCTCCCCTTCCTGCAGCCTGTCCGCCCAGCTAAATGATTTAGGGGCTCCGTGAGGCTATTCTTAGTGACCGTGCATGAAGAGATGGGAGCTGACGGAAGCTAGCGCTGGCTAAATCAACTCACGTCCTGATATGATTTAGTAGCCAACAATTGCAAAAAGACGTCAGGGAGCATTTTATGATCCTGCTTTGTCAGCTTATTCTCCACTGCTGTCTCTCCTTCATTGCATAACCCTTTAAAGATGGGTTTAAAGATAAAGCTTCGACAAACAAACTGCACAGAAAATGCCCAGGTTATTTACATACTTTCCAGCTGAAAATCAGTCCACCGCTTCTGTCTTAATGCAAACGAAGATGTTCGGTTGCACTTTATTTTACAGTAAGTGAACTTACAGTGTACTTACCTTAAAACAGTAGTGGTTAATGTAAGGTATGTATGGGTTAAGCTTAGGTTTAAGGTAGGTTTAGTGCCTAGTTATTACCCAGTTATTGTAACTATAACAAGTACATATGTATATGGGGAACAGAACTGTAAAATAAAGAGCTACCAGATGTTATTTCATTAGTGTACTGAATTTAAAGAAAGACTTTCAGTGAGTAATGTAAAATTAATTTTGGTTCCTCACACAAAGCCATCATATGGTTTCAAAATACTCAAAATAAAGAGCACATCTAATAAGGACTTCCTTTTTAGGAAAATAAGGTAATCATAAATCACCATCAAGGCAAACATCTGCTTTTGTATTTCATGGAAGGCAAATAAATTATGTGGGTATGTAAGGATAAGAAAGCGAGTAGTTAACGTGAGATCCCTTTCAATATCGGTCTCTCAACGAGCGATGGGAGTGGAGCGTGAAGCAAACTGCGTTGAGCACTGAGCGATAATGAGTGGAGCGGGCTGATGTGGCTTTGAGCGGCGGAGCGGAGGGGTGAACAGTTCAGTGAGCGAGGAGCTGAGATTCTCACCGCTCCACTCCGCTCATATGCTCTGTGAATGGGAACCCATTATTTATTGGGGTTTTATCTTCCCGCCCTTACACAGATGCACACGCAATCAGAGAAGAGATATAAGGGGAAAATAAGGTTTTTAATTACGAGGGCAAGAAAAAAAAAATTAAGTGCACAAATAAAATTCAATAAACATAAGATTGAGCATTTTGATTTCATGGTGACATTTTAAAAGCATTACAAATGGTTTGTAGGTAAAGTGTTACTGATTTTGTTTAAGTTAGTCACCTGTTCGGCTGCTTCTCTCTTGCTGTTGTAAGTGTCCAGATGCTCTTGTAACTCCAACACACTGAACTTTAGTGTCTCCAAAAGCCCACAGGAGACCAGCTAAAACACACATACACACATACACTTCACTAAATATAGCAATTATGTCACACTATAACACTTATAGAAAAATGATTTGACATAAGCTTTGTGTAAACAGGCAAATGCAATGCCAATAAACTGTGATCTTCCACTCTTCTCAGGTATTTTAAGTATTATAAGCATTGTAAGTATTCAGGTGTGAGGTGCAGAGGAAGTGCACTCTAAATGCATACACTCACAGTTTCAGCATCCAGGAGGACTGTAGGGCACTGGGAGCAGGAGGTCATGACCTCTAGAGAGCTAAGGAACTGGTTTCCCATTCGTTGGAGCCCCTCCCCAAGGAAGCGTACTGAGGCATGGGTAATAGAGTCAAATTTCCTCTGCATGTGCTAAAGAGACAGGAGAGAATCAACTCAACTTCAATCAGTCAAATAAGCTAAAATGTAGGTTAACATTTTGGAAAGAATCTCTTATGATCACCAAGGCTGCACTCATTTGATCAAAAATACAGTAAAAACAGTAATATTTTGAAATATTATTTTAATTTAAAATAACTGTTTTTCATTTTATATATTTTACTGCATTTACTGAAAATAGGAGCATATTACTCCAGTCTTCAGTGTCACATGATTCTTCAGTAATAATTCTAATATGCTGATTTGCTGCTCAATTAACATTTCTTATTATTACCAACCAACAGGTGCTCCTTAATATTTTTGTGGAAAATGTGATACATTTATTCAAAGAAAGTTCTGTTCATCAAAGAATCTGTTTCTGTTCAGAAAGAATCTTTTGTCACATTATAAAAGTCTTATCAGTCACATTTGATCAATTAAATTCATCCGTGCAGAATAACAATATTCATTTATTTTAAATCTTACAGAGATTTACACAATTTTTGAACGGTAAAGTATTTTCAGTTTAAACGAAACCTTACAGAGATTTACACCATTTTCAAATGGTAATGTATTTGCAGAAAACAGAAATGGTTATTAATATTCATGGAATGTGCAAGTACAAACTCACAAACACTCTTAATTTTACCTGGAAGAGTCGTGAGAACACATGGAAGGTATACACAGCACAAGACCCATCCGAGTCCGACAACATCTGGTTGACATGGCAACGCCAGGCGTCCTCCTCGTCATCATAGGCTACGGGTTGGAATGCTGCCAAAATAGCAGAGAGAAAGGGCGAAGGAGGTGGCGAGGCCTGGAGTTCGGGAAAGCCGTCAGCATCACCCTCATCTTGACTGTAAACAAAGATGAAAAACAACAAGACTCAAGACGCATGTAGAGACGTGAGCACCGACACAAAGAGTCGTTCAGGAAGGAAAAATGTAAACAGAGACATGCTGTTCTTTCTCTTAAGCTCTCCCTCCCCTCTCTCTCTCTCTCTCTCACTGCAGATGTCCTGTGCTGCAGTGTTGTTACAGTCCAAATCTATTGCAGATGCACAAAATCAACATAAGCACACACAGCTAAATACACACTTACAGGACTGAAGGGCCGAAGATCTTGATGAAGCATACAGAGTAGAAGAATTTGAGACCAGTGTTGCTGAAAGATGTGGAGGACATGGCCTTCATCTTCATCCTCACTCTCACTAACAGATTTTATCCTTCCCTTCAATGTCTTCCTGCTCTGACGCTCTATTTATCGCAGTCGCCTCTCTGAGCTCTTTAGCTCACGTGTTAGCCTAAATTCTCCCGCTGCGTTTGTGACGTTCTCTGTTTTTCCCTCTCGATCCCTCCCCCACCCGATGCTGCACCGCACCAGAGCAGTTCCCATACTCGCGGAGTGGCGAATGCAGCCTATTTTTCTGTTAAATAGATCTCAGCAGCAGAAAGTTGCCAGGAAGAGTAAGAAAAGGCCCTCATCGCGCCATGTATGCGCTACAATCCAAGCCCCTTGTTAAATCACTACCTACAATTTTTTATTATTCAATCATGTAAGAGCCAGACACATAAGGGCTTAGAGGATGATCTATTGCACTGTGTGCACATATAAGAATGAATAAAGAGTTTGCGGAGGCTCTTTCTGATGTGCTTGGGTATAGACGGCTGACCTTCAAGAGTAATAATGTTCCCAAGTATGAGATCACCATTCACAGAATTAATAAAACTCATCCTTATTATTCACAGCACAACAGAAGCAACACTTAAATGGTATTAAATTGTACAGTGCTGAGCAAAAATAGACTGTTTGCACCTGGTATTAAGATCTCAGATGATACAATTAACAGTTGTAAACAGGGTTGCAAACATTTTGTGATCTGATCAGTCAAAAACATGTTGCATTTGCAGTGAATCTAATCCATCCTGGTGCCTCCCAGAAAATAATGGATTATGTTAAAGTGATGTCTGTTTACGCTAAAATGTAATTGTTTCTTTTTCTTTCAAAAATATTAAAAATCGTACACCCAAAACTTTTGAACAGCAGTGTACATAATTCGATTGCTAAAAAATGTGCTTGACATTTCTGCCATTTGGTGGCCTCCTGACCAAAGCAGTTACAAATTACGGGGAATAATTGCAGTTTGGTCAGCCTTTAACTATACAAGTGTACATTTCACAATTTATTTAATATATTTTCGTAATTTATAATTTCATATGTTGCACTTCATGTGAGAAAAGCTAGTTGTGTTGCATGCAAGTGACTATTTGAAGAATCCTATGAAGAGCATTTCACTTTTGTGTTACTTTTGAGGTTTCATTTTGGTTAGGATACTGCCATTGAAGGTAGCTGTCTATGTACTGTAGATGGTAGAGCTTTGGAACAAAGCCACGATTGACTTTCAACCCCATGAATGATTACCACAAAAATCAAACCAACCTGGACATGCCCAAAAAATCAGCCTCCTCTTCTTCGCATCTATCATCTAGCTCTTTCAAAGCCAATGTCACATCCTCGTCACACACTGAATCGGGGGCCGAGTCCAGAGCCAGGGGCAGAACCGTCTCCTCCTCACACATGGAGTCCAAGGCTGAGTCTATGATGGAGTGCGGCAGCACCGGCTCATCATCGAAAAGGGACCCAGGCGGGGTGTCAATGGCCGGTGGAGGAGGGGGGGCTGGATCCAGGTCGTCGGTGGGGTCCTGGGAGTCAGGTAAGTCACATAATTCAGAGCGGTCTGATGGTAGAGGAGGGGCACTGCCAAACCCTGTATCCTCACTGACGCTGCTACTTAATTCATCCACTGCAGTTACACTGGCATCCTGTAAACGTGAACATGAACAGTAAAGGGCAGTCAGGAAATGCGACAAAAGGGGCACCGTTTTTTTGGAGGGCAATAAACAGGCATAAATATTTTTTGTGAGTGCTTTATAATCTAATAATACAAAATTATGTATTATTAGTGCATATTATTGAAGCTACTTTGCTTTAAATTTCTGTGCATTAAGCAGACCTATTTTCATATTATAACACTCCAGAGCTGTGGCTATTTCTTTTTACTGTGCTGTAAAAACATTCAGGCCAGGTGGACAGCATGAACAATAAACTTAGAGTGAATGTCACCAAGGGACCCTTAAGCAATGGCTCTCACAAAATGGCCCTGGTATACGCTCTTGGTACTTCTATTAGAAGAGGGGGGAAAAAATCAATAATGGTATAGGGCTAATCTTTCACCATTGACTAATGATGCAAATGTGACCTGCAGAGGAATAAACCTGTGACATCAGAGGATCTATATTAAATGGACCACTATGTCTCCATTCATAAATCATACGAAGCACCGAGCTAAATAGCAGCTAACTATAAAATCTATCAAACTCATGGGAAAACGTTTTCACCCATAATGTCTGACGAACAGGACTCCACAGATGCTTGCATCAGTGAATGACTAATTCTGTCTTCTACTTCATGAGAACACAAAAATAAAAGTTATAAAAGAAATTCATCCATCCATTCTTCAAACCACCTGTCCTCTATAGGGAGACGGGTATACAAGATCTTACACGATGCAATTAAATGCATATTTGTTTTACATAAAATGTACTAAATTAATAAATATGAGAATAAATCGATATGCATGTGCCATTTTTGCCTATTACTCGAAGATAGACAAAAGCTATAATAGTTTTATCAAATACAGTTAATTTTTTTACCAGTTCTATCTTAATATTTATTTCTATCTAATAATGTATTAGAACTGATAAAACCAGGATAATAACCTAATGAATATGGGAAATGGGAGCTCCCTTGCTCTCGAAGCTGTCAAAATAAAAGTCCGACTTCTAACACTAAGCTGCCAAATTTATATGCCAATAAATTAAAAAGATATTATCGGAGATACATCTTCGTTCACAACTTAAAACTGACTGCTGAAGGTCCAAGCTCTTGGAGATCACACAATAAATGCAATGGGTGACAAACTCACATGAGCTCAATTTCACATAAAACCTGTACACTACAAATCTTTGAGATGCATGATGGACAATTTATCATTATGATAAATTCCAGCAAACAACATGAATGATGGTAAAACCTCTCTGGGAACAAACTGTTCCATCTCACTCATGTTTTATTCAAACCTACTTTAAGGAGAACTAAGAAAAAGAAAAAAAAAAAACATCTAATTGAACGAACTTGAGTTTCTCTTTTTCCTTCTCCTCCTCCTTTCTATTTATGAGTCTAATGCATTAACAGAAGAAGGGAAGGTGGCGTGGAGCCAAAGTAGAGGCAGTATTAGAGAAAGCTTTTAGGCATTCTTGGCTGTGGTGGCCACGCGAATGAGTAAGACTATCGATGGTTTTATCTGGACTCATTACGCTAAGAGCTGGAGAATGACAGGCGAAATGCCCTTGAGCTGATATTGGGGTATGACTGGACTGGACTCAACTGGTCTTAGCTGGAGTAATTATTGATCAAAAGTTGTTCATTCATTAACATCAAAATAAGGGGTTTTATGCTATGAATTGTTACTAGGGGTTTAATTTTGTTTCATTTTGACCACCAAAATCACCTTAACAGTAGGAACATGCTAAGGTTATATTTTTTTCCAGGGTAGAAATGTGTCATTTAAACATCAACCGAATGAACTGGAATAAAAAATAATGCAGATATCAGCAGTTTGTTTAGTTACAGTGTTAGTAACACGGCTGGCTAAAGCCTGTTAGTGGTCTTTAATGTTCTCTCAGTCAGGCTGTGCATCCTTTTTTACTTGATTACCAATGGATGGCTGCTCTTTACCCAAAAACTAACATTCATCACTTAAATCACCCTTATGTCTTCCCAAAAGGTATAACAATGAAGCACAAAATGTACTTTGAAGAATCTTCACACAGCTCTTTCCACACAATGAAAGCATATAGTGACCAGGGGTTGACAAGTTACACAAAGAACACAAAAGAACTCCATAAAAGCTGTCCAAAACGTTCATGCAATATATTCAAAGTCTTCTGAAGTCATGTGATAGCTTTGTGTGAGGAACAGATTGATGTTGTCTTTATTCACAGAAAGTCTTCCCCTCTGCTGTAGCTCTCAAATGTCATTCCAGTGTTGTTGTTAGTGTCGTTTTTGGTAGATAAAATAAAACTAAACTAGAATATAGATTTAAAATATAGAACTTAAAAAAAAAAAAAAACTTAAATAAGAAATTTAACAATGATGTTGCAGCTAACCATTGAACTAAGTTGAAGTACTAAAATTACTAAACCAAAACTGAAATAAAAATGAAAGCTATATAGAAATATATATACAAATTTTGCTATTGTATTGCTTCAGAAGACTTTAAAAATATTTCTTGAAATACTTTTTTTTGGTAGTTTTGGAGCTTGACAGAATGTGGTTACTATTCTTTCATTGTATGCAGAAAAAAGAAAAGAACATTCTTCAAAAAAAAAAAAAAATCATTTGTGTCCCACTGATCAACAACATGAGGGTGAGTAAATGATAAAGTCTGGGTGAATTATTACATTAACAGTGATTTAAAAAAGGACAATATCAACATTCATGAGTTTCTGCTCATTTTCTACATCGTTTGCTTAACCTCATCCCTTGCTGTATTTACAGGCACTCCTAGCGCTTCTTGAAGTTGTTGCAGATGCTATCTGGTGTACAATTGATGGTTGGCAAATAGATAAGCATGTAAATGGATAATTTGGTATCTATGACTATAATCAGTCCATGTTAAACAGTGTAGGATATGCAATACAAATGGCCAAAACGAAGAAAATGCATCAAAAACTCATGTTTGTGGATACTGTCCTTTATAGTTTTCCATAATACTTACGGTGAGGCTTCAGGTCCTTGGATAGGAGCGAGTGGTCATCATCAGAACATAAAGTCTGTCTTTTTCAACCTTTCTGGGACCAAATTTGATGTAGGTCTAGCACAGCAGGCCTGAGGTGTATTTTTGTCCCTGATGATAATCTCTTCCCCAATCACACATCAAGCAAGCAAGCAGGCCCCACCCCCATAAAGCAACCCAGTGTGAGGAAAAGAGAATGTGCCAGCATTTTGGCAAAGGAAACAGACAGTGCCTAATGTTCAAAACCCACCAGTTTCTGGAAACACTCTAGCAATAAAACCTTGACATTGACACCATTTGGATGATAGGGGGAATTTGACAGACAAGAAAACAGCAGCAAAAGGCGAATGGCTAAATAGCACCCGTGCACCACAATTTATTGAGATTCCTGATTGATCCCACCTCAGGCAGCTGGCTGCTATTGCTGTCAGAGTGGGCGGTCTCATGGGTGGGGCTGTCTGGGCGGGGTAGCGGTAGGGTGGGTGTGGCCTCTTCAGTCAGGACACTACTGGAGGACTCTTGCGACTGCTGGAGCGAGTCCAAGTGATTGGATATGGCATCATCTGTCGCAGAATCACTGTTAAGCTGTGTAAAAAAAGGAAAATGTATCAATATTTAGTCAAAAATGTAGTACAACATAGCATTTGCTGTAGAAGTCTCTGCACTACACTAAGAATTATGTTGCGTGGTGTACATAATGGATTAATGAAAAGTAGTTCCTGAGTTCTGCACTTTTGAATATTTCATATCATGACATCATGCGGCATGCCAGACAAAATTATGTGAACCTGGCAAGACCAATTGACCATATGCACGGTTACTTCCTGATTTCCGGTGAACCGTTAGCGGTCATTCTATATTGGCAGTAAATCGATACAAAACTATCATTGGTTGACTTTTTAATTTTTTAATTTATATTTTAATGCAGTTATCACACTTACCTAATTTGCCAATAAACCAGTTTTATTGATTGCATTAAAGATGAAGTTAATAATGTCTGTAATTGGACACGCAAATGGAACATTTTTTTTCCAGCCCTTTAAATGGTATTATTAATGTGATGACTAAAAGCATTTTTTGTTCAACGTTTCAAGATGTAGGAAATACAACTTTTGATTGATGCAACATTGAAAATACCAACACACCAACTGGTGACATTTCATCTGAGGTTTTCCAGCTGGCTTATATTATTGCGGAAATTCATAAAAACGTTCAGTGCATATGGTCAATTGCATTCAAGTCTTTTTTAAACAGTGTAGGAGGAAAAGGAAGATGACTTTCACTCAGCAGCATATAAAGGATCAGTTTTCTTTAGCTCTGTTTAGTAGCTCATGCCCCATAGCAAGCGAAAGAGTGCAGTTATAATAAATTAGTAGAGGTTTGAAATATTAAATATTATTAAGCTTGGATCTAAACATTCATGCAGAAAAACTATATGAAGCAGTTTAAGTGATAAGAGGGCCCACAAGGTATATGCAAGTTTTTTGGTGCATTTTCTGCTCATTTTTGTGGAAATTTAAACATGTTAAAATATGTAAAATTAAAGGCCGGAATACACTACAACACATAACCAGATTTGTGCACCGATTTACAGACCAGTTGATGCTAGTTGATGAAAGTCATAGGCAGTCTACAGATTTTGGGAAAATCAGAAAATCACTTTATGATGAATACAGACTCTGAATTGTTTAGTTTCAGACTATGAATCCATCCAGTCCGAGGATTTCAAAAACGGTGATATTTTAAGCAGATTTAAGAACATATATTGTTTTCATTTGTCATGTGTCTCCTAGCAACAAGGCACATGTTTCTGTGATTTTGTGTCAGATTAAAAAATGTGTGCAGTTCATTTCAGACTTAATTAGAGACTTAAATATCTACTTCTCTTTAGCTGAGAGTAAAATCAAATAATTTTAAAAAACGCAAGATGACATGCAACCGTATGAAAGAAGGATGTCTAAATTTTGTGTAAATCTGGAAGAAAATTCTGTGCGGGCATTAAAATGAAATCATGCTATCTAAACAATTATGCCAAAGTTAGTATAAGAATGCAAGACAACTAAACCCATGTATTAAAAGTTTCTCTGTCTGGCTAATAGATCACTAAAAAGACAGAAATAAAGGTTCCCATCACCTTTCTTACCAATCAATCATATAAAAAGAGAGATTCAAAATAGAAGTAAGGGTCAGAGAAGGGCTTTGAAATGCTAAAAAATCTATAGTTGGCTTGGCTGGGCGGAAGGGAGAAGTGCATAGGGCACCCATCTAAATACACCGGAAGTGCGGGCTATGCAGAAAGCAAGCGTCTAACCCCGCCTAGGTAGGCCGCGGCAGCGTCTAAGCCCAATTTGGCGCACAGACACACCATGCCGGTGCCCCCTGTGTGGAGGGGACCCAGAGGAGAAGGGACTTACGAGGTTGGAGCGGGTGAGAATCTGGCTAGCGCTCAGTACCTCCTCCTCAGATGACTCATCGGTGTCCTCCGGCTGGATGAGACTGGGCGTGCTGCCGGAATACTGGCAGTCCTGCAGAGATGGAGTGTCACCTTTGTCAATGCTATCCAGAGAGCGACGCCGCACACCCCAGTTGAAATTGTCCATGCTCTCCCCCTGCAGGTGATAAAGGAAAAAGCCAATAAGAGGAACGCAGATCAACTTTAAAATGCACACTATGTGAATTATAAAGAAGGAAAGGGTTAAGAAATTAAAAGACTAAACACTCTACAAAAGACGGCAATATGCACAACACAACCACAGAGCACAGTCAGGGACCACAAAGAACTCAACAATGACCATTTAATGTATGCTTCATATTCTACTTTAAGTGAAAATTATTTAAAGGAGAACTCCGGAGCAAAATGCAAAACTCAACACGGCATTCGTGGTTCGACTGGTCGAGACTGTTTTACAAGATGGATCCTGCATATATATGTGAGGTGTAACTGGCTTTATAAAGTATGATCTTCTTATTAAACAGTCTGTACACTTACAAAGTTTTCAATGCTTCGTTTCGCATGTATGGACCCTCATTATGATACAGTGTTAGTGAGGGGCTATTTTGAGCCTTGTTAGTGGTATAAACTAGCGATTTCGTTTGACTTATTTTATGCCCTAAATACTAGCGTTATAAGCCAAACCGTTTTTAGAGATAAAACTCTTTACATTCGATTATCATGAAAACAAATCCCGGAGAACGGTCGACTTGGTACAAATGTGTTATTAGACCAAAGGTTCATTTTGCACCGGAGTTGTCCTTTAATTTGCACGATCCATGTACTTGCGACAACCATTAGCTACAATTCTAAAAACAAATCCACTTGTTTGTCTAGCAGGAAAAGGCATTTGATTTTGTGCAATTTCTGAATGGGTGCAAATTTTCAAACGAATAAAGACAAACAATTAAAATAGATTAAAACACAAACTTTTCCCTGAACACTGCTTAAAACTTACCTGAAGCTCCTGGACGCAAAATAGGAAAAGAGATAATAAGAGTGTTAGGGAGAGTTAAGACACTGAGATAATGTGGAGGTGCACAAACGGACACAGGTGATGTCAAAGAAATACACACCCTGACTCTTTCTTTGTTTACTTTTGTTAAAGGTTAATCATGTATCAGTTCTGAGATGTTTGTACTAAAACACTTTGAGGATTGATTGCTAATGATAAAAATATGAGGCAACATTCCCAGATCATTTGGGCTCACCTCTCCATCCTCCAACTCAACATCTAGGAAGTCAAAGTCCTTGAAGACACCAAACTGCTGTTCACTTCCACATTCTTCTGCTTGGACTTCCTCCTCCCGTGTCACTTCCTCTACAGTCGGAATCAGACTAGTCTGCTGGTCACCTGCATCCAAATCCTCATTTGAAGAGAACACCACCTACAGAAAAAGGTGTAATTAGTCATTGCTAAAATTATTAAAATGCAAGCCCAATAACATTCTGAATATGAGAAGAAAAACGTACAGATGGGTTCTTAGGCAGGCCGGACTCTGGGCCACATAGAGACAGGACATTCATCAGTTTCTCCCGAGTTCTCCTCTAAAAGCAGACAACGACATTACAATTAAAATAAAAAATATAATTCAAAGCTCTAGTTGGTTAATTAAGATTCGACAGGTTTTCATAACAGTTGACACTACCTGTGAGAGCTGAGGTCTCTTCCAGCTGACTGGCACCAGCCCATTTGAATTGGAGCCAGAGGAAGTAGAGGAGGTGCTTCTTGTCACGGCAATTACCTGTGGTTTTCCGTTACGCCCCGCTGCACTTCGCTGGTCTCCATACTTGTGACCTATGATAGGTGTCTGTGGGTCAAAGGTTAAAAAAAATACTGTCAAAAAAGATACTATGATGAGGTAACTACAATAGTCAACACTGACAAACAAACTCAAAAAAAAACAGAAAATGGCAGGCCAAGCACCTCTGAGATGTCAAAGTGGAAGTCCAATGTTTTTCCAGGCAGCTCTTTAGATGAGTTGTTGAATATGCGAGTGAAAGCGATCTCCGGGGAGCCGGTCGACTCTGTGCTGTATGAGCGCTGCACCTCATCAGGAACCACCAGACTCGCTGAGCGGGACACCACCAACTTCAGAATGTTTTGGGCCTCCTTCCAGTACGGGCTCTGTGGCAACACACAGACACAACAAAACTCTTGAGACATTTTTTTTTTTTTTACAAAAGCCATTTAACCTTGAGGGACTCACAAGATAAAAAGCTTCAATAAAGACCACAGAGTAGGAAAGCAATGATGCAGCTTATAGTTACTCAAACAGCCCCCGGGCCATTCATACAGACAAATACACAGTGTACAGCAAAGTCCACTCTCCAGTACCTTGAAATGGGACAGGCACACTAAAATAAACCTCTGGAGGGACTGATGTTCTAATTGTTAACAACAGAAAGAGTAAATTGTACACACACCTGTACATATTTGCCAATTATCTTCATGATTTCCAGGTTGAACTGTTTGACAGGAGCAGCAGACAGGTCAATGTGACTCAGTAGACTGTAGATGATCTGTAGTAAAGACTGCTGCATGCTGTTTAGTCCTTTCTCCAATAACTAAAACAGAAGAGGTAAAAGGTCAAGAGATTATATTCATATACTTGAGCACAAAGTTATATGACAGCACAGTTCAGCTTTGAAAAATATGATGAATGATGAATTTTGTCTCGTTAAGTGAGCAAATAATAATATTAAAAATAATAATAATAATATATAGCACATAATATAAAAATTTTACATACATAGATACTGACATTTAAAAGTTTGGTGTATATTTGGTGGATTTTTGGAAAACAAAAAAACTGTGTTTATTTGACAGAAAAAATCCCTGTTAAAAATCCACCAGTTTCATCAAATTTTACATTTAGCAGCATAACTGTTTTTAACATTGGCAGCGTTTTTAACAGGGAAGCAGATATATTGCTGATATATTTATCCCAACTGTATGACTCAATCAAATTCATCTCACCTCAGCTAGGTATGTGACCAGGTTGAAGGTTATTTCAGAGAAGGAGTCGTGCAAGTAGCGACACACCACGTTGATCCAATTGGTGCTGTCTCGTGAGTAGCTGTGCGTTGAGTACAGGCTCATCATGTGAGCCAGGTTGGCCAGTGTGGCTGACTTTTCCTCAACGCACACTTTGGCGATTCGATCAGCAGTCTCTTTACAGAACCCTGTGGGGTTGTCAAAGTGCTGGACCAGGTGCGGCAAAAGGCACAGGATATTCAGGGGAAAACCTAACAGGAAATAAGTTAAGACAATAAATACATGGATACACACTCTCATTCATATTTAAGACCCAGGTATGAAAATTTCCGATTTTAAAATGTTCCGAAACCATGGGCGCACCTGCTAGCTGTGAGGGGTCTATGAGTGTGTGTCGGGAAACAGTGATGAGTTTACTGAGGAGGTGAATTGTGAGCTCTTGCGTCGCAGCTGAAGTGAAACCCTTCAGAAAAAGAGTCAGCAGGCCGGGGAAGTTGTACCACTTCAGTTTGGCCTGCACTCTCTCCAGCTTCTCCCTGCTGTCCACCTTCTCCAGGGGCATCTGGGCCAGCAGTCGGTTCAGCAGCCTGAGTGCCAGCAAGTACTCAAACTCATAATCGGACTCTAGGAGCGACGTAGCAATCCAGAAGACCGTCGCCATCAGATTGGTGGGGTCCATCGGTGGCACCACCTCACCAGATCCTCCTCCATTTCCACCTCCTCCATCGCCACGGCCACCACCCTCTCGTAATGATGATAAGCTCCGAGTGCGGGCAAGGTTGCCGTGGCTGCCGCCCAAGCGGTCGGCTACATCAAGGGTGTTGCTGCGACGACGGTCTCCGAGGCGCTCACCCATCAGACTGGCACGGAGGGAGTTGCTGCGAGTGTGGCCGTAATGGACATGCAGGAAACTTCCACTGCCGAGGTTCAGCTGACCGGTACTTTTCCTGTTACTGGCAAACTTGGTGCCCTGCAGAGGATCATGGGAGGCCCTACGGGAGATGGAGACAGCATTTTTAGTAATGTGCTGTATACGATTGAAATAATATTTTATTGAAGCGGAGCATGTCTTACTGTGAGAGTGCAGTAAGCAGGTCATAGCTCTTCATCGTTTCAGCCAGAGTGTCTATACCAGCCTCTAGTGTCAACAGCAACTCAATAACAAAACCCTGCGGGAGACGGATGAAACATTTGATTAGGACTGTTCAGTGATCAACACTTAAAGGCCCACTGAAGTGCCTTGAAACGTACTGCATTATTCAATGTGTTGATGTACTGTAATTTCCTCTGACATTTCCGACCTTCAATTCTTATTTCATGGGGACTTTAAGGCAAGCTGGAAACAGTGTGAGAGTCTTTTGGGCCAGTTGACACGAACACTACATGTATGATCAGGCCAACATAAACACTGATTTAAAAATCTAGTTGGCTAACATAGATAAGGTTTTGTTGAAATTCAATTTTAAATTTGTTTACTCTTTTCTTAGTAAATTGTTTTACTAAACAGTTCTTCATAAAAATATATTATATTTAAATAACTGTTTAATTATTTATTTATCATTAATTATGTATTTATTTAAACACAAATATATTTATTTAACACAGAGAAAACAAAAATATCAGATTTGTCTTTATTTAAAATATACTTAAATATACATAAATATAAAGAGAAAGTTTAATAATAAAAAAAATGGAACAGTGGGACACTTCTATATACCTGAGCCTCTTCCCCTGGATCTCCCACAGTCTCTACCAGACGAGACAGCACATCTGACAACGTGGAGGCTGTGAGTGGCTGTTTTAGTGCTCTGAAGATCTGGAAGGAGCGACCGGCATAGTGCCGTGATGAGCAGGACAGAGCGGTCTGCAAAGCAACTTCACTCAGCTCCTGCTCTAACTGATAACCTAATCAAACATACATCACAAAAATCAATCAAAGACGAAACAAATGATTCAGTTATAATACATAAAATATGTATTCCTCCATATGGAAGTTGGTCCACTACATAATGCAGTGAAATTAGCATATGCAATGTCTTACCGGACGGTGTCTGTTTGAAGACGTTGACAACATGACGAAGGAACACACTGAGCTGATCAGCACTCTTGATGTTGGGATTTTTAGGAGAGACGTCTTCATGGTTCCACAGCGGACCACGCTTCCTATGGGCCAAGCAATCAGAAGAACTGAATTAGAGGAAGTGATACAGCAGAAAATATCTAACATAGAACAAAGGCAAAGCAGGCTCACACAACTCCCAGTAAACAAATAAAATGTATGTATAAAAACACTCTGAATCAAACGTTCACACAGAAACGAGACTGAGCACACACACACACACACGCATGCAAAGGCAACAATACCCTCTCCTGTTAGACATGGCTGCAGGCAGAGGAAGAAATACAATAACTTAACACAAAATAAATACTCATTCAGGAAACTTGCCAGGAACAACATTAATGTTTGGTAACAAAATTGAAGAAACGCTTTGTCATTTTATCCACCCTTTCCCATCTTAATATGCAGAGACAACTATGAGGAAAGTCATTTTACAGAAAAACGTGCTCTATCATGGACCCCAGTTGGACTTGCAGTTCTCCTTTAACTTCAACAGGGTCAACAGTTCTGAAAAGGGATGTGTAATATGGCAAAAAATATCATATTTTTTTCATAACATTTGATATCAATATTTATCAAGATACTCAATATCTTATATTCATTTCATATCAACAAATGCATTCTATATGTTTGTTCGAACTAAAGAATGAATGTAAACATAATTATTTGAGTGAAGTAAACTCCAAATGGTAAGCTGTACCTCGTAGATATATAGAAAATATAAGAAATATATTTTATTTTTTCCAAAATAAAAAATAAATAAATTATAAATTAAATAAATTTTTTCTGCATTTTGTGTTTTACGATTTAATACAAATGAATCCTCAAAAACAGTGTCTATTAAAATGAATTAATAAAACTTTAACACATTTTTTGAAAAGCTTTGAGTTCCAGTGTATATTGGATAACTTTTATCAAATGAAATTGTGTGAGAGTAGATCTGGAGATTAAATTCATGTGGATTTTCTCATATAGTGAGAAGGGAGATGCTGAAAAATCCATGAGCATCCAATAGTATGTGCAGTAGAAGGATCTGTGCTGCTCACACACGTGAGATTTAACTACCTGCGTCGAAAATTACTCGCATTACACAAAACGTTTAATATTGACATCATGGATTTATTTTGTTCAATAAATACTGACCGATACCAATATATTGCCCAGCCCTAATTCTAAAGCAACCTGGAGTAAAATATCTCCTCACGCGCACACCAATGGCAGTTCCCAATAATATTATGCTACATTAGCCCATTCTTTCTTTGCCAGAACCACTCCAGCACATACAAAACTCTCAAGCAAGGTTTGATCAAGCAGGATTGCAGCATGTTATTGGTAGAAGTTGTTGGTGTATTCAGTACTCTGATAATGAAATTGCAAAGCTGAGAGGATGAATTTGACATAGTGGGGTGCAGTGACCCCCTCACCTTGAGCTGATGAACTCGATGAGGTTTTTGACCTTCTCGTCCTGCTCTGCAGACAGGTCCACCTCATTAAGGAGAGTAGGGGGGAGGTGAGGCAGGACTGTGCTGCCCAGACTGATACTAGAGGATGTGGAGCTCGAGCTCAGGCCAGAGTCGGTCATTGGAGATGGCTGGTAGTCTGGCATCAGCTCTGTGACACCTGGGAGACAAATTAATTCACAATTATTTTATTATTAGAAGGGCTGTCAGTTAAAAGCGTTATTAACGGCATTAACGCAAACCCATTTTAAAGGCGTAATTTTTTTTAATCGCACGATTAAACTTTTTTGACTTTTTGGCTTAGCAAACTTTGTATTTTTTTCACATGCTTTTGCAACAGGACGCTATGAAACCCATTCGTTTCAATAGCTTGTGCCACGCAAGGACGTTTTGTTGCTTTGACGACCAAAGCGCAAGCGGATCTAGTTAGACCGGAAACAAAACCACAGGCAAAAAGAAATCATAAGACATTTAGAATAGATAAAAATGTGACATTGACTATGACATTAATGCGATTAATCACGATAAAATATTTTAATCGTTTGACCGCACTAATTATTAGTATAAAAACACTGGGACATGGCTAAAATTTTAATTGGTTATTATTATAATAATTAATCATCATGGATTAGGAAGAAATGTCTATGTAACATTGGCTTTAAAGTACCTGTGAGGTTGAACTCCTGAAGAGCAGGTTTGACTGTCAGAACTTTGGGCTCGTTCAGCTCGCGGTTGCGTAGCAATACAGATGCCAGTGACTGGACGCTGCTGTTGGTGCCCTGGACCACCAGCAGGTGGAGCAGTAAACGCTTGCAGTGCTCATAGACCTCTGGGTGCTGATGGTCAAAACCTACGCACACAAATAAACACAGAGCATTACAGGACATCCAATGTGGCACTTTGCAGGGTTAACGATTTAAATAAACTGTTGAACTGTGTGTGTTACCTATAAAGATGGCATGCAGCAGCAGGTGAAGGTACGCGCTCCATTCCACTTTGACCCCGTGGTCTACAATGAGGTCAGTCAGCAAGATCACAGCAATGTTACACCTGTAAAGAAATGACAGTGCTGTCAGTGGTCAAAGGTCAAGGAGAAAATATACTCGGTTACATAATCTCGGTTCCTTGAGATACGGGAATGAGTACTGCGTCACTAAACGTTGTTATGCGAAAAACTCCTAAGAATTCTGAAGCACATGATGTTTCACCAGCTCGAACAGAAGTTTTGAGGTGGAACGGCAGGACTGTATACAAATATGCCACTCCCTTGATGGTGAATCTCAAGAATCGCCTATTCAGGGGCTCTCTGGATGTTAAAGCCTTTCAGGTCCAGAGAGAAGAATCAGAGGATCTGTTTCAAAGTAAAGTAATCATCCTGAATGCCGCTCCGCTGCCTCCCCACTGGTTCATTTTATTACTCTGCATGAACCAATGGTACAGTTTCACTGCGTGATTAAAAAGGCTACAGAATTCAGAGAAAAAAAAAGGAGTTTCCCCATAACAGCGTCTAGCGACGCAGTACGGGTAAAGTATCAAAAGAGAGCACACTAAATATGTCCTTCACCTGTGTAAGGAGACTACAGGTGTGGTGGTCTCAGGCAGGTAATCAATAAGTGGGGACCAGCAGCCGCCAGTGGGAGGAAACGGGAGAGGCTCTGACTGGTTATGATCCATCACCTTTAGACGCCAGTTAGCGTAGACAGGCATAGAGTCACCTAAAGAGAGAAACAACATGATCATAAACACTACAGTTCAAAAGTTTGAGGTCAGTGAGATTTCTCTTATGCTCACCAAGGATACATTTATTTGATTTGAAAAATAAATGAAAAACAGTAACATTGGGAAATTTTATCTATTTTAATATATTTTAAAATGTAATATATTCCTATGATGGCAAAGCTGAATTGTCAGCAGTCATACAATACATTTTCAGGATTCCTTGATGTATAGAAACAAAAACACTGAAATGCTACCCAATCAATTTTCTGGTTTCAACCTTTAAATCCATACATTTTTGAGTCTGTCTTGAGACTGAGTGTTTTTGATAAGTAAGTAAGAGGGAGCACTGGTTTGAAGTAGTGATGTTAATGTACTCACTCTTTTCCTCCTCATAGGACCCTCCTGAGCTGCTGCTGTAGCGGGACTCCAGTCGATGGTGCTGTCGGTTCAGATTACTGTTCAGACCAGTGTAGATGTCCAAATGAGTGTAACTGTGCAGATATATAGAACGCCAGAAATTCAAGTTTCACTTCACATTTTCATAATTCAACAAAGTGAGGAACCACCAAATAATGAACAACCAGTCAGAAATAGCTAATAAACATATCTTGGTTTATTTTCAGCAGTATACAAATAAAAAATAAAGACTTCGGCAGCTTGATGAGATTAGTTATTTTGACCAATTCATTACAAAGGCTTGCATGAATTAATTTGTTCGAGTTGTATGTTTTTTGTTCTGGGCAAACACTGAGGACAAATGCAACAGAAATATTTTCTTAAATACGGACCCCATTTCCAAACAAGATTCCTAATCCTGTAGTATCAGTACTAACTCTTACCCGTCTTCCATGTTGGAATCTTTGAGTTTACTCTCATGGTGCCCATCAGGTCCAGGAACCATGGTGTTACTACTGGACGTTGTTCCTGGAAAAAGAATATATATATATATATAAAAGAAAATGTGAAAATTTGAACTTTTCCTTAGATCTCAAGATTTATCAACACATGTTTATCAGGAAGCTTTCTGTAATATTTTTTTGTTCCTACTTCAAAACATTTTCTTTTGGGTATCTATAAAGATAGTAAACTTCGTTTGTATAAAGGTCATGTTGAGAAAGACACATAGTCATACTGGTTCAAACCATATATACCTGATGTAACAGATGGGATCTTGTAAGAGGAAGAAATGCGGTAGTAGGGTGGGTTGTCCATATGAGTGACAGCTGAGGATACAGGGTCTGTTAGCTCCAGCTCATACATTAACTCCTCTAGCAGCTGCATCGTCTTATCCCGGCCCAGATACACCACCACTCGCTTGATCTGAAAATATTAGAAAAAAACATTCAGAAACACAATCGTATCCAAAAAACTAGTTAAGTAACATGGGCTCAAGTCTCAAGTGCAGCCCACCTACTCAGGTATTGAGTATCTGGTGTTTGATTGGTAGGGCCAGGTGTAACTCACATAAGGCAGGAGACTTGGTTCACTGTTGACTCCAGACATGCTGATGAGGAAGTGCAGGATGATCTTCAGATTCTTGGGCCAGCTGTCAGCTAAAGTGGTCCAGACATTCTCAATCTCTGACCATGCGAACTCATCGCCATACTGTAAATTTAGACCATATTAACATTTATGTAATAATCTTCTTGAAAACTCTGGTTTAAATGTGTTAAAATATTATAATTATATCAGGAGTTTATCAATTATTTTTTATTTATTTATATATATATTTTAAAGTGGACCTTGTGGGCCAGAGTTGAGTATCCCTAATTTACATAATAAAATAATAAATGACAATAAATAAAAAATAATAAAATAAATTCAAATAAATATTCCAAAATGCTTTTGTATTATATATATATATATATATATATATATATATATACATATAAAAAAAAATTTAATTGATTAATGTAATTAATGATCAATTAAATAAATTGACTGCATGTAGTATGTGGGCACTTACCTTCGCAGTCATGAACATGAGGTTATTGAGGATCATGGTAGTGGCATGTGGTGAACCCCAGCCCTCTCCTTTCAGCCAGCGACGGCTGTTCACCATCATCAGATCTCTCTCATGGCCGTCCTCCTCTTCCTCCGTGGACGAAGGTTCATCTTGACGCCTTACTGAGGGCTTGAAGTCCACCAGCTCCACGTTGTTCATCCAGGGTAGAAGATAATGTAACATCACCTGTCGCCCACCAGGGTGTGCCGTCTGTATTCTCTGACTCACCTCTGAATAAACCACCCAGAATCTCATTACAAACAGTAAGTGTGTAGGGGAAAATGCTGCCAATATTGATATATTATTGTATTTCAGCTTTATTCACGTTACGTATTGATATTTAGTTTCAGTAAAGAATAACACTGGCACCTGAGAAGATGGGCAGGGTGAGTTCCGGGTAAGTCCGTGCCAGTTCTTCACTGAGCTGGTAGTAGGACACTGAGTACAGATGAGGAAGAGGGGAGGCTGGAGACAAGACCCCATCAGCACGCTGGATCTCCAGTTTATGGGCGTAACGGAACAGTTTGGGCTCCAGAATCTAACATGCAAACACATGGATACACACATTAATATTTACAACAAGTTATTGAGCTTGTTGCCTTTAACTTCAAATCAAACTACACTTGTTTGACCATAAACTCTGGCTGGTCACTTTACATGGTCATTCAGATGAGCCCAATTGCCAGTTCTTACCCAAAAGGAGTTGTAAAGTAGACACGACTTTTTGGTGAGTAAATTATTAGGAAATTTTCATTTTGAGGTGAACTAATCCTTTAAGACTATGATTTCATCCAGTCGGGGGATATAAAACATGTTATGAGCCATTTTTAAAAACACATTTTTTCATTTGTAATGCACAAATAAATTTACTCCCAGCACAAATAAATAGTGCAATTATTTCACAATTAAAATGCACACAATCTTTAAAAAGGAAGCAAGTCTTTATCCAGGAAGCAGAGCATGGTCAAAAGTCATTGCTTCCCCGTTCATAATTTTTGTACACTTTGTTTAATATGAGAACTGCTATTAAAACGATTTCTGTATTTTTTGTGTTTATTAGGATATATTATTATATGAAAATCACATTATTTTCCCTTGACTCAAGGAAGCATATTTACTAACCTGCAATAGCTGCATGGCGACCTCATAGATGTCTCTGGAAGAGTCGGCAGCTTTAAACAAGATGAGATTCAGCAGAACCACAGTGTCAAACTGGTAATCCCTGCAAGAGACAAAAAACACACAGTATTCATTTAATCTGAATTACTAACACAAATTCAATCACATCCATCACAGGCTCATTGTCATATGTACCTGTTGTGAAAGACATTGGCGATTGCTCTGAAGCAGCCGGCAGCAACCCTGCGTGAGCCAGTGTAGCAGCGATCCACTGCCCAGAACATCAGATTGCTCTGATCTGGGTTCAGCTCCAATAACAACATCACTGCCTCACAACCCAACTGATGCACCTGAGTACAAAGATACACACGTCACAGTTCATAAAAGTCGATTGGTTAGTGATGCTAATGCGGGCACGTGAGTGGCGTGTGGTTACCTTGCGGTCTTGAGAGTCTAGAATGTTGTCCAGCCACTTATACAGATACCCATCAGAAGACAGGCCAACGTTATCAGCAACCGGACCACAACATAGCACTGCGGACATGGCCTGTGCACAGACACATCATAGACGATATTCAGACTCAATAAACAGTTCAATTTGAGACGGATGCAAAGGCAAATGTTTGTTTTGTGAAAATGTACCTTCAGTGCGCAGTACTGGTGTCTGTTAATCTGCATGTTGCGGTCACTGTATCGGTCCAGTGGTGTGAACATGATGCTGAAGGGTCCAGCCCAATGACTGAAGAGCATGAACAGACTGTGCCTCAGTGACTGCTGAGGGAATATACTCCTCCTCTGATGTACTGCAGAAACACAATCATGAGGTCAGTTCAAGTTAAATTTCAGTGAAGTGAACTAAGACCTGCTCAAAAACGCCTTGTGTATGTGTACCTGGTACATTCTGTATGATGTTGGCCACTAGGGCACTGAAGTGAGAGCGGATGTCTCTCAGTGTGTCTGAATCTTTGTCGTTCTCAGCTTCCAGAAGCTGTCGGGTGAGATCCACGTATTCCAGTAGAGTGCTGTTCAGAGAGTGAGACTCCCCATCCAGACCACCACTTGCACTGCACAAACAACACACAAATTACAGCTGTGGAATATAATTGTTTTTAGGCTGATGTGAACGATTCTGCACTGATGCAGAGAAAAGAATCGATTTAAAAAAAATCTAATTTAATAGGAATATACCTATTAAAATATATTGTTTTAATTGTAAATAAAGTACTCTTTTTTATAAGCTTATTATATTAAAGGAGCTGTATGTATAATGTATTTCAAATAATCGTAAAATGGCCCTGATATGTAGCTAGACATTAAGAAATCATGTTCATTTCAAATACTCATATCACTGACAGCAGTAGTCCAGCCAGGATATTGTCAATTAAAAAGTGAAGTTGAAGCCCTCAACTGATGTTGATGTTGTCATGTTGTGTTTTGGTCTGATGCTCCACCCTCCACCTATTTACCAATCATGGAGTCAGTAGTGTTGCAGCATCCAGGTTGCCAGCTCTGCTCTAGTTACCACAGATGCAGATACAAAACGTGTCAGATGTTGGATGGTCAAAATGTTGGATCCTGCCGCCTATCTGGCAACCTCGAGTCAGGGGGGAAGGGATACACCACTCTACAGTAATTTGAAAGTGATTGCAGTACCAGTTTTGGCCACGATCTTACATACGGCTCCTTTAATATTGTATTAATTAAAAAGTTGCATATATGTCCTTCGTAAGCAAAGCACTTGCGTCTGATGTTTTAATTTAGTTTATTTTACAAAAAAAAAAATCCATGACAGTGAAAATAAAGTGCGGGATGTGTTTGATGCTAAAGAGGGTCGTTTGGCATTTTTTATGTCTTTACTGTAACTTTTGATCAGTTTAATGAATCCTTGCTGAAGTGTTCATTTATTTAAAAATAATATACTTATCAAAAACAAAACTTTTCAATGGTAGTGTACGTGTGAGTGTGTACCTATGTATGTGTTGTATGAGACTTACGTCTGACTGATTACTCCAGAATCAGCCAGTAGTTCAAAAATCCGGACCAGCTGGACTCTGAGAATGTCACGACGCCGGCGTCGTTTCATATTCTGCTCAAACAAACAAATGTCACAAGGATCAAATATTTTATTTTATGTAGATGTGCTACTGTATCATGAATAGATAAACAAAAAAGCTTGGATTTAAATGGTCAAGTAGAACATGTATCCATGAGTCCTTGTAAGCAGAAATTCCTTCATAGTTAAACAGTTAAAAGGTCAACTCACCTCTGGCCTTCTCTCAAGTGCCTCTTTAATGATGGGGTTTAACTCTTCCAACAACTCTCTGCAAGACATATCACTTGGTTTAAGCATATACTCACTTGTAGCATATTTTTCTCTACATTTTTGTGAAGTTTGTCTACTTCACTGGAGGTTCATTTCAGATGCATTTAATTTAAAACCAAGTGTCAGCCCAAAATGTCAGTCTGACCACTTGTGAGAGAGGTCCTGTTTAAACATAGTAATAAGATCTAGGTCATGTGATCCTAAGACGCACCTAAAGGCAACAGGGTTGGTCCGGCCAAGCCCCAGGACAAGAGACTCAGTGATGTCCATGCTCTCAGAGCGCATCATGGGAACCACATGCTTGAACAAGGAGGAAGGGGACGGAATGCTAATGATCTGCACAAACACAAACAAACTTGTTCATCATTTAAAATATGGTGTCCAAAATATATCACATTTAACAGTGTTAAACATTGCATTTTTCTATAAGAGCCGTTAGGGGTTATAAGACCTCTGACCTTTGAGTCATAACTATATCCGCTGTCTGGGGTGGATGCCAGCGTCTCAGGTGGGGAGCAGCGGACAGAGCCAGGGGCCGATGAGGAAGAGGATGAGGAGGATGAAGATAAGGATGAAGTGGCAGAACTGCAACAGAGGATTAGGTAGTTCCTCCAAAGCCCCACGTATGAGTCACTGCTACCGCTCATGCTGTTCACCTTCTTAGCATTGATCGGGCTGCTGCAAGGTCAAAGGTCACACAGGAATATTAATTAGGTCTTTAAACATACTGAGATATAGTGAAGTTTTTAACCCATTCACCCATCCCTACTAGAGACACATTTGAAAGTGAAAACATACTTGATGTCGACTTGTGGCGAGAGCAGCTGAAGGCGTGTGGAGGCGAAGACCCAAGCGTAGCTCAGCGCAGTAGGGCAGTGCTTGGGCAGGTTTTCTTGCCGCAGGTAACTAGACAGGCTGATGACCCAGGGGTCCTGACCTTGCGTCACATGGGCAAACACCCAGATGTGGGAAGGGCTTACCACATCAAACTGGTGGCTGATGGGAGATGAGCTCCATTCTGCCAGAGTCTGAAGGTCTATTCCACTGGGACAGTACAGCAGATTTGTCTACAGCAAAAAGGGGCAAAAAAAAAAAATTGTAATCTTAATTAAAAAAAAATAGTCTAAGCACAGGTTGCAAAAGCAATTTTTTTTTTTGCTTTTGGACAGAAGGTTCCGAAGAATTCCTATCTGGGGGGAGACTAATATCCAAAATACATAATGTTCTACATTTCCTCACCTGATCGGCCCCAGTAAGGTGAATAAAGCTCTCGAGGACTGAAGAACTCAATCTGTCCATCACGTCTATAGCCAACTCCTCATCTCCCTGAGAGAGAAAAACAAGACAATGCAATGAATATGAGGAGCAAAAAAGAAGGTCATCTCATGTAGGTGAACAACAGGAAGTCATTCAGAGTTACCTTAGCGATGCCGAGAGCCGTGTGCAGTGATCGAACCTCTTTGAGGACATTGACAGCGAGTCTGCGTGTTGCAGGTCGACAGCTGCACAGCACCACCAGAGCCAGACCCTCTACCACATGCAGAACCGTCCAGAGAGGAGATCGCTCCAGAGGGAGAGAAGGGCTCTAAAAATATATACAATAAATATCATGTTAAACTACAAGTTTAAAATGTATGATTAGCTACTTTTTAAGGAAAATAAAAGTAAGAAATACACAGTCTACCGTTCAAAAATTTGGGTCGGCAGGATTTTTATGTATATTTATTTAATGTTTTTGGTTTCCAAGGCTACATTTATTTGATCAAAAATGTTAATATTTTGAATACTACAAATAATACTTTGAAATTGAATTATCATTTTAAACTTCATTTTAATATATGGTAAAATGTAATGGTAATGCTTTACAATGAGGTCTCATTTATTAACATTTGTTAATGCATTAACTAACATGAAATAATGAGCAATATATTTCTATTTTAAATTTATTACTTTTACATCTATTAAAGGTTAAATACATTTATTAACATTAATTAATGTTAGTTAAAATTTCATTTTCAGGATTCTTTGATGAATAATAATATGTTTATTTTTAGAGCCTTTTAAGAACCCAAGGTCGCTTCACAAAAAAAAAAAAAAAAAAAAATTACAAATAGTAGATAGACAAAAGAAGCAGACAGTTAGCTTTTAGGGTATATCTAACATGCAAACATTTTTCGCAAAATATAAATTTCGACAAAAGATGTAAAATAAAAATAGAGTTGAAGGAGTAGAGGCGAGAGAGAATAGAATTGAAGAATATTTATTGAGCATGAAAAAGATATGAGTTTTAAGTTTTGATTTGAAGATTTGTAGGTTGTCCATGGCCCAAAGATTAGGGGGCAGCTTATTCCATACTTTAGGGCCTACAACACTAAAAGCCCTACCACCCACAGTAGATAGTTTAAACCTGGGGACGACAAGCAAATTGTCGTTGCTAGATCTAAGAGGCCAAGCAGGAAGATATGGTTGCACTAACTCAGTGAGGTACTGAGGTGCGGGACGACTAATATTTTAAACTGGACTGGCCAAAGAAAACCAGTGAAGTTGATGAAGGATAGGGGTAATATGTGCAGATTTTTTGTTATATGTAAGTGCTCGAGCAGCAGAGTTTTGAACCATTCGAAGGTGATGTATTGCTTTGGTGGGTAGGCTGCTGTATAAGGAATTACAGTAGTCTAATCTGGAAGTGATGAAAGCATGAATAACAATTTCAGCATCTCCAAAGTTAAGAGAAGGACGTATACGAACAATATTCTGCAGGTGAAAGCAGCATGATTTAACAGTCTGACCTATGTGTGAATGAAAGCATAACGTGGGGTCAAACAAAACTCCCAGGTTCTGCACAGTTTTTGAAGGCCTAATCTGAACATCATCAGTATCAATAAAATTTATATTAAAAATGTCAATTAATTCTGTTGTATGACAGCACCTGTGATTCATGGCTGCGGTTGCTGCTCTGTACCGCCTGTCTCCACTGTATGATGAGCTGCAGCAGCATCTTGACAGCGTTGTCCAGTAGTGTGGGGTGAACGTCAGTCACCTCCCTCACAATGAAATACACAAAACCAGACAACACATCCTCTCTCCAGTCTGGGAAGTCCACCATCAGAGCCTGCAGAGTGGTGAACGCCAGACCACGCAGCTCCTCATCCATATGGATTGTCAGTCTGGATGAGTGGGAGAAAGAAAGAGTCATTGTTTACAAAATGCAATAAATAAATGATACACATCATCATCATCTTCATAACAGCATCATGCGTCACAGAGAGGTCAATTGGGTAACAGGTTCTGACTACATGCTATTAAGAATTAACAGGAAGTCTGACTCAGACTGTGGTTGTTGTATTGTACAGGAAGTCATGAATATATGGAAATGTCATAATTCATATGGCTGGGTACTTTTCTGAATAAAAGGAACTAAAAACTTTGTATGACAAGACCTTTGAGTTAATCTGTCTCAAATATGTTTGGAAATATGAAAACATTGCACTCACAAAGCACATTATGCACTATGACAATCAGGCAGATTATGTAATAACTGAACATTTTCGAGAACTGGCAGAAAATGGGGGACTGATTCGGGAAAGGTCCAAGAGCCAGGACTCGAACTTGTTGAAACACTACCCACAAGGCTATTGCCTCCAACAATATAGAATCAAATTGAAAGCTTGTGAATCAGAGTTGAATAATGAAATTCATACTAGTCAAGCTATGTCTGCTGAAGTGAATGATCAGTAGGTATAAATGCAATTGTTCTATAATAACAACAGAACTAGTGAAGTGGGGAAAGGGTGACGTTTTCTTTCGGTGATGAATGAGGGTTGACATGAGGGTCAAAGGTCATTACTTGGCCAGTAGCTCGATGAGATCCTGTCTGCTCATGCCATCTGGGATTAGTCTGGGAATGGCAGCAACACATGTCCGGAACAGATCAATCTTCGGTTTACGCTCCCCTCTAAAACAGAACACACACACACATAAACCACACCATTTATTTTCAAACAGCTTTAAAATTTCAAGATTCTTAAGTCAATATAATCTAAAGAAACTAACGTGATCATGTCCTCTGGCTCTTTGTTGGACATCTGAACGTTGGTCATGCTCATAGATCGTCCCACCTCTTTATCCAGGTGCCTGAGGATGTTATCCAGGGCCTTTCTAACCTGAGGGTAATAAAGAGACATGCCTAGACAGACAAACACACAGAGAAAGAGAAAAGCTTAGTTCACACGCAAAACGGAAAATGGACTACATACAGAGACATTTCCTCAAACTCTTAACAATGAGGACTATTGGGCAGGCATGCGATGCATTTTATTTTTATTAAAAATGTAAAGTCAAATTCAGGTATAAAAGGAAATTCAGACAAATGCAAGAAGACTGCAGATTAAAGGACCACAATTACTTTCCTCAAAATATTTCAAACTGTCCCATTTAAAAACTTACACAAAAAATTACTTGGCAGAAGTCTCAGCTTCATTTATACTGAAAGCTCAACGAGGACAGCTCATGCTCAAGGAATCACAATTGCATTAAAAACGAACTAATCCAATTTGACAAAATGCTTTGGAGTAAGGGAAGCTGTACTCAAGAATGTCTTCTTATTGGAGAACTCTGTAGGAACAGTAAAGGTCCGTACCGATGACCTTGGCTTCCTCATCTGTGAGGGTGGTGTTGAGGAAGATCTTTTTGACCCGCAGTGTGTTGCCTGAGGGTAAGATGACGCCTGTGGTGGGCATGGGCGGCTCGCCATCTTTCTGTTGTAGGCTGTCAGCTATCACCAGGAAGGCCCGAAGACCAATATTCATCCTCTGAGAGAGAGACAAAGAGAACGAGAGAGATAATTGGTTTTTGTATTTATATTTTTACCCATCCAACACCACAATCAGAGGCCCAATCACCTAATACTTTTTGTGTTTTTTCAACAGAAAAGTTGGCAATATATTATATATGTACTGGTAGATATTGGATATTCGATATGTCATTACGGATGATGTCAGTGAAGATTACGGCATCTTTTACCTTCTGTAAAAAGGTCCAGAAAAATTACCTCAGGTAAAACTAATCCCGTGTGAATAGATAATGTATATGTAAATATTGCTTCATTTCCTGTCTAAAAGTAGTTTTCTGCAGTTTTTCAAGTATGGAGGCGCTTGAAAAAAGTTCATATTCTGTATAGAACTTTAAGGTTAAGTGTTAATTGTTAGTAAAAATGTCTGGTCTTGTGTGTGTGTGTGTCTGTAGGTACTGACTCTTCACACACCTCTGGATTAATGGTGAAAGTCTTGTGAGACTTGCCCACACACAGCAGGTCATAGATGATCTCTTTCATAGCAAAGTCCAGTCTTTCCTTCAGAGAGGAAAAAAACACACCACACTTATATTAGCAAAACACTTAATTGTATTATTTGCTTTTTGCCTTTAACATGTTAAAATAAAAGACAGTAAATGGGAAAGTGGATAGATAGAGAAGGAGAATGGGACATTGGTAAATAAGACTGGATCAGAAATATATTCAGCGTTTCTGAAATATGTTTTGAGTGAATTTTTACCTGAGCGATAAACTGAATGATCTTAACAAAGATGTTGAGGGGTGTGTCCCTGGGCACCACGCTGCGAGAGCCCTTCGGGAAAAGTGCTGTTACAATACTGAGGAGACGACTGTGAGGGAAAAGAGATAATATAGTTACATGGATAAAGTTTTTAGTCTTTTTGTATTTGTTAGAGTTTACCTCATCCAATAATGGTATGTCTGTGATTGAATGTTTTACATATTCTAGTGTGTGTATTTGGCATAAATTCATGATATTTTTTGTAAATCTGTATGGTTGTGTAAGGATCCTGTGACCCACCTCTGTGTGGTTGTGTTGCTCTCACACTTGATCCTGATGATGTAAACCCAGAGCAGCCGATACAGAGACTCCAGTGCTACACGAGACATTTTGGGGTCTTTGTTCTAGAAAGAAAGGCACAAAAACATTCAGGTAAAAATAGTCAAAAACCTTGGACAACAAGACCTCATAACAAGAGCCATGGAAAAAAAATAGAAGTAAGTCATACAAGTGAGTCAAAATGACCTCTAAAGACAACAATTCATAAATTAATCCAACCCAGAAATAAAATGCCAGATTCATTCATAAAAAGCTGCTGCTTCATCTGTATCATGATGGATGATCAATAGTTCACTTGCTGTTCATGATGAGCTAATAAGGAATATGACGCACTGGACATTTACAAGCCAACGAGAGCTGTAATTTCTGCCTTAACTGCATTGATGCACAGAGAGTGGAGTCATAAATTGGCTGTTCAGCAGAAGCAATAGATGATAAAAGAGGGATTCATTAAAACTCTGCTAATGAATCTGTGATTAACACATCGCGGCATGTCCAAATCGAGTCACTGACTAAGCAGTGTTCTCTCTCACTCTTTCTGCTACTCTCTCCCTCTCTCTCTCACACACACACAGCTAATCAGACTGCAGTAAAGAGCACCAAGCAAGATGTAATGACCAACACTCACCATAGGGGGCAATATGATCACAAGGTTTGCAGCTAATATCAATTACATAAGAAACGAGCACACTCGTATAGTGAGTGTCTTTTAGCAACAAAGATGCCAGATTTATATGGAATTATCTGGAATACTTTTTTTGTTAATGTCTGGCCAATTGCATGCAATTAAAATGTGTGTAGATTTAAAACAAACCACTTTAAATGGTCTGGAGATCAGCGGCATCATGACCATTCAAAACTGATGGTCAACATTTGAGCCAAAACTAGTATCACTCAAATCAATAATCTTCCAGAAGTGCATTGCGATTGCTGTCAAACTCTGCTGCAATTTTGCTTGCAACACTAAAATTTAGTTTGAGTTTCGAACCAAGTCCCCAAGCAAGCTGAAATAAAACCCTTAAATTAGAAACTCTATAAAATACGCTTTTGTTTGCACAGGTAGAAAGGCGTATTTTATATTCACTTTGGGTTAAGGGCAGTCAGTGAATTTTGGCCTCAGATAAAACATCCCTCTACCCTAATGGTGAGCACAGATGTTATAAAGTCTATATTTACATGAATTACAGGTTTTCCTGTGCGGAAACTTGAGGATGGCAGGACAGTAATGAAGCTATTTTGCATTGTTTCATTAATGGACAGGTGAAAGCCAGAAGTCTCAGGAAGCCCATGTGGAATAAAGGTCAATCACATGACCTCTCAGAGGCGGGGCAAGATTCCTTGTGGGTAACCGTGGTAACTCACCTGTAGGGTCTCAATCTGCTTACGGATGCTGTTGTTTGACGGCATCTGGAGCCAATAAACATGCAGGGGAAACAAAAATGATGACAGAGGACAGGGGGTGATGGTGGTGGGGGGGAAGACATGCAGGTTAGAAAAATAACAAGAGACAAACTTAAGAACAAAACAAAGCTTTGTGCTACAACATGCAAAACAAAGTGTAAGGTGCATGGGATTTAATACTTCAGTGTCAGATTCTCTACAGAATCAACACAAGTATTCAGTCATTCATCTATATTTACATAAGGAATGAAAATGTCCCATTAGACAAAAGCTTCTAGGAAGATTAGCTTTAATTTAGATCTAGGTGATGTGCTGATTAAGAGTTTCAGATGGGTGAGAAGACAAACAGCAGAAAAAAAGAGGGAAGCAGGATTAGCGTGTGTGCAAACAAGCAAGGGTGATTGTGAAGAAGATTTTATTCAGAGTAGACTAAACCAATGCTTCAAATATAATATGGCATCCACTCTGACTAAAGTCTGTTGGTCAGGGGAGACAAACTACAGCAGGGTTAGAACAGACAGGGAACCAGACAGGCAAGCAGAACTACAAAGGCAATCCATGAATCAATCAGGAGAGGAATCATCCACCACTGAGACTACAAATCCAATAAACCTGGGCTCAATGGGCTAACGCCAGATCACTGAGGAAAACGTCACTTCTGATCCTGAATCATTTACATGACATGTACACATGAAGTGTAAGAAGAAGTCTAAAGTGGATTAGGAGCAAGATTCACACTACAGTCCGATTCTGATCCAGGAAAAGGATGAGAGGATTTAATCGGTACTGCAGGGAGTTGCATCAAGTTCGATCACTCATTCATAAAAATCACCACCACCAAATCAAAGCATCACAGATCATTCCTCAAGATTCACATGATAAAGTTGCATAGATTGGAGGGAAACTCATCATTGTGGAAAGGGAGTTAGGAAAATGATCACATCCTGGTAGCTGAACCAGGAACAATGAAAAAGAACGAGGACAAGGATCAGCACAAACACACGTTTTTAAAACATGATTGAGAAAGAGTGGATGACACGGGTATACTTATATGAACAATATAAGCAAGAGGCATTTTACAAGTCAACTGTAGCGCCACACCGAAAATGATGTAACTGAACCAAACAATATACAGAGTGACTTTTCATATTGAATCATCAAATCTGCCTCCAGGCTTCAGAAGCTGTATATCAACAGTATACTTTTTTCTTTTTTGCTGCACCCAGTCAACATTTGATAGTAATGTAAGATTTATAGTTACTATAAATGTAGTGAAACTAGTAACTAGCTATTTGAACAGCTACTGGGAGCTATATTTTCCATGGTGCAATTTGTGTGAAACTCTCAGCGGCAGTAGTTTTCTCACAGGATATCACTAAGCTAAAGTAAATACTCAGTATTCATTGTACTATTAGAAAACTTTACCTTTAGGTGCGAAAGGCAGTTCTGAAGGAAGATGTGCCAATTATTGAGGAAGAACTGCTTCTGACTAACACACAGCAGACATGTGACCAAGGGATACAATGCCTGGGGAGATAAAAGAGAGACTGAAAACTTCAAGTAAAACAAAGGAAAAAGGAAATGCACACTTATTTAGCATGGATGCATTAAATTGATTAAACCAGACATAAAAGAAATTCATAAAGGTACAAAAGATTTATATTTCAAACAAATTCTGTTCTTCTGAACTTTCTAATTCTGAAGGACATGTGACACTGAAGACTTGGAGTAATGATGACGAAATCAGCTTTGCAATCACAAAAATAAAATACATTTCAAAATATATTTTAAAAAGTAGTGTTGACCCAAAAATGTACGGTAGTTTTTTTTTTTGTTTTTTTTTAAGAAAGTGGAAAAAAGGAAATAAGAAAGATGCAAAAGTATTATTGTGTTAAGTGAAACATAAACCTGTTTTACTTAACACATGCGACACCCTAGTACTCCATTGGATGTTCATGAGTTTCTGAAAGAACCAGCAGTGATGTCAGATTCATGAATTAATCACTTTTGTGAACTGGATCAATTTATTAATCAAAAAGAATAGTTCATTAACGAATCGGACATTACATTTGTTTAGGTACAAATACCAAACTGTTAAGGACTACTTTAATGATAGTGTTAAGGTAATTGTTGAAGTGTCACAGCTTTGGAATTGCATGGAAAAGGATGTATAATAGATAAGTTAAATTTGTCCTTTCACAGAAGAATGTAAGCCTTCTGGGTGGCAGACTGTTCTAGTCTACAGAGGATTGTGGGAAAGTATGTATCAAAGCAGAAAAGCACTGTACCAATGAGTGCTTCTTTCTTGAGCTGAGGTCAAAAGTCGTCTGGTAGAGCATCTCCACAAAGTTCTTCAGGCAGGGCACATTCACTTCATTCTTCACCGCCTTCAAACACACAAGCACAAACGTTTGAGTCCTCACACTGAACTACACCCGCTCTGAGCCCAACAGCACACAAATCACTCAAGTGTTATTCACCATGCCAATGCAAAACGAAATACTTTTCAATTGTGTTTCTGTAGCAACTTCCACAAGCTCCACCTCAAACCACTTGACAAGACATGTACCATCATGAACTCTGGAGAAGAGTCACCAAGCCTCTGTCAAATGAGATGTATACAAAATGCACTGTTTCAAAGGACCAATCAATATTTGAAACTGAGTATGTAATTGGTGTGAAGCAAAATTAGAGTATGGAGCAGAGTTTTGCCAAGGGACGAGGTGCAGGTTTAAGTAACTTTAAGTTCATCTGAGGGAAAATTAGAAATGTTATTAAGATCACTCTAATACCACTGTATCAGACACATAACCAGCTACATTTTAGGGTTTAAATACAGCATGAACTTTTATTTATTTCAAACTTTTATATTTTTCTGGCCGTAGATTTTCTTACAAAGAAAATGGAAAACCCGGAATGGGACTAGAGCGGAGTGTTTACAGATCATACAAACATTCTGATTTGAATTAATGAAAAGTTGAGCAATGTTCTGCTTTCTGTGTTGCCATATTGTGAAATTACACTGATTTGAATCAGAGTTGATGTGGCAATATAGCCAGAATGCATTACATTTACGAAGCATGCATGTGAAATCTAGCTCGTAGGAATGATTTTTGCACAAGCATGGGTGAAATTATATGATTTGAATGAATTGAGAGCTCAGCATTACTTACAGCAGCAACAGGGATGAGGATCTCAACAAACAGGCCAGCCAGTGCATGTTTGATATCTTTATCCTTCACCTCCAGGAAATACTGAGCACATTCCTGCCTCACCAACACAGACACACAAAAAAACATTTAATCTATTAAACTAAGCTAAACTTCGCACAAATTATTCAATAGAAATTTATAAATATACAGTTTTAGTAACTAAAAAGGATGTTTCGTAAGGCCTGCACATTCAAACATGATGGTTAGAGAAATATGAGGTCTACAATAAAAAACAGCATCACTTTACAGCTATTGGCTCAATAAAAATCTCTGGAATATGGTGCTTGTTAAAATGCAGTACAAATTGAAAGCAGGGTTTCACTGCCTATAACTGGCTAATGTAAAGAAATAGCTCCACACAGTCCCGTGAGCAAAGGTAGAGCCAACACACTGAAACTGTAAATAGATTTTATGAGACATGACTACAGAGAGCACGCAAATAAAACAAAAGTACTATCTGACTGACAATAGAGGACACTAGAGTCAAAATGTATTGACCTCCAAAACACAGTGATGTGGCACTTTTCACAAAACTGGAAAGTGCCTGAAAGTGTATTTTGTATTTTTTTTTTTTTTTTGTCAAAATTTGTATTATATTAAAAATATTCTTTACAATTAACTGAATATAAATTCAAGAGATTGTGTAAAATGTATGAGGCTGTTTTAATCGTTTCATTGTTGAATATGGCATGCCCTCTTTTATAGATATTAGTTTCAAATTGAACAGATTTATTATATTTTTTTAATGACTGTGCCTCTAAAATTAAGATAAAATCCAGATATAATGTTCTCTATTCATGAGAAATACCATGTAAAACTGAATCAGCCCTAGTCCAAAATAAAAATGTGAGTTCACTCAAAATGAAAAGAAAATTCTGTCATAAAGTAGTATGTTCTTCTGAACTCATAAGACTTTCATCCTTACTTTAATGAAACCTGAGAGATCGCAGTCCCTCCATTGAAAGACAGGTATATTTGAGCTTCTGTTGACTATATTTGATGTGCTCAACGTATTTGTGTAGATCAATGTTTATATGTGAATAGGAATCATGTCTCTTCAGGAGACTTTTAATTAAACCAGTCAATTCATATAGATTTCTTTTACAGTACTTTTTTCTTTGTTCTTTATGAACTTTTTGAACTCTTTGGTTGCATGAATTTTTAAATGACAAAATGAGTGACAAAAATCTCTTTTTAAATCTTTCTATCACTCCTAAAGTATTTTCATTGTGCAAAAGTCTTATGGGTTTGCAATGACATGCAAGTGAGAAAATGATTTTTCATTTTTAGGTGAACTAACACTTTAAAAGACCCTTTCACAGGATAAATCATATAATAACAACCCTCAGCAGCTCATTAAAACACCACAAGAACGTACAGTACATGTCTGTGTTTGTATGCGTCTCGACCTGCATGTACTGGAATGAAGCCTCAAAGTCCTCAACGGGGTACATTTTGACTCTGAAGAACTTCATGCCCATGATGAGGCTGATGATGCTCTGCACCACATGAGGACTTTGCTCTTTCAGCCTCAGTTCCTTCAGCTCTGTGATGAACTTCTTACGCACTGCCTGGAACCTGCACACACACACACACACACACACACATAGAATTAATCATAATTATTTCACTAAAGGCTTTAACAAATCCCCTACTCCATCTAGTCAATTCGCACAACCATTGATGGGAATGCAGTGTCAAGTTTCAGTCAAGTGCTTAACAAATGTGTGTAGCAGCCTTTAACCAAAACTAAACACTCCACATAACAGGTTGAATAATGTTTATTCTTATTATTGTCTGTGAGTTTAAGATTTAAAGTTTCCCTTAACAAAAAAAAAAAAATCCAAGATGCAAAAGCTTGTTATAGCAATGCAAACTGCCTTGATCCAAACAAGCAAGGACAACAGTCAGTCATCATGCCTTTATCATATTATGTAAAGCGGCCGCATCAAACACTGTACTCAGGGCAAAGTGGCTCCGCACAGGAAATCATGAACTGAAGGGGAGGTTGAGCACTATGGTAAATCAATTTCAGGCCCTGACTATTACAGCACATGGCTAAATTACATTACAGCTTAAACAGACAGTTTCATGTAGCTGTGAGGGAGTCTGAATGTGTGCCGAGGAGAGAATTACAGTAACAGTAAAAGTGTCCAACGACTGTACAAATCATTGATGGCTCTGTATTCAGCTCAAGGCGAGTTGGAACGAGAGCAGTTTGAGGGCTTTGTTAACTGATGGGAGGTCTGAGTGGACGTGTTAGGATCAACTTCATCCTTGTTCTTTACATGGCTTTACACTTCACATCAATTAAAACAGCTTTTAGGTCACAAATAATGAGTGGCCAACATTTTTAATATATTTGTCAAACTGCTAAGAGATAGAGAATGTTTAAAACGTGCAACAGACCACAGAAGGTATACTGTAAGCTCAGTGTGGTTTTGGGATGGACTCACTTGGATTGGGCGAGGACTCCGATGACCTCAGCGTACAGGTCAGCGATGATGTGTACATTACCAGTGTTGGGGCCTGAGTACCTGTTGAACAAACCATCACAACCAACATCAGTAACACAAACCCTTCCACACTGAATTAAGAAAATCTTCATTCATATTTCCATTAAGTACAAAAGCATTTGTACATTAATACAGTAATATTTTCATTTTTTGAAAGAAATTAATACTTTTAAGCATGGATGCATTCAATTGATCAAACGTGATATTAAACAATATTTATAAACTTACAAAAGATTTCTATTTCAAACAAATTCTCTTTTTTTTTACTGTTTTCAACACTGATAATTATACGAAATGACTCTTGAGTAGCAAATACGCATATTAAAATGATTACTGAAGGATCGAATGACACTGAAGACTAGTCTATCGGCTGCTGAAGTTTCAGGTTTGCTATCACAGGAGTAAATTGTATTTTAACAAGTAGTCAACATTTGAAGTGGATCAAAACCTTTCATCAAAGTTATACATGCATTTTAAACAATACCTGTTCTTTTTTGATTTATTTTTTTTTAAAGAGTAATACTTCACAATTATTGAGCAAATAAATGCAGACTTCTTTCAAAAATATTTGAAAATCCTACCGCCCAGAAACTGTATATACACACAAAATGATTTGGTGCACAATTTGATGCAATGTAACTATGGATAGTTTACTTGTCTGCATCTTGTCATAAATTTTGCATTTTTCCAGAGTACACCTGTACAATTTGCATAGAAAAGTGCATGTTTGTGTATGTGCACTCACCCCTCTTTGTGTTTAAAGTGCTTGAATGCCAGGTTAAGGACTTCTTGTACTAAGGCGTCTGGCACAGGATGAAGGGGAATCTATAGAAAATATTTAATCAACATCAACTCTATGATGTAAGGGTCACTGTTTTACTAGCAAGTCTATGCATGTTAATGCCACAACACACCTATCTCTGAATTCAGAGACACCACACCTAAGCAATGAAACACAAACCTCACCTGTTTCAAAACTTCCACTGAAACTAAACAAAAAATGAAGTCTATGGCTAAGTCCCTTCGCTCCAGAAGGTAGTCTTTATCCCGATGTTGTTCATCTCTAAAGAGAGATAAAAAGAGCAGGATTCAAAAGTTAGAATAACAACTAATTATTAACTCCAAATAAAAATGCACAAGAACATCTGCAGCTGTTTAAGCTCTTCCTAAAGAGAAGATAAAAACAGAGATAGCAGAGAAAAGAGAAACCTATTGTTTAAGATGTTTAATTGCGTGTCTCCCCACCCTTTGGACTTGGTGCTGGAGCGAGGTCTGTACTCATACGACTCGTCTTCTGTCCCGCTCTGTCTTCTGTACCAGTCAAACAACGTCCGCAACAGCGAAGGCAAACAGTGTTCTGCTATGGAGCTCATAGAGCTTATTAACTGTAACATACAAACACAATAATACAGCTTAATAACCCACTATTCATGTGGATTAAAGACTAGCCACAAAATCGGCCAATTTACTAAACGTTAATGTATCAATTAAAGTCGGCATGAAATGGAAATGCACAATTTTTTTTAAAAGTATATTGATCATGTTGTGAATGATTGATCCATGCATGCATTTCTTTTCTTTTTTTACCTTGTAATGTTTATTATAATCAAAATATCATAATTTAATCTTCCAGTGAAACGACAGACTTCTCTCTGGTAATGATCACCAGACTTTGTCCGCTTAAACTTGACCCTTTCTTATAAACGACTACAAGCTCACATTCAGATCTGAATCCGTTTTACTTGGATGCATGTCACAATAATAATAAATAGAACTAAAATAATAAATGGCTGTGTGGGTATTGTGCATGATCCAGCAGTGCATGTTATTCTAAAGGAAATATTTTGCAACCTTTCTCCACCTTCAAAATATGTTATTTGCACCACAATGTTTGATTGTGAAAGCCATTTATGCCTTTCAAATGTAAAATTACTGTATTTGTCTTTAAAGAACTAAAAGCAAAATAGACTGTTAAGGTGATTTGAGAGGAAAATCTAAACTGAGAACAATATACAAATGGGTGAAAAGGAAAGAAAAGGGAAGAGAAGGAAGAGAGATGGCAGCACTTTGGAGTGCAATCAGGTATTGATCTGTCCTATTGTGAGGGCGGGATCGGTGTAGGATGATACGTCCAGTGGTTACTCAACCTTTCACTGCAGTAACCCAGCACCAAGCATCATGAGCGTGCACACACACAGCTATGGTGTCGAGTAGATGTGTGTGTATGCTGATGAGTGTGTGAGGGATGGTATAGTTCACTGTGGTGTGATTCAGCAGAGCTGATCTCTCTGCAGTCACAACACGTCACTGAATGAACACGCCGTTCCCGAGACTCGGCACAGCCAAATCCAATAGTCAAATCAGTGTATGCGTGCGAGCGATGTGGGAAAAAAGTGCAGAGTGAGTGAAAAAGTTTGCTTATTAATAAAGTGAGATGTTCAGAGGTACACTGCGATCTAAAAGTCTGAGATCACCAAAATACAATTTTTCATAGCATATTTTATCATCATAACAACAATTTGAAATGGTTGAATGAAACAATCAGCATGAATTTTAATAATGTAGTATTTTGTTTGTCTCTCTTGCTGTAATGACAGCAGCACTCAGGCTGCATGAACACCACACAATTGTAGAAAATAGCATTGTATTCATTTAGAAGCAGTGTCTTATATATAACTAAAACTATTAAAAACTGCTTTCATTAATTGAAATAAAGCTGAAATAAAATATAAAAATTAGATACAAAACTTAAAAAAAGTAAATGAAGATTTGAATACAACTAACTCAATAAAACAAGTTGACGTATTAAAATTAAAAATAATAATTTAAAATATTAATAAATACTTTAAGAGTATAGAAATACTACTAAAATAACAATTTAGCAGACATCCAACAAATTCCAAATGAAGAACATCACAATCTGGTGATCATGTTCTCCAGCATGATCTGAGATGATCCAAAGTGCATCCTGAGCTTAAATGGAAGAAAGAACATTTGACCCTCTGTAAAGAGTCACATGCTCACAAATTCACTCATTTCATTAGTGACGTAAATTAGTGCAGAATCTCAAATACATCTTATTCAATTTACGTCATAACGTTTCTTTGTTTCAATTGCTTCAAAGTCCCAGAACTTTGTTTATTTTCAGGTTCAAATTTGATTTTGAATCCCAGACTTTTAGACCCCACTGTACATGCTGCCTGTATCAGGTGAGTGTGTGTGTGTGAGTGTGTGTGCGACAGGATGATGTATGTGGTTAAGGAGAGTTATGTAACTGCTCTCCTGGCCCTCATGGCACTTGGCAGATACACTCCAACACCCTGAACTGAAATATTCACACACACACACACTCCCAGCAGCCTGTGCTGATCTACAGTACTGCTGCGGATGACACAGCGATTCTGCTCCTGGCAACGTACAGCGAGAACACACACACACACCAAAACTCTGTTCACTCTAAAGTATAGACACACAGACACATATTGCTGTGGTTTTCTGCATACAGAGCACATTCTCACTGGCTCATTCTTTCTCACACACAGGCTAAATGGCACTGACTGGATCCATTGCAGAATGATGTCTCATTTGCTTTGCGTTTTGCTAAACAAAGCACTTTGCTGTAGCTCTGCTGTTAAAAGTTCTGAGCTAATCAGAAATGAGTGATGGGGCGAGAGAAAGAGAGAGGACTGAAAAGCCAAGAGGATGAGAGATATACGTATAGTACAAAAACTTGAAATGGGACACAAACGGATACTAACCTGATCAAATTGTGCATCTTCTCCTCTTTGCAGCGAGCGGGAAAGGGGCTTCTCCTTAAAGAACATAAAGATACATGCAGTGTAAATGTTTCATCTTTAAACTGTTGAACGGGAAAAAGTAGGGATGAACTGAGTTTGAAATTGCAAAAAAAGTAAAACACTAAAAACTAAAATCAACGAGGGAATTCATGTGACAACTTATTTTGTATATTCATTTTGAGATTTGCTAAAGATTACATTTAATAGTTTAATTAACTTAATCATGATTTTAAAGATGAACTTTAAGTAAGCGTTCGATGACCGCAAAGGTAATCTGAAAACATAATTACAGAGCACAGGCTTAAACATACTTTGGACTACTTTATTATCCCCATAACACACGTCTTGTCTCTCTCTAGAACCGGGTCTCTCTCTCGTACCCGCAATTACTTGATAAAAAATTCAGTAAGTATTTTGCTAAATTTGTTTGAAATATTCTATTACAATTTAAAATAATTTAATTTAAAATGACAGCTGGTTACTCACAGGTAGACACTTAAGGCACTTTTCCTTCACTGCTGGTAAGGCTCAATACGGCTCGGCACGGCACGGTTCGGCTAGCTTTGACCTTTATAGTTTATCCGCCACTTGGCAACCAACGTCTGCACTTCATCCACTGACTACGATTCAGCTATTTATTTTTTGGAAGTTTTCTTTCTTTCTTTTTTCTTCAAGTAAGTCAAGCAAGTAGTTTTAAAACAGGTGCTACAGTGGTGGCTGTTACTGGCTATTTAAATCTAGCAGGTTTGATGTCTCGCAAATACAATGACGCTGGTATAGACGATTCTATCTGACTGACCAATCAGTGGTCTGCAGTGTTTTTACGTCATATTTTAGTATCGGTACGGTACACTTGGAACCTCAACAGAGGTGGTACCATTTAAAGCGAGCAGAAGCGAGCCGCACCGTACCATGCAGTGGAAAAGCGCAATTAGAATCCTCTGTTATCTGGTTTACATTGAACCAACACTTTATTTTGAGGGAAGTTCAAAGACAGAGAGCTGTTTTATAAAGCAGCTCCTCTCTGCAGCTGCTAGATGCAGTCATTACCAGTTTAAACTCTTGCTGAGTAAACTGAGAGAGCTCAATCTACCACTGAGTAAACACACAATGAGAGAGCGCGAACACAGAGAGGAAGCGTTTAAGGACAAGTCTGGAGAGAAACAGTGTGTGCGTTTCAGCACAGGGGGCCCTGAGAAGAATCCAACATAACAGCATTCCAAGAATCCAAACCTCTGCTTCTGTTTCTGGGAATATATGAGGACATGTGTGTGTTCTTTGAGCCACAAGTTTGAAAATGCACAAAACAGCCTCTCTTTTTCCACTAAACCAATAGGCTCAAGCTCATGTTAAAACAACTGAATTTTCACTCAATCCCTGAGTAACAAGCAGTGTTGGGGAAGTTATGAGTTCAAAAGTTATAAGTTCAAATGCCTTTCAACTTATGTGTGCAAAATTCAGAATTAAATGAGAGAGTCTAGGCCTATACGTGTTGTAGCCATTAAATAAGCGCATTTAGTTTCATATTTGTTAAAATATTATAATGTTATTTTTTTCATCTTTTGATTATGAAACAGCATGAGTGAGATCGATGCGCAATATATCGGGAGACATTGAGGGGGTCAGACATGATTTGGACCACTTAATTAAGTTTGATTTTGTTCAAACTTAAGACCTTTTTATGACCATTGTGATTTAAATTATTACCTACACAAATTACAAAAAAATAACTTCCTTTCAAAAGTCTTTTTTTTATTGACTTTCATTAAAAGTAATACGTTTTATTATTTATTTAAAGGTTTCATTTTATTATGAGTAACAAACTGAAGGCTCCCTTTTCCTAAGTATCAATAACACAGGAACAACACTTAACAATTATCATGATAATATATCAGTCAATATCAATATTATCATGATGAATGTCAAATCTTTATTTCAGCATTTATTTAAATAAATAAATACATATTTTACTTTGTAACATTATAAATGTCTATACTGTCACCTGATCAATTTAATTGTCACACAAATACTGTTCGTACTCCTTGTTGAATAAAATAATACATTTCTTTAAAAAAGTGCTATTCAATTCATTTAAATGCAATTTAACTCATTTATATTACCAGAGCTATATTATCAAAAGTAAGGATTTTATTTTTGCTGACCTCAATTTTTACTGGACCCAAACACTAAAACATGATACATTTTTATTTTTAGCAACACATTTTAATAATGCCTAGAATATTTTATATTAAATGTTCAGTTTTCTGTTATAAATTTGAGGGCAGTACTGACCAGAGGTTCAGCCATGACCACCTCGATCTTCTTCTCGGCGAGCACAGCGAACTCTGCGAAAAGGCTCTTGATGACAAACTCCCCGGGCTTGAGCTCGGGGTCGATGGTGATGCTGGACATGGTGGCGAGGTGGATGCTACGCTTCTCCCAGCTGGGCGGGGCCGAGGGGGATACTCCTCGCCTACTCACACTGCTGTTGCTTACCGGGACAGAGGCTGTCAGGAAAGAGAGACAGATATGTAGCATTACCAAGCATTTTGAATGCATAATTTAGTAGGTGTTCAAGCAAAAATTGGCATTGGCAAATATGAAGAGAAATTGTTTTTTACAAAAAAGACAAAGCCGTCATGGTGCACCAAATTTGAGGCCAATACAGATTTTTTGACAGCTTCCCATAAAAATAAATTGTTAACTATTGCAACCAGGAACCGTTTCACACACATTTTTTCAATCCAGCCGTGAATGCAGAAAGACTAAAAAAAAATAACAGTGTCACATGTCAAGCCCGCTCAGGAAATCCCTGCCCTCACTTCCCACGGGTTGCTGGAGAAACCACGATGAGGTGAGAGAAGTTCAAACAATAATAGGAGGATGAATAAAAAAAAAAAAATCACTGTGAAATTTAATGAGTTTTTCAGAGGAGAACACAGGGTCACACCTAGCAACTCCCTCATCTCAATAATAAAACACAAACATTCACAGACTCAGGGGATGAAAGAGGGACACACGCACATTCGCACAACTCTGTCCCCAGAGCTGTTTGTGTGTTTGTTTGTCTATGTACAAACACTCACTCTTTGTTTCCTCTTTAGCAACACCTCCCCATCCCTATGAAGTCACACTGCCAGCTTTCATTGGCCAGTGGCATAACAGGGTCCTCTGGTCCACATCTGATTGGCCAACAGGCCTCCTGGCAAGCACTCTAACATTGTTTGTACTTTTCCACTCAGTGATGCAGAAAGGATGAGCAAAAGAAGTGAGGAAGAAGAATGCAAGTCTCCCTCTGTTTATCTTTCTCTTCATTTATTTGGTAGATACGCCAGATAGTTTGTGACACACTGGGCTGTATTGCTGACCCCATAGCACACATTTGTACCTCAGAGTGAGGCAGAGAGTCACATGGAATAGTTTCGCACAGAGGGGTATTAATGCAGAGTCTGTTTGTTATTTGCAGGACATTCTGATACTCTGAGCTACACAAGACATGATTCCCTGACTGCATGTGAACTCACACAGCTGGGCACTGAGTGCTTTAGCATGAGCAAATACTGCCTGAACCACCATTCGGACAAGATTAGTTTCTAAATGACCTTTGAGTCACACTTTCTGAATGCAGCGTAAGAGCTGGAGATGACAAGGTTATTTTAACAACAGAAGCAGAAACACAGTGAGCAGAAAAATAGAAACATATGCTAAAACGCTGCAAAAAACAATAATGCAGCAAATACAATTATTTATATCTGTTATACAGATGACTCCGACCATTTAACTAAACCAGGTTTGAGACAAGTTAATGTGTGGAAGGAACCTTTAGACGCTTTGTATTTTTCCATTTATTTTGCATCATTAATCAGCATATTAAAGGGATACTCCACTTTTTTTGGAAATAGGCTCATTTTACAACTCCCTCAGAGTTAAACAGTTGAGTTTTACCGCTTTTGAGTCCATTCAGCCGATTTTCTGATATTTAGAAGAATATCAGTAAACCAGACAGTTTCTGGTCTCATTGACTTCCATAGTAGGAAAAAAATATATACTATGGAAGTCAATGAGACCAGAAACTGCCTGGTTACTGATATTCTTCTAAATATCAGAAAATCGGCTGAATGAATGTACTCGAAAACGGCAAAACCCAACTGTTTAACTCAGGGGGAGTGGTAAAATGAGCCTATTTCCAAAAAACTGGAGTATCCATTTAAGTACATTTTGTAATAAACAATGCAAAAATTTGGAAATGATTTAGAGATAGCAAGGGAAGACCAAAAAAAAACCCTTATTTGTTAATACTGACAATAACAGCAAGCCTACAGGCAGGGAAAGAGTTAATTGTGTAAATGAGATACAAACACAGTCACACTCACAGGCATGAATATGATTTTCAGGAGAGTCATGTGGATGCGGTCTAAAAGAGAGTACACCGATCACACACAGAGATCAAATAACCTGAATGACATCATCATCTGCATTATACTCAGCTAGTCAAAGCCCAGCATAGACAGAAGCTATCACTGGTTTCACTCACTCACTGCAGTGAGTGACCGTGTGCTTCATGCAGTTCAGGTATCAAAGACTGGGCTCGGGAATGAAAAGCTGAATAAAAGTAACTGAATTAAAGTAACACATACACAAGTCAAGTCAAGTCACCTTAATTTATATATAGCGCCTTTTACAATAAACATGAAAAGCAGCACTGAACTATCAAAACACCAGTCAAACTGCTTGCTGCGGATTCAAAAAACAAACAAAAAAAATGTTTATGACGTATGAAAGTTTCTGAGGCAGTGTGCAAGTGTGATTGACATAACGTGAGGTCATATTTATTTTTTAACGTGCAAGAATTTCGGACTCCATTTGCAAGGACCTTTACAGTGATAATAAAAAAATGAATGCAGCAAAAATTGTTTTGGCTGTACATCAGGTCTAGATTCATAGTCATTGTCCACTTTGTCATTGTCCGTCATAAAAATCATTAGTTATTTTTAAATTCAATTAGTTATTCAGGTAGTTAGCTATAAACATGTAAATTAACTTAACTCAACATGCTTTACAATCAGCAAAACTCTCCCGAAATTTATAATACAATTGTAGGTTTTCATCTGCTATTAAACTAGATGTGTTATGACTCTCCACCATTACTATATGATTGAACACCTAAAATCCACAACATGAGTATGAGTTCTGACTAGTGCTGTCAAACGATTAAAATATTTAAATCGCGATTACTCGCATTAATGTCATAGTTACTTTATATAATACCATAGTACTTTGGTCTTGTCAATGGGACCATTTGGCAAATTTTACCATTTTGGCAAAGTAAACCTTCCATTCAGAATCTTATTGGCGCCCATTTCAGTGTCTCGTGCTCATCACCCACTTAAAACTTAACGTTAACTATTTGGCCAGCTCGCAAACCTAAACAAGTGTATGTGGTGTCGTTCATGTTGTTTAGTTTCCTACAAAACTACAAAGTTTGCTAGGCCACATTCCGTAAACAAAAATGCAGCGGTTTTTACTAAAACTTTCCCCTATTTTCTCCATGGTGGGCTTCCACCTGCTTCATGCATGGTGGAGTGTAAAGGAGCAGTATTTGTGCTTTTGAAAGAGGGATAGATTAATCTGCTATGGCTCTAATAGTGTCGACATTATTTTTATAGTGTCTCAACATGCCCAAATTCCATCAATCGAGTTGATCTGCAGACCTACATCACACATTTCACCTTCAGTTTACTCTGCTTAGTAACTCTTATTTGAGCCATAAAGTTATGTCTTTGACCTGACTTCTAACCAGAGATGGGCAGTGGGAAGATTGGAAGAATCTACTGTTGCCAGCTCTTGAAACTAGGTCTCGCTCCTCATTGTTTGAGCAGAGAGGCCCAATGCACAGGAATTGGCACCAACACACAAGACTAGAGAGAGAGGAGTGTGCGAAAGCGAGAGAGACTTACTGCATGCCAATCCAAGTGACATTTCTCCAACAGTGCTAGACGTCACTAGCTGTTGATCTACTTAACCCTAGTCAACAGTGACCAACAGAATCCAAAAAGGACTAAAGCATTCCTTGGACATCTGTGTGCAATGCAAAATTGAAAACTGCATGTTCATAACAGATGCAAAGTTGGGAAAAACTGTTAACAATAAAAAAAATAAATAAATAAATAAAAATAAATCATACCTCATTGATAAATGCATGTTCACCTAATTTAAATTTATCTACAAAAACGCACAATAATCTGATTTCACAATAATTAAATCTTATGAATTTCCAGACATGTACTAAACATGTAGTTCTAATCCTCTAATATTCTCATAATATAAACTCGTGTACATTTCAAATCAATAGGTCCAGAACTATTTAAAGTCCTAAAAAACAAGTATATTCCTAAGAAATACATTAGGTGCCTATGTATACATGTGTGTGTGTCTATATCAGTATGCGTGTGTGATTACTATAGTATTGCTCTTTTTCTCCACTGGGATTGCTAATGTTTCCTTTCATTGATCGGACTCTTCACCGACTCTTCCATCATTATCCTACACAACACTTGCTACGCTGTCAGACCGTCATCATGTGAAACCCAAGACCTTCAAAGAGGACATCAGACGAGGGGAAGACAGAGAAAAATGTGAAGAGCTTAGCGAGGAGACAATGACAGAGCCACATTGCTTAACTCAAGAGTCAGCAGTCGCACACATACACACACAATTGGACACTTTGGACCCAAGAGAGAATGTGAATGATGTTTGAACACATCGAGTGGTACAGCTCAAGCTACGGGTTGAAAAAGGTTGAAAAAGACTCTGTAAAACGTTAGTTGAACTATCCTTTAAGTCAACAACTAGTGCTTCAGTCATGCACCTCATAGGCGAACCAAATTTCAGGTACTAGCAACATTCACCAACATCGATCCATATTAATCTGCATCTATGCAGAGAGGAGGGTGTGTATGCGGGCCTGTCGCAGCCAGCACTTTTTAGGAACATCATGCACTATCCAGGACTATGTACACAAAAGCATTATAGGACTGGACATTTTATCATCATAAAGCATGTCTTACTCACAGTTCCCACTCCAGGACTTGAGCAGAGATTTGATGCTGATCTCAAAGAACACAGAATCCTGCAGACTCAGCATGACGCCACGAGAGGACTGTGGGTAAAAAGAAGGCACTGGTATCTCCGGCCAGTCCCGCTGGCTCTGCGCTCCTAATGTCCGTCTCACTCACCCACGCATCCCGTTTCACTTGCAGGTAGGCAAAGTTTCAGCCTCTGCCTGGGCTTGTAAAGAAGCGCATGCTGCCGAACGTGCACCGAGACACATGTGTGTGTGTACACACACACAAACACACTCAGATCAGCTGTGGGGCTCTGAGAGGCCCATAAGGATCCAGCAGAGTGGAAGCACTTCCCTAAGATGAACTGCGGCAAAAAAATCAACAAAAACAAGACTAAGTCGTGTTCTCAGACGGCATGCGGTGGTATCATCTGCTCTGTCCAGTCTGAAACGCAGCACTGGGAAACTTTGTTCCGGGAATGTGTGAGTGAAAGTGAGTGTCTAAGTGAAAGAGGGAATAGTGAGGATGGCCTCCCAGCAGAGAGTAGCAACGCTCTCTCGTTCGCGTAACTCTTCCTGTCAGCGCTGGGTCCTAGAGCCCAGCGGATAAACAGCCGCTCTCATTCACTCAGTATGTTTTAACAGTACTGGCGCTCACTCTCTCTCTCTGTCTCCCTCCCTCTCTTATTCTCTCGCTCTGAAGAGAGCGTTTGTTTCAATGGCAGAATAGAAGGAGGGGAGGGTGATGTCATCAGCACGCTGCTAGCCCGCTCTGGCTCCACTCCAGCACTTCAAATACATGTCATTACGACTACCGCCTTGCTCTTTCTCATTCTCTCCTCTCTTTCTCCATCCTTTTCCTCGGAGGCTTGTGAAAAAGCACACTTCCTGTTTGTCATTCCCAACTGCAGTAAAGTGAGAGAGGGAGGACAAAGAGAGAGAGAGACTGGAATCTAGAGGTGGCGTGTGAGACAGAGGTGATGTAAGTATCACTGACTCAAACACTATGGCTGAAAAGCAGTATATGGAAGGAAACAAGGCACAGTCAATAACAATCCTTCAGCCCACCATCAATTAACATTTTTGTTTGGCAATCTCTACTACAGCTTACTTTACTTTGTTTTCGATAAAGACATGGTCTTATAGTGCCGGGAAGCCGAATTTCAATAATGACATATTCACCGATGCTGGTTAAGTAAAAATATTGCTATTTTTTAACAAGCATGTTTTCTTAATGATTTACTTATTCAAGTTGCCCACTAAAGCAAAGCAGGGTTGAGCCTGGTCAGTACCTTGATGGAGAGACCTGGGAAAACTAGGTTGCTAGTTTTCAGGAAGAGGTGTTAGAGAGGCCAGCAGAGGGTGCTCACCCTGTGGTATGTCTGGGTCCCAAAACCCCAGTATATTAATGGGGACACTATCCTGTCATAAAGCAGCATGCTTCTGATTAGACATTAGACGTTCATCACTTTCAAACCATCAAGCTTCTATTTTGGCAGAGTATTGGTAAAATGCTGTAAACTTCTGTCCACAAAAATGTTGGAAAGTGTGCAAATGTGCATTCCCAAATGCAAGTTAAACTCACATCGCTTGCAGAGATGTAGAGTTCATGAAAAACGGCATTTAATTTTGATAATGATGATTTGATATGACATCACTATTTTAGTTTACTTCAATTAATTGTACAGTAATGTTAAATTTGGTTGAATTAATTAGTAGCCTTTTCAACAAATCCCCTGCAGTTCCCTCAAGAGCCCCTGTTAGGGAAACCATGCTTAAAGGCCTTGTAAAGGCAATAAAAAAAATAAATAAAGTCTAAACACATTATAAATGTTAGAAATACAAAAAAATGATCATATCAAGAAGAGTTGGATTCATTTTATGAAGAGCCACCTTGATGGAGAGCTGAGGATCACCACCAACAGCCACATCATAGTGATCATTTACACAGGGCAGTTTTATAATCCGCTGTTACTGGTGAATGGGGCCAAACTGACCCCAGCTTTTGAGAGTAGAGAAAACTGCTCATTTGTTCAAGATTTTGATAGCTTATTTTATTTACTTGGCAGCTTTTTTATCATTCAAATTTTGCTGAGTGGCTAAAAACACATTTTTCTGTGGTGTGACAAACTTAATTTTCACAGGGACTTCACAAGGAGGTTCCTTTATTCACAAAAAGACTGGGCACTTTTGCAATAATTTTCAGACACACACACACAGACACACACACACACACACACACACACACACACACTCCAAAAAGGAAACTGCTTGTCTAAAAATACAGTAATTTTCCCCAAAGCTCAAAAAGTATACGTATTACGCAGGCGGGTAAATGTTTGGAAAAATCGTACCCCTGCAATTTACACTGACGTACTGACATCCACACACACAGCTGGAGTGAGTGATGCCTGACCTATGAGGTAACCGATGCCCTGCTTGCAGAAGAGGGTGCGGCAGTCCGGGTCTATTAATTGAAGAATGACAGAGCAGCGCTGAGAGATCAGAAACACAGAGCTGACTCGCACCCTGATAGAATACGCAAGTCATACTTTCACAAAGACACATCTTGCATTAAAAAAACAAACAAAAAAAAAACATATATAGTATGATGGACAAATGCCTTGTTTTAGCACTGCTTACCTAAGCTGGGCGATTTACTAAATTGAACATGGAACCAGGTTAGTTATTGTTAACTATCAAGTATTGTTTTAGCTAGCTAACAAGCTAAAACTATAATAAATCATTTTCATGAATCGAAATAAAGCTGACATAAAAAAATATAACAGATGAAAAAGTGAAAGTTTAATTGGAAGTAAAATAATATAAAATAAAAGTTAGCCTAAATAGAAATATTTAAAAAAAAAACTAAAAATGTCAAATGCACAATACAAAATGACTAAAATTTAAACAAATATTAAAATGAAAATGTAAAAATGAAAGCTAACATAAATAAAAAAAAAAATACTATAATAGAATATTAATAATGCTAAAAATACCACTGCAGTAAACATGAATCTACTTTGCTGTTGTTGAAATATTGAGATATACAACCAATATAATAATAATAAAATATATATTTTAGTTATATCACTCAATTCCATAGCAACAATCAACAGTCTCGAAAGGCAGAAATCCGCATTAAGCATTCAGGGGATATTTCAAACCTATGAAAATACGTAATAAAAAAAATAATAATATTAAATAATGCATATATTACATGGATCTTTTTTAGAACTCTTAATAGCAAATTAGATCCATTCAAGAATGGTTCAATGTAGAATAAGGTCATCTATAAACAGAAACTCTGCAACCGGAATTTCCCAGAACCACTTCTATGATGTGCCATACAGGACGACGGTGGAAAAAAAAAAAAAAAAAAAAAAAACAGCATGAAAACAGACTGAAATTGATCCCAGATATGAAAAAAGACAACATGACCCCATTATGATAAAGCTGTACTGAACTGTGTTTTTAACATCACAATGTGTAAAGGTAATAGGGTAGTTGGCGATACCCAGTAAAAAAAAAAAAAAACAGTCCTCCATCTCCAAAGCCCCATCACCTCTGATCACAAAAGACTTTAATGCATGACATCATCTGTCCAGAGGCCTGAGACCAGATTAAAGAGTGCACACAAACAGATTCCACTGATACCATCACTCACAATCTCTCTTTCTCTCCCTCTCCCCATCTCTCTGTCCGTCTCCTTCACCCGCTCTTTCCATCACTTGACTGGCAGCATTGTAAACAAACACTGGGTACAAAAGGCCGTATTGTGACTGCAGCGCAGGGTTTCCACTCTCACACAAACATAAACATACGCACATGCACAAATAAACACATTTTATGCAGTTACGCTCACTGCAGTTAATCAGTAAGAAAGCAAAAGTTGTGCATTTCCACCCAATCTAATCTAGACCTTTAATCTGCTGTGCTGTTAGTCTGGAAAAACGGACCAAAAATAAAAAACTTCACGTGAAAATGACCTCACTCTCCATCTCATGCACTGATCTGAGAACAGGAAAACGATGGCAGAACACGGCAATGCAACAAGAATCATCCATGGCATTTAAGAAATACTAATACTATCAGTTTTTGTCCCTCTGCACTAACACTAACAAAGAAGTGTATCTCTTCTTCACTTTTGTGTAAGCTAGGTTTGCAAACTGGCTGTTCCCGCATGCACCACACCCAGTAAAATAAGTCAGTCCAGAATCACATGATGGCCAAAGACTGCCATTTCTCTCTCAAACAAACACACAGTTTAGGGTAAACAGTAGGATCCTGCTCAACACAGCAGGAATCTATTGTCAACACAGGGTGCGACTCTTACCAAGTACTTCAATATACAGGAAAAGCATGCAGAATCAAACAACTCTTCTGATCATGATCATAAACATACCAATTCAAATCAAGACATATAGTAACTAAACCAGATTCTAATCCAAATCTGATTCTAATTCAGAAACACGTTCAAACCTTATATTTACAATAGCTGAAGCAGATTCTGATCCAGGTCAGAAAGACAAACTCAAACCCCATCCTAGGTTTACCTAAACTAAACCAGATTCTGATCTAGATCAGAAATATACAAAACCCCATTCCAGTTGCACAGTAACTAAAACCATAATGATTTTAAAATGAAATCAAATGAAAATAAATCAAAACATTGAGGATTTTTTTCTAGTAAAATACTGCACAACATAACTATACATTTAAAACATGGATGAAAAATGATATTGGTTGCATGATTTTCCTTAGAAATAATAATATTATTACTTTGAGAAGTACATTTAATTATACAGTAGTGATTAATTCCTGTAATAATTTCTTGAAGTTAAACCAAACTTTTATTTTGATGGTTTGTCATGAAAAACTTTAATTTTTACATTTATGCATTTGGCAGATGCTTTTATCCAAAGTGACTTATATTGCATTTCAAAGTACACATTTGAGCATCATGTGTGCAAGTTTGTGTATCAGACGAAATTGCGCCACACACAGAAATCTCTTATTAGCGACAAGCACTGACAGACTGTTACTGGGTTAATTTCTGTTGTGTCATAGGCAGTTAGATTAATCTATTTAGAGAAAAAATCATTATAACATAGATTTTAGCACAATCTCGATATGATATCGTTTATCGCCCAGCCCTAATTTGAAGTGTCAATTTACTTTCAAAAGGTGATTAGCTGATCATTACCGTAGACATCAGTTAGAATCTAAACTGCAAACTTTTATCCCAGTACTTCTATGATAACTTGAATGTATGTAACACACATCATCATAGTATATACTAATACATAACAGCTCTCTCTGCGGCAGCACAAACGCATATTTGAAGTGTGATTCGTCAACGTTGTAATAGATATAGCAGAATCATCGTCATTAAGGAATAAGATCACAATCTTTTAATGATTATTTGTGCAAATACATCATATTCTGATCAGAAACTCATCACTTCAAACCCAATCCCAGACTTAAAGGACCTAAACCAGACTCTGCTCCAGATCCGCAAAAATAATCATTTAAATCTGATGCAGAATGGTAAGACAAAACAGGCACTCTGTTCAGAGATTGACTGCTGATGTTTCAGGAGAGCACAGACAGTAAGTGCTTTTGGATAGTGAGCAGGCCATACACTGACAGACAGACAGTCTGTGAAGGCCCTTCAATCCCATGAGGCCACAGTGAGAGTGCATTTCCTGTACTGTGAATTATAGCACCCAGCATAGGGAAAAGGAAAGCCAAACAAGGTGGAGAGAGGGTGAGTGATAGAGGGAAAGGATGAAGAAAGGGAAAAAAAGAGTGATCAATCAGTCATTCAATATGAGGTTATTCAATTTTCTGAAGATTTTAGAGGACAGTGCAAGGCAGGCTCCCTTATGTAAAACTGCATGTCCCATGATGCAAAGTGCAGAGCTGTGCAGAAAAAGCTACAGCACAAACTTGAACCTACTGCATTCTTATTGTCTGAGACATTTCCTTGTTAAAGACCTTAACAACAAATTACTAGGTGAAATGAATCCCGTGGCAAACAGTCCAATTCCTGTAAGGAACAATCCGACTGCTCGTTTCGTGTCTTAGGCCATCAATGTGCACTTACATGTATGAGTCATTAAATCGTATTTAATTTGGACTTCTCTGTGCATGCTCTTTGAGGTGGGCTCCATAGACCTCCATTATATGACTGATAGACAATAACGGTTTGACCGAAAAATATCAAAATTGAAAATACGGTGGAAACAAAGACGGCTACATCTTGGATGCCCTTGAGGTAAGCTAAACATACCAAAAATTATTTTCAAATTGAACTATCCCTGTAAAAGCTAATAAGTAAGAGGAATAAAAAAACAAAGCTGGGTGTTCAGGAGTCGTTCCCAAACGAAAACATTTCAGCTGAATCACAACACCATCAGCAGCAGTGCAAGCTAGAGACCGCAGTACACTGCACACCTTGCCAAGAACAAGCGCACCTGTCAGCACCAAAGCAACAAACACACACTCCGCAGAGAAAGAGAAATTATTGCAAAGTGGTGAAACCCAGTGTGTTCAGAGAGAAAGAAAGAGAGCGGGACAGTGGGCGTGCTAGCCTAACATTTCCACTGATCACACCTCTGAGTCAGCAGACACTCACACACATCAGCAACAGATCTCTAACACCCTTTATCCCAAAAACTGACAAAACACGGCTAAACCGAGAATGCTGAGTCATCAGAGAGAAGGAAAGAACAAACAAAAAGAAACAAAAAGGAGAAAAAGACAACAAGAGAGGCATAGAAAAAAGAAAGAACGAAGGAGAGAAAAAGTAACAACAGGTGGGACCAAACGGATGAGTCTGAAGGAAAGAATGAAAAAAGAAAGCAGAAACAAATGAAGGACAGAATGGGCAAAAGTAAAACAAGGAAATTAAAGAAATAAAGCAGCATTGAACAAACAAAGGCAAGCAAAATAAAGGAGTGAAAGGGAAGCATATGAAAGAATGGAAGAGTGAACAAACAAATGGCAGCGAAATGAAAGCATGAACAAGTAAATGAAAGGGAGCATTAGAGAAATCAAATGTGAAACGAACGAAAAAATAAAAAGGAATCAACAAACAATCAAAATGAAAAGTTAGATGTAAAATAGAATGTGAGATGAAAAATAAGACAAAAAGCAGCAATTAGGGATGCCTGAGATTTTTTGCAGCTGATGCCAATTACCGATTTTTTATCATCATGACCGGTCGATGCCGATCCTGGTCATTCAAGCTTTATATACAAAGTAATAATTAAGTTCTCTGTTGAATGTCATGCAGTGTGTTTTTTTAGATAAGTAATACGACAGACATTATTTACAGTAATGCTATAGATTAATTTTACAATGAACATTTTAATAGGCCTTTAAACAGGGCTTATGCAAAGGCATATTTGGATACTCTAGCTAGCTTATTAAAGAACCTACAAGACGTAATATCAAACTAAACAACACATAAGGTGTATATAAACATGAGAAAGTGCTCAGCAAGAGAAAGTGCTGAGTATTTGTGTCCTTCCTTCCTATGCCCTACTTCAGTAGGTAAGGCAGGATTCTCTTTATAAATTCAAGCTTTTCTGCATTTTATATGGGCTATACTTAAATAGTTGCTCACCATAACACTTGAGCGCTAAACTTCAAGCACTAGAGTTAGAAATACAACATAAATTGTATAAAGTAATCAAATGTACAAAAAACAGTGCAAAATCTTCACAAAAGTTATTTAGTTAAGAGCAATGAGAGACTGTTTGATTAACATGAGGTGTTTTCGCACCGGGTTGCTATAGGAACAGGAATTAGCCACCAGGGTGGTTCCCCAAGAGCTAAATGTTCCCCTAGGAACATTTTCCTTGTTGTATTCGCACCGCCAGTAGGAACTCTAAAGTGTCGTAAGCCACGCTTGTTGTTATGATTTTACTTTGACGGCGCTAAGAATGCCAGACCCTGAACACACAGTGCTCCCATTCTCCGTCTTCATTAATTTACGATTTGTCTAACAGTGCTGTCTAATACGTTATTAGATAGAACTGTTAAACAAAGATATAAAGATATAAAAAGTATAAGCGTTTGCTGTGTGGCAGATTTCCAGTGTTGCTTGGTCTCCTCAAATTAGCACTGGATTTTCTCCTCAGCATAATGGTTGAGATGTCCATCTATCACTCTTTTCTATGTTCACAGAGTTAATTTGTGGAGTAAATATATAGGCTATAATCTGTGTGTCTACACACGGGTGCTGTTGTTTTGCGTGCCTTTGGCCAATCAGCGTACACTAACGTCCAATAGAGATGGGTTGAACCGTACTATAAAGTAGAAGCTAATTTAGTTTCCTCAAAAGACATTCCTAGAGCTAAAATATTTCCCAGTTCCTGCAGTGCAAATCAGCCAAAAAGCGGGTACTTCCACCATTACTTCTACGAACTATCAAAAGGTTCCTGCCATGCGAAAGCCCCAATGAATGGTAAGGATACGTGTGTGCTGACTCAGAACCAGTCAAGTCACCTTTACTTATATAGCGCTTTTTACAATACAGACTGTTTCACACCAGCTTTACAGTTAACAGGAAAATGATGCAACATAATTCATTACTAGAAGAAAATAGTCCAGCTTAACTAAGTTCAGTGATGGAACATTTTTGTTGTAAAAAAGCTATTAATTTTGTTAATTTATATATCTAGCCGCTCTGGAGAAAACCGGGATGTCATTGTCCAGCTCAGATCATTCGTTCTCATATAATAGTGTCAATGCAGGCAGATCAATAATATTGTTGAATATTAAATGTCTCTTAGACAGTATGTGCACATTTCAACATCAACAAGACTTAAAAACAAAAGAAAAGAAGAAAAAAAACTATTGATGAGGGATCGATTGAAAGGGTAAATAAAAGGAGTAATAGAGTGAACAAAAAATGAGAGTGAACAAACAATAGGAGCAAAAGAAAAAGCAAACAAATGTGACAAGAAAATGAAAAAGTTAAACTAAAGTGAAAGATCAATGAAATTGAATGAGAAAATTAAAGAAATATAGGAGCAATGAACAAATAAAACAAAGAAACAGAAAGAATGAAGAGCAAACAAGCAAGAGGGAGTACAAAGAGTTAAGGAGAAAAAGAAAGGAGGGAGATAAATACAGTTCTACCCTGGTTAACTTTATGAATTGTTGTGTGGCCTGTTTTCAACTTGCATTTCTGCTCGTCCAGTCCTGATTATGAATTGCATGCTGCCTAAAAGAAAACACCACATGCACCACATATACATAAATATATAAATAGTGTGCAGCAACATCCAGAGCAGAGACACAATAAACAGAGGCACCATCAACACACCTATAATATTAGCAGCAGCAGTGAAGAGCAGGTGTGTTTGTGTATGTAAGCTGCCTTACAGGTGAAGAAACAGGTTGAGCTGGGGACGGGGACAACCCAACCAAACAGAAAATGTTCCTGCTAAACCAAAGAAACATAATGCTGGCTCATTTAATATCCATTCAGAAACAAATCAAAGAATATGCCTCTTTTAGGGGGTAGGATATGGTTGATTATTTGTAAATCTGTTATTAGTTACTGCAAAGGAAAACTGTTAAATAACTAAAATAATCAGATACATATGAGAGTTTCAAATGTCTATTTAAGTACAATGAGAGCTGTTTGTATAACAACTGATTTAATGAAAACTATCGACAAGAACAACCATTTCATTATCAATTATCAGGATGCGCTGTGCAGAGAACTGCCATTCTAATTTTCAAAATAGCTCATCCAGACAGCAAGTGATTTAATACTGCATTCATCATTAAACTGCGTGTGTGTGCCTGTCAATCAAATGCAGAGCCACAGAAGGGGAGTGAATTATGATTAAAACAATAATCAGTGTTAAACATCAAATTTAAGTTTTACATCACCAAAATGAAACATTAAATCCTATATGCAACTCAATTATGTATTTATAAAACACTTGTTTATTTACAATACAAAAAGAGACTACTGGAAAATAACCAGTCAACCTTTTGGTTATTTATGGTTTAGTTATTTTAACTGTTATGTTGCATTAATTTGTTGGTTTGTAAATTACTGTAAATTGGAGGTCAGTAAGCTTCTTTTTCTTTTAAGAAATTAATCCTTTTATCAGAATATTTATCAGAAAAGTTTCCACAAAAAATAAAAAAATAGCAGCACAACATTATTTCAACATTTATAATAATAAAAATAATAATAATTATTGAGCAGCCAATCAGAATCTTAGCATCACACTGAAGACTGGAGAAATGGCTGCTTTGTCATCACAGGTATAAATTACATTTTACAATATATTAAAGTAGTAAAAAGTTGTTAAACTAATTTTATGATACTTCATTTATGGTTTTACTGTATTTTTGATCCAATAGATGCAAGTGTGATGTGCTTAAGAAACATCCTACCGACATCAAACATATGAATGGAAATATAATATATATACTTATTTTCTTATTTGAAGGCAAACATTAATAAGCAAGATGCAGAACATCATATTAATTGAAATATTCATCAAATTATGTGATACTGAGTTGCAGATCTATTTACTTAAAAAAATATAGGGAACTCAAGAACATGAACATGTCCTGGCTGGTACATGTCTCAAATCCTCACCTGAACACGCAATACTCATCAATTTGTGGAGAGCAAGGTGTGGTTTGGTTGCAATGTAAACACCCACTAACACACACACACACACAGAGAGAGAGAGAGAGAGAGAGAGAGAGAGAGAGAGAGAGAGAGAGAGAGAGAGAGAGAGAGACTACTACATGTGTATTTTCACTTATCAACACACACTAAGAGAATCTCAATCTCAGCCTTCGAAGGATTCAGAAAAAAAAACTATTTTGGTCCAGTTTGAACTGGTGTTTTCCACCATATTTGAATGCGTGGTGGTCAATTTGCATTTTGAATGCAGAGTCACATGCAGTGATGCAACTTCACACTCCCCACACTGTTTTCCTGTAACCAAGGAGCTGACATACCAAGAAGAGTGGTCGTAGCTGGATCAGCCATGAATGACACAAAGATCCCAAGTATCCCCATATAACCCTGTACGGGAGTCGTGTTTCAATACATTTATGGTCACAAATGCAAAAAGTTAAAAAAAAAAGAAGTTATTCCCTGATTAAATGCAGCACTGTAGGGCAACTTAACCATTAGTCTCTCTTCACAGAAGGAACGACTTCCCTTCCACACAAGCCCAGTGTAGGGTCAACCTTGATTTCTCTTCAAGTAAATCAGTCTACAGTTCCAAATGTCAAAATAAAACAACACTGGCAATTTTAGTTCATATAATCTGAAAAATTTCCAAATTAAACAGTATATGGGACTGGAAAAAAAACATAGGGTGTGACTTTCTCCATTGGGATTTGAGCAGATGAAAGGATCATGAAAAGTGGTCTATATATATATATATATATATATATAACATGATGGTTGGTGGAAATTTTGATGAAAACTTAGTCAAAAAACTTAATCTTTGTAAAAGTATGCAACAATCAACTATTTATAACATTTAAACATAATTTCTAACATTATTTCATTTATAATCAGGGACTTCAAAAGTCAATTTTGATTGCAACGATCGGTCATGAAAATTATTATCGCTGAGACTTTTGCTAAGCTAGGTAACATGCCATCTGTTTCTGGTGCAGAAAAGTTAGTTCATGCATTCATGACCTCGAGACTAGATTACTGTAATGCTTTATTAGCTGGTTGTCATAAACAAGCTACAGTAGGTGCAAAAAATGCAGCTGCTAGAGTTCTAGGTCAAGAAAATATGATTTTATCATCTCTACACTGGTTCCATATCAATTACAAAGTATTACTATTGACCTATAAAGCCCTAAATGGTCTAGCACCTGTGTCTTTAAGATCACTAAATTTGAGGCTTTTGGTCATTCCTAGGATATACAAGTCCACTAAAGGAGAGAGGGTGTTCTCACATTTAGCTCCTAAACTCTGGAATAGACTTCCTGATATTGTTCGAGGCTCAGACTCACTGTCTCAGTTTAAAACTAGATTAAAGACGCATATCTTTAGCCAAGTATTCACATAATGTTTACCTTTTATACTACTGTTGAATCAGATCGAATGCATTGATATTATGAATAGCAGCTATGATAATTATTTCCCATCTACATTTTTTTACTGTTAACTCGAAATGCTAGTCCCGAGGTAAATAGCGTTCGTCAGCTCCAGTTTGTATCCAGCTCTTCACAGAGACTTCAGATGTCCCAACACCTGCGCCTGTGAAGAGACGACTCAATGCCGGCGATATGCCCTTAAATTAATATATGATTAATTAACTGTTTTTCTATGTACATTTCTGAAATGAACTTTCTGTAAAGCTGCTTTGAAACAGCTTATTTTGACTTCTTTTTTTCTAAATGTTTATTGCGGCATTTTGGGCGGTCTCTGAGCTCTGATTGGTTAGCTTTAGGACAGCATGCCATCCAGACCGACAAAATAAAAGTGAAACTATGGATTTGAAAGCTTTGAAATTTGAAGAATAATATTAGTTTTATGTTGTATATATCTGATTAATCTCATTTAGGATGCATGTGGTTGAGTTTATTAACAGCTAGCAAAGCACTTCAGTTTACCGGTGTTCATCACTTTCAGCTCAAATGCAACGGCAACAAGATTAATGATTATTTGCAGATTAATGATTAAAAGTTGTTTTATATTTCTTTGCGTTAGTGATAATCTAGCAGTGTTATATTTCTATATATTTCTGTTTTATTTTAATATTTTGACAGACATTTATATGTCATTTTCATTATCGCTATCACCTGAAATAAAACAAAATGCCCATCCCTAAAATGTACTATTTATCCAGTTAGCAACACCTTGAAATCAATCCTAGAAGTCTACATGCACTACTGTTCAAAAGTTTGGGGTCAGTAATATTATTTTTTTTCAAGCAACATAGTGATAAATATTATTACAATTTAAAGTAACTTTTCTATTTTGAATACAAAATTTTTTGTAAAAGTTTTTTCAAAAAATTAAAACAAAAAAGTGTGTCTGATGTCTGTAGATCATGTGACACTAAAAAAAAATCAGCTTTGCCATCATTCTAATATGCTAATTTGGTGCTCAAACATTTCTTACTACCACCCTGTTTTAGTGCCAAAAGTCAGTATGATGAAATCACGAAATAATTCAGTGATGAAATCTAAACACTCAATTACCCAGAGCTCCCTGCTTCAGATGAATATGCAAAAAAAAAGGACAGAATGATAGGGAGATCAATGGCAGCATACAACATGCTTTGTGCATTGGTAATGTTTAAAATGGTTCTGATTCTATTAGATTTCTGTAATAACCCATATTTGAAGAATTCTCCCTTTAGAGCAACTAAAGACTTTGCAAATGGTTCTGTTACACAAAGTATTTGCTTGTTCTCTCTTGTCTGCGATTAATCTTATATCAGAGTCCAACTATAAACAAAAAGTGCAAACACACACACACCTCGCACACACCTCCTAATCAAACAGTCCTCTCTTTACTACAGTTAAAATCATGTTTGAATACCCATCCCATCATCTTTCTTGTTGGTACCTTTGGCACGATGTCGTTGAAGACGGACAGCCGGTCGGCTGGTTGGACTGGATCCGTTTAGATCCTCTTCGTTGGTCTGCGAAACCAGCCGTTTCATCCTCAGCAAGCGAGGGCCGGTCTCCCTCGGCCACGCTCCCCCCGTGTCCGTTGCCTGCGGCCCACCGTCCCCGGAGATGACCGTGGGAACGAGGCTCTTGAGGAATTCCATGTTTGCACTGTGACACTTTCACTCCAGGCGCCTGTGCGGGTGCACAGTGTCGACCCTGCCACCCACCATCACCTCTGAGGAATCAGGCCGTCTGTGACTGGACAGACAACTGCAGAATGTCTCCACCCAGGCAAAACCACAGCTTGTCGAACTCTGACTTCACTGCAGGTTCCTCTTTGTCTTGTGAGTTTAAACTAGTAATATCTTTATACACACGACAACCCAGACAAAGTGCATATAATCTCTCGCTGTAAGGCAGACGCTGTTGGTGGTAGATCCAAGACGACAAAAGCTGGAATGAGGTACAAGCGAGCACCTGTAGATCCAGCCACTGAGTTCTTCAACCTGCCCGTATTCCACATGCCACAGGCCAGCTGAGCACTTCCCAAAACGAAACCTAAAGTTCACTTGAGCTTTTACACAGCTAGAGACCAACCTTACTACCTGTCTGTTCATGCAGGATGAACTGAACACTTTGATGTGATGACAGTAGGCGGAGCATTTCCGCAAGAGTGCATGATCAGGGCGGAGCCGGGACGCGTCCAATGGGAGATGACGTATGCCTGGGAGAGTGGCCAATCAAAACACAGCTGCTACCAACCACGCCCTGATGTTTCTCCTTTCTGAAGGAAGGGAGGAAGACCCATCCGTCTGTGATTGTGAGGGAGTGCATAACGAAAAGTGAGAAGGCGTGGCCTCTTCAGCGTGCTGCTGCGCTCTGATAAGTTTTTTTATCAGGTTTTAAGCTTGAGCTGCTCTTCACACCCCCACCTCTCTCACACACAAACACACTATCTATAACTTCCCTTACATATTTCCCCTAAAAAAAGGATAAATAAATAGCTTAGAAGGCATGCTGTCAAACAGACAAAAGTGTCTCACACCCACGCACACTGACTACTGGTTTCACTTCCAGTTTGCAGCAGGGCAGTGGGTGAATTAGTTAAATAATAAGTGTGCTTGACTGCTCTGTTGATATACTCTAACTTCACTTTGATAAAAACACAAACAAGCTTATATAAAAAAAGACTATTTGGATGAATAAAGTGCATACTTTAAATGATACAAGAGACCTATTTAATTATACAAGATACAGATGTTTTCTACTTGACTGGACAAATGTAAAGTGTCCTGAGGAAAATCAATGGAAATGTGCTTGTTGGGAGGCATTTTGCATATGGCAGGCCTTTGCGCTGACTGATTGTGACATCCAAATAAGCAGGCTGCTTTTGCTGAAAATGGACGTCATAATAATGACACTAACTCTTACTGTGCCTTCAATACACCGACAGCACCACTGACATAACAGACTCTTTGGAAGAGCATGGACTGGTGGGAGATCACTGATATGCAAAAATAACAATACTTTGAATAACTTTCACAATTATACCCCATTTCAAAGTGACGTTATCAGATAAGAACAGAGAGATCACCAGCATGAAACATTTGAAAGTATACTAAAATAGAACAGTTATTTTAATAATTTCATATTTTATCATATTTCATTATGTTATGGTTTTTAATGTATTTTTGATCAAACAAATGCAGCATTGGGCAGCAACACTTTTATAAATATTGTATTTGGTTAAAACTGTTTATTCACGTGAAGGCTCTAGACAAAAACAGCTTCTTTCAAAATACAAAACATCAGTGCCACCTGGAGGGTAGAGAGAAGCTCCAGGAGGAAGAAAATGACCTCAGCACCACACAGGAAGTTCTCTGTTTCTACTGTGGCCTAATATAACCTCATTCAAGTCGTTCATAAGACTCATTGCTCACAAAGACAGACAGAACAAAAAAAGTGTTACCAATGATTCACAGGAAGTGCTCACACCCTTTAACTCTGTGTGAACATGTCAAGCAAACCATGTCATGTTTCAGTTCCTTAATGTGCGAGCAGACAAAAACAAATGTGTATAGATTGTCATTAGTGACCCAAAAAAGTCTCTTAATCTCTTTATGTTAGTGTTACAAATGTGTTACCCATTTCTGGCAAAAAACACCCTTTGATATTTAGTGACAAACAAATGAATAGTGTTACAAGCTTTAAGTAGAATGAGAAGAATATGTTCAGACTGAGGGGTGTGTGTGTGAGAGACAATACCTTAAATCTCTTTACAAGTCTGCCCTCTAGGGGTGGCCAAAAGCAATAATGGCAAACCTCAGGACAGGGTGCCTTTTATATAAAGGCGCATGTGTATATCTATATACACATACATACAAACATGCAACGAATATGGATGTATCAGAAGAAATACTGTTACTACTGTGTAAGTCTCTATAAAGCACAAAATAAAAACCAAAGGCAGTACGATTTTAATGTTTCTTTATCTGTGGGCATAACAATCTCATAGGGGACTATTTTTAAAATATAAATCTTAATATATGAATCTTAAAATATGACAATCTGTCATAACATTTTAAAAACAATAATAATCTAAAAAAGAGTGAACTACTCAAACTATTTCAATATTTTTGATTAAATATACAACTTTTACTAAGGTTGAAATCTTAGATGTTTTGAGATGAAATTACCCAAAATCAAAAGTAAAATGTATCCAAAATATTCTTATTGCACATAATTTCCCATCAAGCTGCACAAATATTCAATTGAGTGTATTTAAATGAGTTGCATAAAATGCTAGCTATGAAATAAGTTTTAAAAAGCCATTGTATGTTTAAACTGTCATCCACCAAAGAATTCTGTAATGCATATTTTACACATTGCCTGAGACTGGAGTAGACACATGACATAGTACGAAACACACAATTTGGTCTATAAGCAGCAAAGAGTAGACAACATGACATAAACCAAGCAGGTGACAACATAGCCACACTGTGATGTGGAAAAATCAGATTTCTCAGGGACAGGGAGGTGTTTTCTGAAGGAATGAGTGAGTTCATAACTTTCCAGACACATAACACAAAACCCATATCAGTTGTCCCTAAACCACTGCCACACTTGAAATATCAATCCAGGAGCTTTCACCTTAACATTGAACTAAACTGAAGGTCCCGTTTGCGTGATACAACATGCCAAAAGTTTATGTGTGCATTAAAAAGTTAAATAAAAACAAGTTCAAACAGAGTTGCCTACATTTATACTGATGATACAGTGAAGAAGATCCAGTCCCAAATGGTGCCAGATACCAATCAACTAATAAAGTCCAAAAATTATAAAAGGCAAGAGTGAACAGTCAGTAAAAATATGAGAACAAATGTACTAAATATAGCTGCAAGGAGCAATTACCGGGGCCAAGCACAATCAGACGACAAAACATGCCAACATGTGTAAGACCAACTGCAGCAAGGAGCAATTGAAGACATTTAAAGATGAATTTAGGCAAAATGGCTGAAAAATCACATACAATTAACTAAAAATGTGATTAAGAGGATTATTCCACAGCTCTAATTGTTATTGAAACATCAAACAGAGATGGGTTATTTTTTCTGCTTGTGTTCCACAAAAGAAGAAAAAAGTAAAATACATCTGTGATTGCATTTTCATTTTCATAGAATTTTTATTTCTGGGTGGAGTGTCCCTTTAAATAAGAAAACTGTGGCCACAGTGAAGTTCACGGTCAGGGGCTCAGGTCAGCACAGATGCACCCATGTGCCTGTACCCAGCCCTAAGGGGCCTGCAGTCCCAGCGAGCATGCTGGAGAGGGAAAACAAGAGACAGAGAAAAAGAGAAAGAAAAAGAGAGAGGCCCGCAGATTCAAATCAGCGCAGGAATGTCAGAGGGGAAACAGCATGAACAATGCTCAACAAGGCTCTGATACAGCAACACAAAGACCCATATGGGCAAAACAGGAAGACCAGCTTTCACAGTAAACTGAAGACGAAACTGTTCCTGAATCGGTGCTTAACGTCAGAGAGAGGCAACGCTGAGTGTCTCTCTAGATACCGATAGATTCAGGATCAGTTTTGGACCTGTGTGACTATGCGGTGATCTAAGGCTCTACAAGTCCTGCTATTGTATGAACACACATCTCTGCTTAAAATCTCTTTTCTTAGGAAATAGGCTTTTGCTCAAAACGGTGTCGTTGCAGATTGTTCCTGATTCATGTTTCCTGTCTTGCACAGGATGCAGTTTTCAGCCACAAAATGTTATCTAACGATTCTTTCCGTTTGTGTTTTATTACACTCCATCTCTTCTTGCTCACCTGCTGATTGACATCTCTGTTTTTTTTTGTTTGTTTTTTTTTCTCTGAGGGGCCTGTACCGTCATCAGTCATGAATGTGAGAAACGCATATAAGAGGTTAAGGATCAAACTTGTTAGACCGGTATATTTCCTCTTAACCCAAAAGTGATTTACAGTGGGTTTCCCCTAATTTTTCCTGGGAGGGGGGGGGGGGGGGGAGCAGACGTGTTACAGATACATGGTGGGCTAGGGTCACAATATTTATAGGTATTTAGTACTGCTATTGTTGGGATTTTCAATTTACAACGAAGTAAGCTAATTGCCTGCACAAACTATGATTATCGCATTACAAATATAACGACAAAATTTAAACTGGCTTCATTTATTAAGCAAAACACACCTGATGCACATTATTTGCTCTTAATTTTCTAGAAGAAAATTTAAGAAACTAGCTGTATTTTTGTGTAATTAATTAAGAGAAGGTACATCGCCATCTTGCTGCAATGAAAGTGACTTGAACGCACTGCCGTCAAAAACAACTTCCCACCTCGTAAATACGAACTTCCCAAAAGGACTTGAACGCAGAAGCTTAAAGTAAAGTTAATGAAGAAAACGAAACAAGTAACGTGTAAATAACCAAATTAAAAAGTAAGTAACAGTAAGATTTATTTTTTTTCTTTTTCTTTTTAGGATTGTCACCTTCTCCATTCCTCTGCGACATTTTACAGCGTTTTTTTTCTTCTTTCTTTTTTTCGGCATTTTGGAGGGGCGGGATTTGGAGATGGTAGGGGAAACACTGCAAGCCATTAAAACACGTAGAAGCACATGATTGACATCTTAGAAGCACATGATTGACAGTTGTCCCTTTCACATGTTGAACAGATGACCAACTGACAGGAAGCTGTTACTCACTGTTCACTCACACACAATGTCTCTAACTAGGTCTTTACTCATTGCTAAACAAACTCACCTCATTCACCTCACTGGCTGACTCAGGGCTAATCTGTTAGAGAAACATCCCACACAGTTTCAACACTGATGAGAACTCACTCTATTTTCTGTATCTTACATGGTTATCCAGCGCCATTTATGATTGCAACAAATGGCCTTTTAAATAGTACTGATCATAGGTTGATTTCCCCCAAAAGTGTAAACATTTGGCCTGTGTAGCAGCATCGTTAAAATGTTGAAATCAGAATTGTATAATAGCAACAAGTATGCTATTCGAAATTCCGCCATTGTTCTGTTTGCTTGAGCAATAAAAAGTAAGACTGAGTCAACTACAGATGTGAGTTTGGAGGTGGGACTATCTGTTTGGCCAACCAATGGTAGACTGCTAAAATCAAACATTGCAATTCCATTTGTTGGAGCAATTCGATATTTAAAATTTAACAACACAAAAAAAAGGCCTGTTCACACCAACATGAATGGGCAAGTAGACTCAGTCCCTGTATTTAACAGGGCTGCATGTTTAATCGAATTTTAAATCACGGTCATGATTTTGGATTCATGCGATCAAATTCGCGTGATCGAGCGATATTTAAAATGCGTCATTCCATTAACGGAACGCTCCGTATCAAAGTTTTTTTTTGCAAAGCCAATCCAGCACTCCTTAAACCCCTATCTGATCACGTGCCTCCATGAGGACAACAGACCTCCTTGCTCCGATGCAGGACAACAGGTCATCATACCACTGAAAGTGGCAGTCATCCAGGTGCAGCCTCTGGAGCAAATGGTCAAACTCACCAAACTGGGAACGCCTCCGGAGGGTATGGTGGACCCAAGTACGGCGAACGATGACCCTTACGCTGTTCTGCTCTCCAGAGGAAATACAGAGCGGTGACTCTCTCGATGAATGCTCAATCAACATAAGCCATTTTGCAAACAGACAACCGCCTAGCACCTGCCTCAAAAGAATCAGTTTTCGCCTCAGACTCAAACTTTTGCTTTTTACAAGTGTCCTATTTGCTCTGGACGCACAAATGGATTCAAAATGTTCAAGCATCGAACTAGACACGATAAAAGTGAATTTGAATTCAATGAGTCCAGTACGAGCGCTAATAGAGGGCCTAAGTCCCTCCCCTTCCAGTCGACCACCTTAAGACCTTATTTTGAAAAAATATTGTATGGTAGTCAATGGCAAAAGACAACAAATATTTTGATCTCGTTTGAATTGTTCCCTGAATTACACAGATGTTTATCAATTTAAAAGATACACATTAAAGTAAAATATATAATATAAATATATGTTGAGGTATGAGACTGATCTTGCTCGTTGTTTCGCGGGAGATACAGTTCATTGAGCGATTTTCACATAAAACTAAATTTTACTCTTCTGTTTTATGACAAACTGCGACTTTCTTGACTTTCATGACTATCTTTTAAATTGACAAACAACAAGTGTAATTAAGGGCACAGTTCAGATGGAACAAAAAGATAAGTTGTCTCTCACCATTGACCATAGATATTTTTTTCAAAATAAGGTCCCATGAGCCGGAAGCAGAGGGGAGGGACTTGGGCTCCGTATAACTTCCACACTCAGAACAGAAGCCATGTAAAGTTGCTACTACTATCATGTTTAAAATGATAGGCCATATATGAAGTTGATGTTTTCCTGGGCATACTATAATTAGCCTACCACAAGGACTGGTTAACAAGGTTCAAATCTCTCACGGACTGCTTGACTTCACCACAAGGTTTTTCTCCTTCGACAAACCGACTAATAAAATAATTGGTCAACTAAAGCCTCTTCTAGTCGACTAACAACAAGTTGACTATTAGAACAGCCCTATAGATGCTAAAAAAAAATGCAAATTCACTTGTTTATTATAAATACAAATACCCCTGTCATCAGTACACAAAGTGCAGTGCAACTTTCTGTTTCTGACAACAGTCAAACAGTATTTATGTTTTCAAACAATTTTTATATTCACTATGGTGTTGATCAAACCAACCACAGAGACAAAAGAGTTGGATCCAGATTCTTCCTCTGCCACTTACTGCACTAAGCCATAGGTTTATGTAACAGCAGATCGTAAGTCTTATTGGTTGTCCAGATTTCTTCCCAGTGCAAAGTAATAGAAATTAGAAACCCTATAAATTCTGTTGCATTAACAGTATGTGAATTTTGTGTCAGTCTGAGCAGATGCATTAACAGCTGTTCATTCTAATTAAAATGTTATCGCACCAATTTTCACACAGAACTCTCATCTTGGTATGAACAGGCTTTTGACTTGTCACTTCACATTTAACCATTTATTAAAACTTGCATTCACCTGACTACAACATGGACAATGATAAAATGCTAGAGAGGGTAATTCTTATCTCCAGCCCATGGGTTTTCACTACCTGGGGTCAAACCTGTGAACCTTTACGTCAGGGAACCCAAACCTCAACCTCCAAGCTATGACCACCAGTTCTCGAGTCAATGACCCAGATTTGATTAATGATGACCACAGAAACATTGCACTGTGGCTAGCATTCTCTGATTATTCAGACTTCCCAAAGGAATTTTTTTCTTGCTCTTAATAGCGAGACCATCAGCACAGACTCAAGATTGTGTTTTTTGATGAAGCAATCCATAAAGCAGTATGATGTAACAGATAAATAAAGAGAAACAGACAAACGCTCAAGCCACCGTCTGCAAAAACTCAAAGCATGTAACCATCCGCATATCCCGTTTCAAACGATGCTGTTGAATCATGTACTTTGACATAAGTTATGAGGTATATGGATTCAGGTTTAATCTTTTTTATAGTTTTAGAATTGTTGTGAAAGACCAAGTTAATAGCACCCCAAATCCACAAAATATACAGTGGTAGACACAAAACCAGAAGAAAAGGTGTGGCAAACATACCCGAGGGCCATAGAGCTTAGGGAGGGAGGGTTGTGTCAAACTGAGCGGTGGGCCAGCAAGGTCGGGTCACGTCAATCTGAAAAGAAAAAAAAATAAAGTGTTCATGAGGTAGCAAATGAGTAAGAAAAATATTCAACCAGCATAAAGCGATCAGAAAGAAACCCACTTCCTCAAATGTCAACATGGACATGTACATGACAATTACAATAAAGCAAACTTAGAAAATGGAAGTTGCATTCCTGTCTTTTCCTCTCACACATTTAAAATGTGTGCTTGAGGGCGATGGGCCACTCAAACCAGGTCTGGCGGCATCTGACTGAACCCGAGCCAGGATTGCAGGACTCAATTCCTAGGTGGTAAGCTACAGATTATCTTCCGCCATCCATCCCTCCCTCCACCCATTCATTCATCCATTCCTCCAAACGGCGGTTACGTAAACTCAGTTGCACACTACTCCCTACAAACCAGCACAGAAAGGCTCGCCACAGCTAAAAAAAACACACATGGGCTGCCAAAGACTTATTTATAGGAGTGTTAAGTGTTAGGCAGACTACCTGTGTCTCATTAGCTATAATTACTACTCAGGACTCTTGCTGTGCTCAATGACACCGCGGCGCAATCAAAGCGGAGGATAAATAAGCGCATTTACACTGCACATCAAAAGAGCCAAACACAGAACACACAGCAAACCCAAGACAAACAACTTGGGCTTTTTCTCTCTGTCTGTATTGACTATTCTCTAACTGAACTAAATGATTTTTATAACTATAAAGCAGCGGTGGGCAAGTGATGTAACCGGTGCTGTGGCTGAACACCAATAACACCGACTATCGTAGCAACTTTTTAATATAAATCAATTAGGCCTATTCATTTATATGACAGTACTTCCTGAAGCAGAAGATCAGAGAAAGCAAGCTACAGTAGCAACTGTCAGCCAAGTATAATAACAAATACACACATTCACAACCAATCTTCCTCTTCTACGGCCACACGCAAGATACGAATAGTTCATCCAACTTCCCGTTACACCCAAACAGCCACACACAAAAAAGAACTAGACACTCACCAAGCTTCACCTTCAAAAAAACAAAAAAAAGTTTGCACCATAAACACAAATTTACAAAATGCTTCATACCTGAGACCCCCAAATCATTTTACACATAATAAGCATTCCCATCTCTCACTTACAATTACATACATTTTTTCATTAAGTCATTAAGACGCAGTCTTTATGAGTAATAACAATCTCAACAGAACACACAGACAAAAAGAGCTACTTTCCCAGGACAAGGAGGGGCTTGTTTTCTTTGGCAAGGCCAAGGGCCAGAGCCTGAAGCCAAGCAGTAACAGAGGAAAGACTGTCCAGAGCACAGTTAACATGAAGAAAAGAGCACACATAAACACACCACAGAACAAGAGTGTGGGACATCGATGTCACAAGTAAAATATCGATATGAGGTACCTTTATTTTCACACTACACATCCTCATGTATTGTACGTTTACCCATTTCCACCAAAGCGCACATTTTTGTTTACTCACCATACTGTCTGCCTGTGCGTCAGATTGTGAATGTGATGCGGCAACAAAGCGATTGTAGATGCAGCATAAACTTTGTGTGCCTGCTGTCGGACGCAAATTGTGGGTTTGGAAACATTTTGTATTTGCGAAAACAGATAGGCAGGCAAAGAAACCCCATCCGTCATGGTGATCATAAAAATATTTGAAGTAAACCACAGTTATTAAATTAATGTTGACACTGCTAGATTATAGCAGCTCTTTGTGCCGCACTGTATTGGAGCCTTTCAATGCAGTGACGCAATTAAAGCATATTAATAGCCTTCCTTGTTCTGTCCTATCTATCATATTTTGCTGCCTCGTTAAACATCTGTGCTCTACATTTAAAACATGTTGTCTCAATCCTATAGTAGCCATGGCTCTATCTAAAATAATTTATCTTTTTGATTTATATATTATTTTATATATATATATATATATATATATATATATATATATATATATATATATATATATATATATATATATGCAAGTGCTGCAATATTGACAAGAATTTTAGCTGACTGATCTGGACAGCAGATCACTGCCTAGAGGGGAAATCGAACACACACACACACACACACACACACACACACACACACAAGAATGAGGAAGAGCCAAGTCTCACAAATAAAAACAGGTCTATCTGTTTCCAAAAAGGTTACAGATAGGGAAGTGTTGATCAAGATATACACTGACAAAGAAGTGTGACATAGCCTCACATGTGAGATCAGACAGCTAAATTTTAGGCATTTCCTTTTTTTTCTGAATCCAGTGAATAGTGGTAGGCACATTTTATTTAAATTTCCACACACAGAACAATAGAAAGACAGAACTAAGGGTGTGCAATTTCGCAGACACAAAACTTTTTTTTTCTCAGGCAGAACCACAAACTTATCACGATTTTAAGAATAAAACTGAGCAGTACAGACAAAATAGTTTAAAGGAGAATTCCGGCGAACAATGAACCTTTGGTCTAATAAAACATCGGTACCTAGTCAATCGTTCTCTGAGATTTGTTTTCATGATAATCGAATGTAAAGAGTTTTATCTCTAAAAACTGTTTAGCGTATAATGTAATGGGGGCATTGACTAAGTAAAAAGAAATCGCTAGTTTATTATAAACTAGCGATTTCTTTTTACACTAACAAGGCTCAAAATAGCCCCACTCTAACACAGTAACATAATGAGGCTCCATACATGCAAAACGAAGCATTGAGAACTTTGTAAGTGTACAGACCGTTTAATAAGAAGATACATTTACTGTTCACTTCATGTATACACAGCAGGAGCTATCTTAGAAAATAGTCTCGATAAGTCGATCTCCGAACGCCGTTCATACAGTTCAGAAGTTCGCTGAACTTCATAGAGTTCAGCTCACTCAGCACGATGTTCGTGGTTTGACTTATCGAGACTATTTCCAAAGATGGCTTCTGTCTGTTTACGCGAAGTGAACTGTCTTTATAACTTATCTTTTTATTAAACGATCTGTACACTTACAAAGTTTGACAACGCCATATTCAATATGTTCACTATGGTTACCGCTATGGTTAGTTAGATTAAACACACACACATAGAAAAATTGGACCCAATTCATCCATAATAGATATCTGTAGGAGATAAAAATGCTCATAAATGACAAGTCATATTCTGTCATACAGCACCTTGAACGACAATGCAAATGAGCTCCAGACAGAGAACATAAAACATTAAACTCATTCTTCCCGTAAAAGCTGATAAGAAACCTTTATAGACCAACGTTCAGACACACATATGCAAACAAAATGCCATGTTGCTAAGGCCAAGCTGGTTGAAGAAAATAAACCCTCCACTAGGTCATCGCTCTTACCTTCGACCCTGAAACAAGATTAAACTTTTAGTTTCTCTCAGTTACACTATGGCCATGGCTTTGGTTTTACCCAGAGAGTTGAGCAAGTCCTTTTATGATTAACAAAACAAAAAACAAAAATCAATAGACTGACTATAGGTTGGCAGCAGCTGCTGACTGCATTAGGGAGAGAAACAGTCCAGTCTGCTTTTATCTGCCCTCTCTAAATCTCCCTCTCTCTCATATGCTGATTGCTGATAATAGTAAGAGTAATCCCCTGTCCTTGTCTTAACTATGGAGAAAGAACCAGACAGCAGAGATCATGCAAAAATGTACGAAATCAGAACATGAGCCACAAGGATAAATTATGGGAGGGGGGCAGGGACACTCTGTCGGGCAGAAAAGAAAATAACAGAATCGGCAGCCTGGACATTAATAATGCACTCTATTCCCGAGAAGGTCCTCACTGCAGGACATGAAATCCAGGGGGAGAAGTTAGATCCAGATCCAACTCCTCCCCCCTACATATCCCTCAACCAACCCATCTAAACCCCCTGATCCGAAACCCCACCCCAATCCTACCCATCTCCACCCCTTAGATCTGGATCCAACTCCGCCCCTTGGATCTCATGTACTGCAATAAGGTGCTACTGTTCCCTGTGCATGCTGATAGAGTTTCCCCTACTGCAGTACTTCAAACCAGCACACAATGCAAACTTTAGCAACACAGCAGGGCTCAACAATAAGGTGGATTGATGCTGAAGGCCAGGTGATAAATTTATGAAGTTTTATGTTATATATAGTAGTTATATTCATCATGAATTAGGGCTGCTCGATTATGGAAAAAATCATAATCACGATTATTTTTGTCAGTATTGAAATCACGATTATGTAACACGATTATTTCACATGACTTTGGGAAAGTGTTACATTTATTAAAAGATACCTTTCAAAAATGATTATTATTTTTTTTTTTTAAATTGAGCATTTTGTTGTAGCTATTAAACAGACCTGCAAACTCACAGAGGTGACATGCAAGTCATTTTTTGTGGGTGGGGGGAGGGGTGTTATTTACCTTTTATAAAGGACACTTTTTTAAACCTTAATATAACTAAACATGTGCTATCTTCATGTCAAATTCTTACATTTGATCAAATTCAGTTTTAATAAAAAGAGCTGCTATCAATCAAATTAATTAATTTACAATGCAAAATTACAACTGTAATAAATAATTTTATGAGCTTAATGTTTAAACCAATAATAAAATAAAATCAATGATACCTTTAAACAATAAATCAATAGGTGGTGGCAAGTGACCATCTTAATAAATGAATCATTGAGTCATTCATTAAAATGATTCGTTCAAAATAATGAATCATTCAATAACAAAACACAGTGCTTAGCGTTGCTTTTCTTTTGTAACTATTTTTGTCGGTGAAATGGAACAAGCCAGTCAATATTGCATCTAAAATGTAAGTTACTACATATAAACCAGGTAAGTTAACTTGTTTATTAAACTATAAATTCAATGTAATTGCAATCGTGATAGCTTGGTCATGTTATGTTAGGCCTACTTAACTATATCATATAGCCTATTATAAATAGAAAACCTCAAACTTTACCTCAGTATGTTTCTTCTGTGAGTTTTGTGTGCTGTTATTTTAATTGTTTCACTAAGTCTCAGACAGGCAGCGCAGCTTCAGAAATACACTAGCCGTTATCAATCGCTCTTTATACTGACTGTATAAGATCAAAACCATTCACTTTTGGGGGGAAAAAAATCGACTTTTCTCGGACAAGCAGACAAGTGTTAAGGTCCTTTCACACTGGACGCGATTTTGACGCACGAATAATTCGCGCGATGGTTTTATTTTTTGATCAGCTGTTTACCCGGTGTTCATTCCCGATGTGTTTCGTTCAGTAAAGCGGCGGCACAGATGATCAGGTCACGTGCGCTCGCGCTGCAGTGGTCGTGCAGACAAAGATCGCGACAGCTCGAGATGGTCTCTCACTCCATTAGATATTAAATTAGCCAATTGTTATTGTGAAGTTTATTGTGCTTGCAATTGATGACTGTAGGCTGAGCGAGTTTATGGCTTCGGGAGGGGCGGATGTGCGCGTCATTCAGAAGAACACGCAATTATAGCGTCCTTTCAAAACAGAACGTGCATGGAAAAATAATCGTTTTTTCTCGATTGTGCTATTTTGGAGATCGTTGGGAACCAAAATCGAAATTGAAATCAAAATTCGATTAATTGCACAGCCCTATCATGAATGCATGCATGCAGATAATCACATACATGTGTAAAGTACATGGGCAGAGCCCAGCTGTCAATTTGCCAGCTTATCCATCTATGAATTCCTAGGATTCATCCCTAAAGATTAATTTTTTTATGAACAACCCTCATGTCATTTGTCTATAATATAACAGTCTTTTATCTAGAAGAGTGCTGTGTTCATTTTCTTGCCAATCTCAGCGAGACAGCTGACAGCAGATCTGCGGTGTCACAACAGCAAGCTCTAAGCACAGTAGGCGTATGGAAAATATGGTCATGACAGTCATCCCCATCGTTCGCTGGTCTGCTGAATACAAGACTCTGTGTCAGTTCACTTAGCAAATGCAATTACGTAACACTCCTGAAGGGCACAAGTGGCCAGGGGCAAAACGATGTCTGATTATTTCATTTCGGTTGGGAAAAAAAGATGAAAATATGCCCCTTTCATTTGTGATTAAATCCAGCTCTGTAAGGCCCGAGTTCCAAAATGCCCACGTGCATTAATTTGCCACCTACACCAGACTGTCCGGCCCCACTCCTACAAGACCCTTTATACTGCACCAGACAACAGAAGATTCAAAATGAAAAGCCCTCACTGTTTCGGCTTCTAGTTTCATTCTTTCATGGCAAAAGTAAAGCACAAAAATGAAGTGAAGAATATGTTTCACATCATGCCATGCAAACAAGCAAAACACGTCTGTAATGTAAGCTGGCCTATATAATGCTTTGTAATTGCAGCTGTTGTGATTATGCCCTTAATAATGCATTAAACAAGAAGAGGGTGTTCATGAGGGCGTAAAAACACTGCCACCTCAGGCACGTTTAAATTACTATTTGAGGAGTCGCAAGCCAATTCATCCCTTTCCCCTCCCTCCTAAGTGACAAAATGATCCCATGGGATTACAACTTTATTGCACTGTATATCTCTTTCATTTATGTGGAACTAATTAGCAAGGGGCATTAGTTCCAGCCAAGAGGCAATTACTGAGAACACATCTTAAACAAGGTAATTTAGGTTATCAATGTAAATAGCACAGTACAATGACAGTCATTGGATGCTTGTGAAAAAGAGTTCTTGAAATATTGAAACAGCTCACTGTGTAAATTGTCATAAAGGGGATGATTCTAGCAGCTATTTATTGTTCATTAGATATATATACCTTATACCTAAGGTGTATATATACACCTTATATCACACGATAAAATGTATCTTTTCCATGTTATTCAGTTTTTGTCCTAACCAGCCACGGCGACACACTACGATTCTATTTTAGAAATGGTTTCTATTCTGCGACCTCGTGTTGGAACAACAAACATAAAGTTTGGCAATGATAAGCAGATACTTTTTATGTGCTTTATTTAATGTTAAAAGCATATGTGACTTTGAATATAATTTAGTGCTCCCGCCTCCCAGTTGTAGCTGTAAAAGCAATGGATAGTTCACCTCAGATCTTGAAATTATTAAACAAATGGAAACAAGAGGTTCAAACAAGTGCATTATTTGACAAAGGTTGTTTTAGTAACTCGGCAGCCTATGCATTTGAATAATGTTTAAATGGATAATGTAATATTTGTGAGTTTGATTATGTAGCCTACCTATCCATTTTTTTGAGACTGCCGTCGAGAATACTCTCTGCTGCCGGGCACTTCCTGCGAGAGCCCGCCCACACGCTGTTCTGATTGGCTGTGGGTTGTTTTAATTGATTTTTACACATTTGTTGCTGGAATCTTGTCGCATTGTGACTGGCTAAGACACGGTGTTAAGTGAACGTAAACAATTGGGAAAGAAATCAGATTCGGAGCAATAGGATCTGTGCATTAGGTCTTAAAGTAACAGCAGCTTAATACAGTAAACCTGCTACTATCTGTCAAACAACAAAAGAAAAAGAAAATCACTCAATTGGCTGGGCGGTATATAGAGTTTGTACAATATATGTTTTTTTTAATGATATGGAATGAGGCAATACCGTTTATAACATATATATATATATATATATATATATATACAAACATACATAGACACACACACATTACACACACAGACAAATATACACGCTACTGCTTAGATGTTCAGTACGGTTCAGTAAGGTCAGTACGATTTTTTACTTTTTTTCCACCTTATGCTTACCAAGGTTGCATTAATTTTATAAAATAAAAACAAATAGAGGAAATACAGGAAAAACAAGTACTGTAAAATAAAATTGTGCCATTCTGAGTTAAATTAACCAAATTTAAGAAACTTCCCCAGCTCAAATTTTTGATTTTGTTAATATTGTTTCTGAAGAAAGACAAACATGACAGTGATGAAACCAAAATTACAGGAGGGTAAAAATGCCTTTATAGATGGCAGCATTGAATTTGTACACAGATATTGGTTAGGTCTATTTGTCAAATCTGTTGACTTAAGTAATCTTTGTTGCATCATATGACATAATGATATTATATGCCTGTTTTCTATTTTATTCTATTTTAAAATTCAATTAATTCTTGTAACAGCAAAGCTGAATTTCCGTAACAATGCAAATGTTTTAAAACTGCCACTTAACCAATTTAATGCATCTGTGCTTAATAAAAGTATAATTTTCTTCTTTTTTTTAATTCTTGACCCCCAAACTTTTTAACGGTAGTGTTTTATTAATTATAAGCACTTCATTTGAAATTTAAACAAGCATTGTTTACATTTAATATATTCATATTTATAATAAGAAGCTTTTTTCAATTCTATAGCATATTCGTTTTGGGCATCAAAAATAGTGAAATTTCACTGCTACTGGTCTTGTGATACAATTTTTCTTATGGCAATAACTCAATTTAAAAGGCTGTTTGGTTCTGATACCAGAGTTCATTGAAGCATGCATTGATTTCAGATTAAAATATGTTTCTACATGATACATCAAGATTTAGGACCATTAACTGAAAGAAGGACACACCAAAATCTCCACTACTCTTTACAAGAGACACACTACTGTCATGACACTCAGAGCATCATGTTCAGCAGGAAGCAGGAAGAGTTCACACTCCTCTCAAAGATGTGATCGGGAGTGTGAACTCTTCTCTGCTCACTGCTGAACATGCTGCTCTCACACCAAATGCTGAGTGGCTGGCTGGGACACAAGAGTTGTTAACATCATTTATGACTCATGCACATGTTTGCATTAGGCACACAACAAACATCACTGAGCCTTTCAAGTGACAGATTTTATTAGATGGGCAAGATAAAGGGAAAGTAAAGGGAGGTAGTCTGAATTGAACAAAGCCATGTCTGCAGATTAATAACTCCATCACTATCCACTTAGGGGTTTTTACTACAATTTCGTACTTTTTTTTTCTAACTAAAGGAAATGAAAGAGAAAGCCAATTAAAATCGTGCAATGTCAATCTGGTGGTTTCAAACTAGTTGAGATAAGAGAACTTGGTGGGTTTCAAAACAAAGCTTAGTAACATCCTGTAACTAATACTGCAGATATTTATATGATGACTGATATTTCCACCAAACTACAGCTTTGTAATGGTCTCCCTTAAGTCAAATTCATACATGTTTCCCAAAGTACACATTTCTCACGTTTTTCTGGTTCGTTAAACGTCAGGTTGTCTCACAAAACTCTATAAAAAGTCACAGAGTGGACTTTACATGAAGACTAATGCTTCATATGGTCTGGTTAACTCATGTACGTCACCAATTTTGTCCAAAAACGCTGTCTAGGTAGACAGCTCAGTGGGTTTTGTGACACAGCCATTGACTCCACTCATCTCTTCGCTTCAAATGCAGGTCAACACAACATAACTTGACTAACGTTACCAACTGCAGCTGATAATATCCCACCAGGGAAAGTGCATCTGATAAGACAACCGATAAGCATTAAAAGTGAGAGCTGGCCCTCTCGGTCTTAAATTAGACGTCGGTTATATGAGGTTAACGTTAGTCAAAAAGAATTCGGCCCTTCTTACCTTTTTAGAGCAGCTGCGCTTTTCCTCGTCAGTTAGCCTCCTCGCGCTAGCGCTGAAACCCGATGACTCTTTCCAAAAGATGACGAGACCAACTCGAGCTTTAAAATACCAACATTTTACATCCGTTGAACTCTAACGTTCAATCCTATAACTAATCTTCTCGGTCTTTTTTAGCAAAACACCTAAAAACTCGACGAATGACAACGTGCCCACCTCCCTGTCTAACAGATTGGAGCAGCGCTGGCTAACGGCTTTGACAATCCGCTCTTCTGATAGGGGAGCTGCGGTGTCAAGATTGCGGAGCTAAGCCCCTCCCCCTGCTCTAAGCGATGAATGCACTGTATTCACACGCTTAACAAACGGACCATTCTATTTGCTGATTCAGCCATCAATCAACTCGTACTGCAACTGGATTGGCTGTAGAACATTATTTTGTGAAAATTCCCTTGGTTTGTCAAAATACACGTTCGTACACTGTGTATACATACATAGCCTAGAAAAATGCAATACTTTTAGATCAGACCCCTCTGCTGTTCGTTGTTTATGAGGTTTACTTTTTCGTTGTGAGGTCAGTCGATAGATGCAATTAAATGGCTATTGACATAACCCTAAAAGCGATTAATACTCATATTGACAGTAATTTCTCTGCAGCTGCTTAAATCATTTCACAAAGAACGTATCTGTATCTGTACAAATAATGTAATCTCGTTTCTTTCTGTTTTCAGACTACAGTATCAGTATTTATTCAGGGTATAAGATAAGACAAAAAATATTACTAAGTGCTGAAGTTTATGGAATATTCAATTTTACATGTTTGTCTGAGTGCTTTATTTTTTAGACTTTCGTTTACTGTTTTTCTGTATCTTTTATTAATAAGAATAATAAACATGAACTGACGTTCAATATGATATGTATTACAAACATAGACAAAATATTAGTTAAATATTAAGAGAACATTTTACATATGCAGTCAAATTCACTCGCACAATTGAAGAAACAGAAACAAATATTTAGATTATGATAGTTAAATAATGTTTTGTTTCTTTCCGTATTCGTTAATCATTGGTATTTGCATTTGTCGACGTATAATTTACAATAAAAGCATCCTTTATCAAATGAACATTAATACAGAGAACAAAGAATAGAATAAACAACTGTTATAATAACATCTTTCCAAATATTTTGAGGTGTTGTGAGATTTTTGTTTGGTGCTTCCGGCTTAACTCCTGCACTTCCGGGTTAGTGTTGTTGCTGATAAGAGTCGACCTTTTACTGTCTGTGGAGTCGACTGGAGGTCATGTAATAAAGTGTGCCGTTGGTCTTGTTGACTACCAGTAGTTATCCGCGTAATCCTATGGATACTGCGAAAACAATATTGTTTTAGTAGTCGCTTTGTGCCTCGAATCAGTCATGTCGCAAGCATCGTCTGGATTCACTCCGGCTGCTCAAGTCCCACATGCGTCCAGTAAGGTAACGTCAGGCAGTAAATTCACCTGACAGTGTTTATAAACCAAATATTCTCTCTCTACTGCTGTATCTCATGCAGAAGTACTTCAACAGCAAAGTGTGTGCTCGGTATTTTGTTTACAGGATCAATGAGATCGTTTGTCCTGTGGAATTTTCAGATAGTTTCCTCACGCAAAGTTTTGTTTTCTCAGGATCCTTTTGGAGCTGCTTACATTCCCAATGAGGAAGAGAGGCGTGTCTTCAGAGAATGTAATTCAGAAAGCTTATGGTACAGATGTGAGTAGTTTACTGGACCTTGTCTAATATTCAGCAAAACATTTTTAGCGTTCCTTTATTTTGTTTACTTTGCAAGGTATTGTCTCACGAGGCTTTGTCTTTGCCTCTGATGAGAAAATACTTAAGAAAGTGAACATTGTCCGCTCTCTTATTATTTGCAGCCTTGCCATTTTCCGCCATTGCAATGGGAGTCACTCAGGTATTGGTATCAAGAGGTGAGTTCAAGTCCAATATTTCAGTTTCTCTTTGCTCATGGTTCCCATTGTCATGAAAAACCTAGAATTATCTTGGAATTGTAGGAACTGGAAAAGTATTGGAATTAATGAAATCTTAAAAAGTAATGGGAAGTTCTATAGGGAATATATATGTTTTCTAGATACTATAGCTAGAAATTGCTCTTGAAAGTGTGTTCAATCTCAATTATAATCATTTTAGTTATTGCAAATAACTATAAAAGACAGTTATGGAGAAGTCATGGAAATTTTAAGGATATTTCATCCAAAAATAAAAATACTCAATGAAACATGACTCCTTACATTGAAAGTCCATTTCACCCAAACTTTGGTGCTTCAAAATGTTCATAAAGCTATCCTTATAAAAAAAAACCATAAAGAAACCATATGAATCAAGTGGTTTAATCCAAGTCTTCTGAAGATACATGATCGCTTTATATGACGAGCATATTTAATTTAGGTTTTTATTTACATATGAACATTGCTCAACAGTCAACATGCATACATAGAGCACATCAAAAATGGTAAATGGAAGCAAACATTTGAAGGGTTAGGAAAAATATGAGGTTATTTTTCTTTAATCTGTAAAAAGGTTAAAAAAAAAATCATGTATTGTTATTATTTATCCCCAGGAAAACTTACTCCATCACCCCGATTTGGCTCTCTTCCAAAAGTTGTTTGTGAGTATCAAGAACAACAGTCGGTACATATGTTATAGAGAGACACTTAAAACCAAGGTTATATGAAGCTGGACTATTAAAAGTCTTTTTTTTTTTTTGAACATTTTTTCAAATTCCACTGAATGTATGTGATTTTTATGCAGTTGCTGGGATATGTGGATACATTGGTGGGAAAATGTCTTACATGAGGGTCTGTCAAGAAAAGTTTAGGAAACTGGAGAACTCCCCACTGGGAGAGGCACTACGTCAGGGACGTCTGCCAAACATCGCTTCTGTGTAAGAACATGTTTCATGCACAGCATTGCACACATTTTCATATTAGTTTCAATATTTTGATATAGAAACTTATATACATACATATATATATATATATATATATATATATATATATATATATATATATATATATATATATATATATATATAATTCTTTTTTTTTAAGGACAAACCAGTCAGAGTTTTCCGAGCTAAACACATCAGAATCTGAACAGTCTGGTTTTGAGTCGGTTTCTCAACCTGCAACAGATGTCATTTCTATGCCTGAGAGCTACAGCAGTTACACAAGTGACTATACCTACAGCAGCCCCTCCCAATCATACGACCCCACTCCTTTTAGTTCTGGATTCAGTGATTCTGGTCCCGTTAACATCAGGGATGATAATTCTTCTCAAGGTACTGCCACCCTTGCACATGACTACCAGAACAACATGTATAATCATACAAACTTCTTTAAACAAATATAAATTGGCAAAGAGGAAGGACACGCATCATTGAATGCGTGAAGAATTTGTCATCTGATTGGTAAATGTTTAACAAATAGTTTGCATTTATCCCAAAGCGCCATTATATCCAGATGAGGATGTGCCTAAGAAGAAGCCAGTGTTGTATGAGGAACTCCGTAGCAAGAACAGAGAGAACTATGAGGTCACTCTCACACAAAAAGCTGAAACACTGCTGAAACCACAAAGAGAGGTGGCGGCACCTAAAGAAGGTGAGCTTCAGTAACTGATTTCCATAAAATTTTAATAAGTCTATTGCAACAATGATTCGTGAAACCTATAAGGATTCTAAAAGCCTGTAAAGTTATGAGCTAGCCTTATCTTGTTGAATATTTAACATATAAATGTCAAAGCATCCATGAAATAATTCAGCAACTGTTTTGCGTTGGATTGCCAATTGATGGCGAATACACTAGTTAAAGGGGTAGTTCACCAAAAAATAAAAATACAGTCATCATTTACTCGCACATGTAGTTTCAAACCTGTATGAATTTCTCAGAAAGAAGCACAAAAGAAGATATTTTGAAGAATGTCAGTAATCAAAACAGTTGATGGTAGCCATTTACTTCCAAAATATAGAAGTCAATGGCTACCGTCAAAACTATTTGGTTACCAACATTGTTCAAAGTAATTTATTTTTAGTTCAACAGAAGAAAGAAACTAATACAGGTTTGGAACAACAATAAATAAGGACATATTTTTTTTAATTTTTGGGTGAACTATCTATCCCTTTAATACTTCCACTGATATGACTGATGAAGCGTTGCATAATCATTTGGCATCTGAATGAATATTGCCGTTAATAATTATTTGGTAAGACTTTACTGAAAGGTTCCACTGTATTAACATGAACTAACAATGAGTAATACATATAAATATCAACACCTACTAATAAATAATTCAAAATTTGTTATTTTATAGACCTGAGCTAACATAAAATAACATTGAAGTTCTATTTATATTAACTAAATTGAATGAATATTGATACATAATGTAATGTATTGCTCTTATTAGTTAATGCATTAACCACTGTTAACTAATGGAACCTTTTTGTAAACTGTGAGTAATTATTTATTTAATAATCTCAATGTCCTTGTATCGTTTAATCCATAAACCGTTTGAACTTACCTCTCCAGTTAAAAAGAACCAGTATGGAGATGCTTGGGAAGAGTAAGAGTGACCCGGAGAATCAACTGTCTGAAGAGCTCAAGATCCATACGCAGTGACTTCTGTGGAGTTGTCCCGCCTCATTCTGCCAGATCAGACCAAAAGCTGCAATCAAACGCTGAAATGAAGATGATTGTATTTTAAGGAGCAGAACATTTGGGAAATTAATGCAAACTTGTTAGAATAAAATGCTTTTGATGGCATATTGAAAAGAAATGTTTATCTTCTTGGCTTCTAGCTTGGTGAATTTAAGCTAAATCATTTTAACAAAGTATCAGCGTTTTATTGATTAGGACATTGTCCAAATATGCTTAAGATTTGATAATAAATGAATAAATGCAAGTGCTTTAGATACAACATTCTTCAATATAAATCCAGGAAAATGGGGATGAAAGAAAAGCATCAAAGTTGATTTATCCACTGAAATTATAGTCCAGCCAACATTAAAGCTGTGCACAAGTAACGTGTTGTAGGTTATGACAGTAGAGTTTCAGAGAGAGTAGAGAGTGTTTAGACTTGGACCCTTGATAATAATGACAGTATTCACTGATGTTGCAGTTATTACACTTATATCATCTGAGCTGGAGATAAGAGAAAAAGATATGCGTGTTCTGAGGTTTTAAAGTCTTCATTTTAAAGTCAATATTTTATATAAGATTCACAATTCAATGTTAAATTCAATTAAAGCCTGTGATATATGTAATTCATTCACTGTACTTTGAATCCTTGTTTATGAAGGTAATTATGTATATATTTATATATTTGTTTTTGTTTTAAAGGAGTCTGAGATTTGGATGACTTCTTTCTGCTGTACAATATTATGATCCAACTCAAAAGGCTCTTTACTGTCATAAAATTGAACTGAAACCTCTACTCCCTCTCTACTTAGTAAACGGCGGATCAGAAAATTTGAGCAAATATTGGTTTATAACAATATGAGGTTAGTATCTTTCCTGGAGAAAACTTGAGCTATCCCCAGACTAAATTAAGGCTAAATCAAACGTACCAAGAGGCAGGTTTAAGTTATTATTAACGTTATTTCTCAAAGAAGACTTGTTTTACTTATACATACAGTAATGTTCAGAATTACTGGCGCCCTTGGCAAAATATGAACAAAAAAATTCACAAAAACTTAACCTTTCTTTGAAGTAAAAAAAAACTAAGTATAACAACTGAAAATTTGTGAAGCTCAACAATCCTTCGCTGCACATCTGAACTATATTCTTTGGTTTTACTCATTGTGGTGGATGATTTAGGGAATTTGACCTTTTTGTTCCCTCTTATTAGGAATATACTTCAGATATTTTACTCAGGAGTGCCTCCCACCACACACTTTCATTTGTTTTACTTCTTGAAAAGTTGGTTAGTTTTTTAAATGAAAGATCTAAAAAAAAAAAAAAAATCACCAATACAGATTTATTGCGATCCTTTTCTGCCATTGTTCTCATTGGATTTGCTTCTCCGTTCCATGCAATTTTAAGGTTTTCTTTTTAAATTTTAACCTCTGTCATGGTAATTAAGAATCAGATTATGACAATTGGTTTTAAATGAATCTTGTTTATTTTAGTTCATAGTTTAGGTGTTCTGTGTTTCAGAAAGCCATTTAAGCCACGATTAACTATTCTAGATTAAAGGCTACTGGGAAACTCTCCCTATAAGAATTTACAAAGAGCTGCTCATTCTTATGAGGTGGATTCATTTTAACTCTAGTTGAGAACATCTACAACAGCATACATTGTTCCCTCAAATCCACCTCATGAACAAACACCACAACTATTAGTGCTAAAACATGGCTGCCATTTGACACACCTACTATGGCTCATTTACAATAAATAAACTATGTTGCACAAAGGTTGTCTAATTTGCCAACAACCGCATAGCTGCAGTGTCTTGGCGCCCCCTGCTGGTTAGTTAGTTTGAATGTCCATTCAAGATGATTTCAGCTGCTTTCTGTTGCGTCATTTTCAAAGTAGAAAGCATTTTATATATTTTTTATAAGAAAAAAAGCATAGAGTGATTAGCAGTGTCCAGTTGATCCTGAAACAGAAAAAACGTATGTTGATTACACATATTGTGTGAACAACGCCAGGTAAGTTAGGTGTGGTTTAGAGTGTGTTGACTTAACTTAGTGGATCTTTTGTGTTTAGATATACTGTAGCAGTGTGTTTGGACTTGTGTGTGTGTGTGTGTGTGTGTGTGTGTGTTGTTTTTATTTAATTTTGAAAAAAATTACCTCAACTCTGAGTGGGTGCATTAGGGGCTGTTGAAGCTTGTGCTTCTTGTTGCTTGCACTTTTCGCACACATGGATACAGTGTCTGTAGGACACCATGAACAGACATTACTAAAATTTCAGTTCCCATCATGCAACATGTTAAGAACATGTACAATCCACACATTTTTATACTTACTTATGTCCAGGTCTATAACCACCTGGTCCAAATCCAGAAGGACCAAAGCCTTTTGGGAAATCTGGTCCCAGTTTATTAATGAACTTCTCTTTGCAGGTCCCAGCATAGGACGCTTTGCCTACTGCATAACCCACAATACCCGCCACTGCAGAGGAAAGTAGATTGGGGAGTTTGTATTCCAGCTGTATATTGCCATTGTATCTATGATACAAAGCATGCATAATAATGCGAGGTGGGAAATTTCATTATTATTCAAAAGTGACTTACAAAGCAGTTTAGGGAAATACCCAAATCGCTTGGACTGTTTCCAGACACCTATAAAAGGAGTAAATTACAAACTGGATAATCTGTTTTCAATTAATCATAAATAAAAGGGGAAAAAAAAATCAGTGAATTAAAGACGTTATAGGGGCTGTTCATACATGTTCATACATTTTTTAATTCCAATTCTTGTTATGTGTAAACATGAGTTAGATGGAAATGTTGCGATAATCTCTGCACCCAAGTTAAAAGTTGTTCCACTACCCTGCATCTGTCGTTTTAAACACAAAAATGCGTTCTGTGTGAACCCTATAGGCCTTATATAGAAACAGTTAAAGAATAAGTGTTTCATTCATAAATGCATGACTAACAGACTGTAATAAAAAAAATAAAGTTTTTTTTAGTATCGTTGCTCCTGAACTCTATGACTATAACCCAACAGTAATGAATGCTTTGTCACATTACCCAATCTTACCGCTGTATATGAGGCCACCAGTCACAGCCACGCTCCCGGTAGAGAGCGGAAGAGCTGTGGAGACATTAACAGGTCAGAGGTTAAAAAGCTACATTATGATTCCAAATTCAATATCTAAATACCAAATGGTTCCAACACCCATTTTTGGAAATGATTCCCGCTCTTCAAAGGGGATGGTCGGATAAAGGGGTCCTTATAGAAGTGCACTGCCGATGGAAAAGGAAGCTACAGTATACCGATCAATATCTCATATCTTAAATTTTTACCTTCTAATGAATATTTGGTCTCATTGCAGAACTGGGTCACAGATCACTCTCAGCGACAAACAACTGGCAGAGTCAGATTAATCTTGAGGTTTATGTTTCCCTCAACACAAACAGTGCTAGGGTTATAAACCATCTTCAAAACATAAGCATTGGATAATAAATGCACCACTGTTTTACTCCATTGGCTCTTGTTTTGGACAAACACTCTTGAAAATACAGTACATACCTGTCAAATCCCTTTTTACCAAAGCAAACAACCTGTGAAGATCATTCTAGATGTTTTGACTTATTTTTAAAGGATGCTACCCATCACATAAGACATTACACAAATTGTGTAAGTGAACTGAAAAGAAACATCAGGTCTATTTCCATCAAAAGATTAGTTCACCCAACTTAAATCCACAGCTTTACTCACTAGATTTAGAAAAAAATCTGTTTTTGTTTCCCAAATGTTCCCTGTTAGGCTACCAAATGTATTCAAAATATCCTCTTATGCATTTCAAAGAAAAAAGAAAGCAATACAAGTTTGAAGCAACATGAATATTAATGATGATGGCAATTTAATTGTGGATGAAATATCACTTTATGGATAATATAAATTAGTACATATTTCTTTACCTCGATACCAGAAGCTCTCGTACTGACATTCCTTCCATATCTGCTTCATATCTTCCCTGGGAAAGCGTTGATCGGTTATGGGGCATTGGAATCTCTGTAACAGCAAAAAGTTTAGAAAAAATAAGTCTTGAATATTCTTCTCCTCAGTGAACTTTAGCAACATGCATTATTGATGGTTAAATGACACAGGAACTTAAATGAATAAAGTTGGATCAACATTGTTTGAAAGAACTTGTTTCATTCTTATTGTACAGAACTAATGCTGTGTAAATGTTAATTTAATTAAGACAATTAAAATAAACTTTAACAAAGCTTTATTTATCATTATTATAATGTAATTTATAGAATAAACAAACAAGAATCTTAGTATAGTAGTAGTATAGTAGTATAGTATATAGGCCTAATTGATATAATCTCACTGAATCAAAAAAAACCCTACTCCATATCAGCGCATAGCCTTTAGCACAATGGAAACCACAAAATAATAAAAACATTACAGAAACTCTTAAAAATGTCCTACATAACTGATTATTAAACACCAACATGTTTTTCCCTTTACTTTATTTAATTACAGATCCACTGTCCAGTTAGTTGTCATTAGAAATGTATACGTATAGCCCCAACACAAATGAATTAAAAACTTATGTTTTAAATTTATTTGGGGGGGATTTTCTTTTCTTCAGGAAGTCACAACCATTTATCAAGCTATTTCCTATGTTAAACAATCTTCACGTGGTTCTTTCAAGCCAGGTGGCTGCTTTCAAAGGATATTCTGTAGGCTACATTCTAGCACGTTTAAATGAATCTAAAATCTACAAAACCCTGTTTAAATCTTTCTGTCGATCTGTGTAAACATGGGGACCACCATAGAGAGGATGCAGGCCTGGTATCACAAAGTGCAGTGAACACCTGGTTACTATCAGTCTGCATGCTATCAACCACATGAACATTGATCTGAACTAACATTCAGATGTTGTAAATGCATTTAACAAGCTATTAAATACGGACGCAGAGAAGACTGCTCTCCACCAAGACCCACATTAATGCTAAAAATCTTATTTTTTATTCAACGTTAAAAGACATGAATATTAAACTGCAGTCTTTTTAAAAGATAAACAAACCTCTCAACGCTCTCATACCTTCCACCCAGACTGGCCAGGTATTGTGTCCACCGGTCCTTCTGCTTCTGTACTCCGATGTCCTTCTGTCATGTCTTTTTCAGCCATGTCTTCCTCTCTTTTCTCTTTGTCTGTTCTGCTTCTACTGTTTCTACTATATATTTCTGCTGTTTTACTTTTGACCTCCTCATTGAGCTCCTCCTCTCCTTTCCCTAACTTTGTACATGCACCTCCCTTTGGGGGCAGTGCTGTGATGTCCTGTACAGAGGGCTGCTTTCTGTGAACATTGTTTCAACCCAAATGCAACGTCATGGTTACCCAGCAATTTATTACATGCACATGAACACTGTGCTATTTTAATTTAATCACTGAATTTATTGTTTCTGTTGAAATTATGAATAAAAATATATGAACCTAATGATTTGATACCTAATGATTTTCCCAATTCTGCATGTTTTTTTTTTTTTTTTTTTTTTTTTTTTGTAGCAGTCACATTACATAATGCTTAAAAGACCTAAGAGTGCTGGTGTTTTACCAATGTCAAATGTCCCCTTTCAATGTAATTTGAGTTTTTTGAAGTGTGCCGATTTCCTGTTTTGACAAATCGTGTCAGCAACCTCACCTCTGTCCAACATTCAATGTCTACTCTGATAAATCTTAATCGCACAATTTCGCCCTAGATACACACCCTTGGGTACATTCACACCGCCACAATTCACTCTATATCAGTCATTTTTTTTTATAAACTTGGAAGAATGGGGGTTATACTTATACTGGTACAAAATTAATCTTTTAAACTTAAGCATTTGAAGACCTGACCAATCCAAGAAAGACATTTTGAAGACACTTGTTATTTTCAGCAGAAAGAAAAGGTCATAAATCCGTAGGAAAAAGAGAAGAGAGGGGCAACATAAATAGACTGTAAGAGAAATACCGATAAGGGTGCATCAACTCAGATTTTTAATAGCTTTCATGCATTGGCAAGGAATTATGTACAGTATATGGCTATTTTATACACTGTACTCAGAGGTGGACAAAGTACACAACTTCCTTACTTGAGTGAAAGTACAGATACTACTGCTCAAATATTACTCTGTTACAAGTTAAAACTCGTCACGTATTTCTGAAGGATGGACTTCATAGAACAAGGAAGTCATCGGCCCATTTTTTGGAAAGTGAAAACAGAGGTATGCAGATAGTAAATTGTGTGAAAAATACTGGGGTTTTTTTACACACGGAAACCGTCTATGGCGGGAACATGAACATGTTATATTGCACACTGTAAACACAATCAAAGATTCAAAAAAATATGAAGAACGGGACATTTAAGTATCAGAAGTAAAAAGTAAATGTCAATGCATTGTTTTATTACTGTTGCAGTGTTGCATGTACCTTATGCCTCTGAATCTATGCCTGCACCCTCATCAATATCAAATGTATGTACGTCCACAATGTTTTCGTACACCCAAATGGCTGTTCCCTCAAATAGTGCCTTGTTTAAAGTTTTTTGGCTTTTAGTATAAAATAAATATGTTAGCCTTACAGTTATCTTTGAGCTAGTGTGCTTCCAACCAAAATCGGTAACGCTTCCTTTTACAGTACGGTACTTACAGGGTACTTACCTAGAAAGTTCTCGCTAATATAAGGTAAGTACATGGAACAGGGCTTGGTTTAGGGGTAGGTTCAGGGTTAGTACTAGTTATTACCCAGTAATTGTAGTTACTAAAATAAGTACATAGTATTTACATGGGTAACTGGACTGTAAAAGGAAGCGTTACCCCAAAATCCAACATCTGCGACTAAAATCTTTTTATGTTTTTTATAGTTTTTTCCATATCCTCCCCATGAAAAAAGCGATCTGAAGAGACAAAGTTACATGAACATGCTGCCGGTGTTAATATATTCAGTTCCAAGGGGGTGGACTTTGTGGTGAACAGCACGAGGCAGAGGGCCGTGAGAGAATGGCTCGAGACTGGTGCGTTGCGCAGGTGTCGCTCATCAGCAATCACGCCACTGGCCTCGAGCCATTCTGTCATGGCCCTCCGACTTATCCTGCACGTTTAATTAAAAAAAGAATGGTTTTTTTTACACATTATGGGTCATGAAACCCCCTCTTTCAGCTCAAGTCTAGCTCACAATCTTTTTGAAAAATGCAACTTAGGCCACGTTTACACAAAGCCGGGTATTTAGCAAAACGAATATTTTCCACCTCTCCATTTTCAAAAATAACATCATTCACACACCCGCATAAATACGCCGTCGAGCACCATCATAACTATGCCAAAGCTATTGGCGGCAGTGTAGGGGTTAAGGATAAAGCCATGAAAGCCAATCAGAATCCTCAGAATCGTCAAGACAGAACCTAAAACACGGTTTCTCCCGGTTCACACGACAACACATAACTGGCCTTTTCAGAAATCTCCACTTTGGCCGGAGTTTTTAGATATAATCATTTTCTGTGATAAAAACGGGGTTTTCGTGTAAACGAGAGGCCAATCCGCTGGGAAATATCTGTGTTTTCCTTCGTGTAAACGGGGCCTTAAATGGGCGTGGACAGCTGTGAGAAGAAGGGAGGGGAGTGGGTGTGGTATGGCCATCACTGTCATCACCAATGTCCCATGCATATCGACTGTCACTAAAAAGCAGTGGTAAAACTTGAGGAAATGCTAGATTTTTTTATATAGCTGGCAAAGTTAAAGTCTTATGCAATACACTGACGCTTTATTATTGTCCTTTCAAAAGTAACTGAATGCCCTGCTACATATATTAGCCTACAATAATCGTAATTCTATTTACGTAATTCTATTAATCGTAATAACATATTAATGAAAGCTACATGTATAATTATAATGTCATTATAAAATATATGTTTACATAGACACTATGCATTTGAAAATGATTAATTTTCAGCTTAAAAAAATTGTTCAGTGCATAGCCTAGATCTATGCGCCCCTTGAACCCCCATAATAAAGATGGCTTTGCGGAGGTGGATGACTTCTCATTTTAGACACACACACACCTCTGAAGGGATAGAAAAGTCCTCGGGACTTGGTACCGCATCACTCGCAAGACGCAACTTGGATCACCTTGTCAACAAGGTGAAGTCCACCATTCTCCATTTCTCGCAGCTCTCTCGAAAAAATGTTTGCGGCACACACTATAGTTTAGATGAGTCTGGCCCTGGCAGCATTGTGGAGAATCATATTCAACCCACTTGGACTTTTGCACCATGAAAACAAACATGAGGGTGAGAAAATGATGATGTGGGTGAGCTACCCCTTAAATCACAATGGCTAACATAATTGTGGTTCCTGCTTCTTGTGATGTTTTCCATTTACTTTTAAAACTTTTCAATGTTTTGGATGACAATAGCGTTATAACAAACAGAAGTAGCCGCCTCGTTCAGTAATGTTTTTCTCTGCTCTTTCTCTCACCATTGTTTTGTTAACCCAATTGGGCTCTGTGTTGGTGCACAGCTGAGCCAATAGCGTGTCATCGTGGGCTGGCTTTATTCTATGCACGAGGAAACTATCGTAACTGATGGGTGTAGACATACCTTTCAGCCAATAATATGCTTTGAGAGGAGGGGCTATAAAAGCACCTTAACCAATCACCTTGGTTTAGAGGCGGGATGTACACATTGCTTTTTGCACTATGTATTTGACACTCTTCTCGACCAATCAATGACACTATGGGCGTGGTGTCTGAAAATTTGGCCCATCTAAATCATTTGTGGGCAGGAATAATATTGACGTGTCCCGCCCACTGGCCGGTCTGCAGACTTACACAAATACAGTTGTGTGTTTCATAAAAATGCACTCAGATGCGTCAAGTAAGTACAATAGTACGTTTTCACTGCTATTGGTATTCTGTCGACCTGTGATGGCAACTGCGAACTTGCTGAACCCTGACAAGTCGCCGTGAATTCTTTTAAGACGTATGATTCGCTGTATTGACGCATTTTGTGAGTAAAGTAGCCGTTACCCGAGCATACAAATCATCAGATTGACTCTGAGCTTGCTAGCTGCTCTCTTTGTGTTTTTACTTCGGGCGCTTGCAAGCGACAACGACCTTGCAAGGAATATCGTTGCATTTTAGCCTTCTTTGTTTGAGTAAGTTATATACAGCAATCCGAGCAAGGTATCTGATCCTATTTACACAATACACTTGTGCACTAATTACCTTTAATACCCAAATAACCTTAAGGGATCCATCTCATCACAACTCGAACGAGTAATGCAAAGCCACCGAAGAGCAAGTTAAAGGTTGCTGTTTTAGAGCTAAACGGGTCAGATATTTCCGAGAAAACTGCGGAAAAATGACAGGGGGTGAAAATTGTGACGCAGTTGTGTAAAAATTTAGTGCTTGCAAACACATCAAATGTGATCTGTCGCATTATAGTACGGCCAACTGAAAGATCAACTGCACATCGTTGTGAAAAAATGGTTTTGATCAAAGATAGAAAATCTTTTTTTGCAGCATTTGGGTCGCATTCATCAGTTGGGGAGAGTACCGATTGAAATTATGACTTGGGGAGTTCTGGGAAATGTGGTTTATTCAGCCGAGCCATTTCATTGGCAAACGTAGGCGTTGTTTGTCGTTAGACTACATATCCCAGAAGTCCACAGACTCTCCAGATACTTTGTAAAGTCGTTGCAAGTTGTGTATATTCACTCTCGTGTTAACTATGTGTCAGAATTTTTTATTTTTAAGAGCTGTCAATATAGAGCGGTGAATGTTTGAAACATTTTGTTGCGAATTCGACTTATAGCTTAACGTGCATGTTACATTACATGTTAGGGGTGTTATAACTATATAACGTACTGGTATTCCCGATAACTGCGTCAGAGGTTCATAAATAGTTCTCATTTTATGTCGAGATTGTTTTAGTAGTGCACTGGATTCGATACCGGGCATTATTTAAATAACATCTTTCATTATATCTGTATTTAATGTTCGTTTCGCAGGCCTACCTACTCGCACATCGCTCATATACAAGGCCTGTACTGTAAATTTTTTTATCCGAATAACGAGACCGTGGAAGTGTATAATATGTGCAAATGAAATGAATCATATGGTTACGTGATTTTCTTGAATAATGCTAAGTTTTCATTGTCCCAAAACAGGTTTAGGCTACGTTTTATAAGCCGCATATTGTATTTATTTAAGGTATTCCCTGAGTAAGCTACATCATTTCAAGACTGGAAAAAATGTAAATCAAAAACTGTATAATAAAAAGTTACATAAAATACAACCAGTATATCAAGCATTTACCGTGTAAACATTGGAGTTGATATACTGCAGTTATTTATGATGATAAATGATATCAAGAGATCCATCAACTAATTTGAAGGCTTCTTTATTCTTTTTATAAACATCTTTTATATGTACATCTGTTTCATTGCACGAGGAGAATTCTTTGTTCTTAGTTACTATCTGAATATCTTGCTTTGATATTTAGGTCATATTTTCTGGAAGAATAAAAATGAAAAACTGTGGATTCAAGTTTTAAATTAAAAAGACCAATACTGATATCACATTACTGACTTTCATTATTGATTTTATGAATTTATTCACATTATCAAAAGCAGTGAATCAATGCACCTTTAGAAGTGTTAGGTTACATTTAATACAAATATAATTTTGGAATATCGTTGTGGATTTTATTTTGATTAACTAGAGTCATGTTTATGTTTGTAAGCCAGTGAAATTGACTATTCACCATCTATATTTGGGTCTGTGCATGCATATTTAATCTTAATGATCTATATCTAATCCCAAGTCTAGCTTCCACAAATTTATTCTAAATATCTTTTTATATTTACTACTAGGACCTGATATTAACATGCTAGAGAAATATGACCTCCACACTGACATTTACTTTCTTAATGATGAAACCATACTAACATATAATCCATTTGTTCGTTCATTTATTAATTCAGTAATGAAACAAGTGGCTGTATTATGAATGGGTAATTGGATCATTGACTCTCATGATTCGTTCAGAAACACCGCTGTGTGTTTGTGGTTCTGCTGTGGCTTTTGTTAAAAACAATTATTTCATTGCAAAAAAGAGCAAACAATACTATTTTTAAAATGGAAATCACTTGAAGATGCAATAGGTGATCTGGGAAATGCAGAGTGGGGCAGGTCGTGGAAACGGGGGTGTGTCATTAATAGTAGTAGTATTATTAGTGTTTTTATGTTGTTATTAATAATTTCTCAGACTTGCAGAAGAAAAAAAGACGACACATCACTGACAATAAGACCAAATGCAAAGTGTCACATGAGGAATACAATGTGTGGCAGTAGTGCGTGACAAAAGACCGAAATGAGTGACTGTCACTCTCAATTAGGGCCAGACCGATAAGGGATTTTGAAGGCCGATACCGATACGAATATTTTGGGGTTTTAAAAACCGATACGCCGATATATCGGCCGATATATTTTTATTTTTATTTTTTTTTCAGAAACTCAACAAAACATTAACAGATTTCCCTAGCATTAGTTATTTATAGTTAATTATGAGTTTTAAACATACAAATAAAATGATTGCTGCTACAGCCACAAGGTTGAGGAGATTCCCCTCTCTATGTAAAGCGCTTTGAGTGCAGAGAAAAGCGCTATATAAATGTAATGAATTAATAACAGCATTATTATTATTATTGACAGTAATAATTACAAAAAATAATGATGACATTATTACTATCATCATCATTTACATTATCATTAACCCTTTCACACGTAAGTTTAAAATATTCTAACTGACCCCCCAGCGTGAGTTTTTTTAAGACGACCGTTATTTAGAACTTGCCACTTTAATGTTTCCATGGTGACGCGTCATTGCTTGTCACGTGACACAGCACACCTGATCTGCTTTTATGTCATTTTTCCTTTTTTATTAAAAATATTCAAAAATGTATTAGCTATATCATAAAACGCTGATATTCCGATTGTCAAATATGTGCAAGTGGATGGGTTTTGTGGTTTAGACATCTTTATAACGATCGCGTTAGTTGAGCTGTATGCGCAATGGGCGGCGCCACTTTAGTTTCTTTTTCAGTTCAGAGAATCGGATCTGTTGGATTTATAACGTCAATTCCTCCACTTCTCACGAAATACATGAAAGTAAGTGGCTGGTGAACTGGGAGAAGAATAGGGTCAAATGTTAAGCTACTTACACATGTGTATTTGATATGAATAAAACGTGTCGATTATTATTGCCTCTTCCATAGACAGCTGTGTGTATTTTACAAACTCAAAATCATTTTTTTGCTAGTATATGTGTATTTAAATGTCTGAAACCTAAAATAAACATTATGTGGTTGAAAACACTCAATAGTTGTGATATATGACTGCACTGAGTGCGTCTGTCTCTGGCTGAGCGCCAGCCATACTAGCTTATTCCGCTTCACTCTCGGCTTATTTAACAGCAGCAAAACTGGACATGATAGTCAAAAATTTTGTCATGCTTAATTGAGTTTAGAGAACTGATGGGGATGTTCTTTTAATTGTTATTCAAGCAATGTATGTCTCGTGATGAACTTCCCATTCACTTCATGCGATGATCTCGCGGACTCTGACTCTGGCTGGATCAGCAGTTTGCAGGATGCGTGGCGCGTTATACACGTGTGTTGCCAGCGGGGACGGTGTAGAGCGCCCTCTGGTGGACAAACAATATAACTCCAACACTCATTACATGGTTGAATGGTGTTTCATCCGTTTTTTTTTAAATATTCGTTTATCGGCCGTTATAAACGCCGATACCGATAGTTTGGAAAAAGCCTAATATCGGCCGATAATATCGGTCGGCCGATATATCGGTCTGGCCCTACTCTCAATGCGTGACACTTGAGAGCCCTGTGTCATTCTACACGCCGAATGAAGCAGATGCTTCTTTTTTTCCATATTCTCAATAACTTCTGCATTTTAGACTGAAGACACTGTGTGAACAAACACATAGAAATCCATGTACAGCCCAGATGCTTGTACATAACTGCCAGGAGTAACAGATGATTATTTTTATATCTCCCTCACAGATTTCCAGCTGAACTCTCATTTGTCCACACTGGCCAGTATCCACAAGATCTACCACACCCTGCACAGGCTGGTAAATATGGGCTCCACTTAAATACTCATCAGCTTTTTCTGCCAGATTTAACATTTATGCCTTTAAATTATTTAATCCAAGAGCATTTACAGATGGGATTTGTGTTTAAATTTTATGTTTCGTTTATCCCTACATGATTTATTCTTTCGTATCAATATGATTCTGGCAGGTAGACTACTAAATCCACACAAAATCAACATTTTCAGTTTTGGCAAACTAAGTTTACCAATGTTCATTGATTTATTGTCGTTTAAGTCTAAGTTTATTTAGTGAAACTATTTGAAAAGACATGAATCTCTCTGAAAAAAGAGATATGTTCTCTGTATGCTATTGCTGAAGTTGAATCCAGCAAATAAAGGTTTGTGATTATGAAGTAAAAACTCTTGGTCAGATATTTGTTTGTTCTGTCAAACAAACTAGCTTTAAACATGTTTAAAAGATAAAACATGTTAAAGAGGCTTTAGATCATAGAAGATGATCTATAACCAGATCTAGATGAAATCTGCAGAGGTTTTTCACACACATATGCGCTATATTTGGTAAATGGTAAAATGCATTGAACCAAAATGGGGTAGTAAAGTCTAAACAATCGGGCAATGGACAGCAGACGAGTAAAGAGCGAATGATGAGCACTTGAAATTTGATATTCTTCTTCACACAGATTTTGTGTAGGTTGTGTATATATTCAGTATCGCATGCAGATTTTTGCAAATATGAGCTGATATTGTTTTATGAATATTATTAGATCAGGCCGTAAATCCCCTATTCCCTGGTTAAAGGACCGATGTTCTTATATTGAGATTAGTGCAAGAGCTGACAGTGCTTTACTGACCGGTGTACTGGTAGATTAGCATTGTGGGATAGCTGTATTTGGCTATATAAGAGTTTAGGACTCTCAACGGCATTGTTACGTACTACAAAATTAATCTTTGATCAAGCCATTTACTTAAATAACTACCTTCATAACCTTGATTGACACAGAATTGTGTTCTACTACATGATCTTATTTCCAGAACTCTCCTCCCTGATGTCTTTGAGAAAGCTGCACTGGCAGCATCTGTAAAGGTTACAAGAAAAAAAGATGATCAGCCACCTACATCACACACTTGCTTACTGTCTTTTTTTTTTTTTTTGGCTTGGTGCGAATAGCTGCTTATCTGCTGCAGAATGTTGTATGAGTATATATATATATATATATATATATGAGAGAGAGAGACACCAAATATTGGAAAAAAAATTTCCAAGATCATTCATCAAACTGTAATAATTAAAATCTATGCTTATACGTGATTTCAACATTTTGACAAATACAAAAGAACATCTGTAGATCCTTCAACCTTATTTCGTCTACTCATATACACTGCCATCTTTGCTCTTCCCAGAATGAAATTAAAGAGTTGACACTGCTCCCTCTTTTTTTGTGAATACCTGTAACCTAAAATAAACATCTGATTGGAAAAGAGAGAGAGAGAGAGGGAGAGGTTGTTAAATGCAGTCTCTTTCTCACCGTAGAACCTGACAGAAGACGTCGGCCCAGAGACTCACGGCACAGGTAGTGACCTGCCCGATCTCTCCATAACCTAATCAACTAATATTTATTTATTTATGAACATTTATAAGATGATCAGCCCCATGAGATGAAACATCTTGTTTTCATGGGGGTCCTCAGTATCATGTCCAAACAATATAGAAAAGCATAATATCAAATATATATATATTTGTGTGTACGTGTAATTTTTACTTCTATACTACTGTTCAAAAATGGTCAAGTAAAAAAAATGAAAATAATATTTTTTATTTAAAAAGTGATCAAAGCTTTTAAATTGATCAAAGTAAGGACATTGCAAATATTTCGATAAAGATTTCTATTTCAAATAAATCCTATTCTTCGAACTATGTTTATACGGTTTCGACAAAAATATTTAGCCGCATTGATAATAATGAGAAATGTTTCTTGAGCACCAAATCAGCATATTAGAATAATTTCTTAAGGATCGTGTGACACTAAAGACAGTAGAATTGATGCTGAAAATACAGTTGTCATCGCAGTAATAAATTACATTTAAACGTATTAAAATAGAAAAGAGTTATTTTTAATTGTAATATTTCACAATATGACTATTGAATAGGTAGTGTATTTTTACTGTGATTTTCATATTTGTCCCCTTTAGAAGTCCCATTCCTCCAGGTCTTAATGTTTAAGCTTTATAAAGGCTCTATTGAGCTTGCAGGACGTCTTATAAGGTCCGGTTCTACAGGGGTGTTTGATGAAAGCTTGTAATAATAGCATATTGATGAAATAGATTTGGAAAATACTCAAGTGTGTATTTGTGTTTAGGCTCTGGAGAACGTGAAACGTTTCTATTTACAACGTGTTTTTGCCAAGGTGAAAAATTTAGCCAATCACAGAGAAGTTTGTTAATCTCTCGTTTTTATTCAGTGCTGAGTTCTGCACATTCGTGAATCTCATTCAATCTCAAGCAAATCAAGTTACAAAGCATGTAAGAGATTCTTTGTGCAGTGTAGACAGCTTCATTGATTATAATGGAACTTTGTGAGATCGTGATGAACCAAGATGAGTGACAGCTTCTTTAGTTTTTGAGCACTTTCGAGGCTATATATAAACCATTGAATACATTTGTTTTTGTTCATGCTGCTGAGGACTGATGGCCAATTACACATGCTACAAAGTTTCGGAAGTGACATCTACGTATAAATGTGGAATTCACTCTCGAATTTAAATGAGCAATGTAAATGCAGACTAATAGAAAAAAAAAATTAATATCAAAATATTTTTCAAATTATTTATAAAAGTAATGACTTGTAAATAATCTTAAATGTTTTTCTGTACATTGGTATTTTTGTCATGGTGGAGCCTTTGCTTACACTTGCTTTATTAGAGCATCCTCGCTATTTTCAGAAGCACCCTCAATTTTTTGATTCTGCGTCTCATGCAAATTATATGAGGACATATATATATATATATATATATATATATATATATATATGTGTGAGGTTTGTGGGAACAAATGGCAGAAAAAGGGAAACAAAAATAATCACCCTCTTTGTGTTCTGTCTCTCTTTTTTTCCCAGCCTGCTGCTCCAGAGCCATGCCCCCCAGGAAAAAGAGGAGACCCACTGCTGGAGATGACCTGTCTGCTAAGAAGAGCCGGCAGGATAAGTATGCTCAAAACAACACCTTTCCATTCATTCATCTCTCCAGCTTCTTCTTCTCTGTCCATTCTATCTGTCTGTTGACTTTCCTCTTATTCACTCATACATACACACTACCAACTTTTTGATTAACAACTAAACTAGGTACCTATTAAATCATGTTTGTTAAAGGCCCCCTGTGGTGAAAATCAAGTTAATAAATAGTTAAAGAATGCTTTAAGACAACTGCAAATTCATAAGCCAACACCATTGCGGAGTATTTTCTCCTTAAAACTCCTGTTAAACAAAGACTAAAAAACAAGGTTTGAAATCACCTGCATTTCTTACAACTCAAACAACCTTGTAACCAATCACGTCAACGTGCAGGCGGGCTTTAGCATATCACTACTATGCTCTAAAGCAGGGAGAAGGGTATTCCTGCACAATCGGAGGCTGCAGTTACAGGACTGCAGTTTCAGGTTTCTGTTACAGCGCCACCTACAGAACTGGATCACCAAAACACTCATTTAACCCACTAAATTATCCACTAAATTATGCGATCTGAAGCTCAAATAGCGAACATAGCGAGATATGCGTCTCCTCTTCCTGATTTGCGGCAGTTATGATCTCAGCTCTCTCTTATTCGCTATAGAGCTGTATAGAGCTCCTGTGTACACGTCCTCATTCTGACCTTCGTGATAACAAAGCTAAGACATCTCTTCACCCGAAACAAGAAGCTAAAAAATGCACAATGTGGTTTGTGTGTGATTTTTGATATTTTCATATGAACAAAGAATGTATACACTAGTATTGCTAAGCAAGGTGTAGCCATTAGCTGCATATAAAGTACTTAATACAACATTTTTCAACATATTTTTCAACATCTTAAAACCACAACCTAAATATGATAAAAAAAAAAAAAATACTCGATCGCGGTTTAAAGTGAGCTTTAAGTAAAAGTGTAATAATAATCTTTTAAATGTTGTCATGTAAGTTAACTTGATGCTACTTGCTCTAATCCACCTGCTATATAAAAAAAATAATATATAATAAATATAAATTTCTAACAAGACTTAAGATAATAGGTGGATCTTGATACTATGTAGCCTACAAACTAAATCACCTGGATCGTAGAACTGCAGTCCTGGATATCATTCAGTTCGGTAGGTGGCGCTGTCACAAAAAACTAGGAAACTGAAAAACTGAAACTGGGGTCCTGAAACTGCAGCCTCCGATTGTGCAGGAAGTTCATACTATTGAAAGCAGGGAAGTCTCAAGATGCCAGGTTATCCCAATGTATTTGTTCTGTTTATTTAAAAAATCGAGTAGAAAAACAACATTTAAATTCAATTAAAGTATGAGTATACAAAATATTGGACTTATATACTTATTAGTATATAAAGTACTGGATCTATGTTTGTGGGGGGATTTTTGCTCTCAGAGCTTTTGTCTCTACTTTTTTATATCACATGCAGCAAGTTTGTGCTTTAATGTTCATACAAGTGTATGTTAATGTATATTTAAATATCATCCGCTCAGTCCTGTCTATTCATTTCAGTGTTTACAGAAAACAGGAGACGTTGCAAATCCAGGAGGCTGAAGCTTTTTCTAGCAAGAGATGTCTAGAGTGGTTTTATGAATACGCAGGTATGTACGCAAGTCATGTTGAGTTTTGTTATCATGTTATGAACATGACATAAACTGACAATTTAATGTCATTCGGTATGTTTACATGGACAACAATATTCCGATATTAAGCAGATTAAGACAATACTCTGATTAAGAAACTACCATGTAAATAGGGATTTCTGATTACCTTAATCCGGCTAAAGTAAATTAGGGGTTAAAGCTGCAGTCTGCTGCTTTAACCCCTAATTGTGCAGATGCAATGTGGTAATGTTAAAGGGATACACCGTTATTTCATATTCAACTATGTTATTCCTTTAACTAAGACAAGTGGATGCATACCTCTCTCGTCTCAATCGCTCTGGCGCGCGAGACAGTTTGATAGCACTTAACTCGCCCAGTTCATTCAATAGGATCAAAGCAGACAAGCGACCAAACACCTCCATGTTTTCCTATTTAAATACAGTTACACGAGTAGTGTAACTCGACCAAGAATGCTGACATAAAGTAAAATGTTTATGCACTAAATAAAAACTAAAATAAATGCACTTTTCTAAGCGTGTAAAGTGGATAACTATAATGTATGGCGGAATACCATAGCAAGTGCTTGGAAGCACTTAAATGGTGCAGTAATATCATCACTCTGGAGAGGATTTTTCACGAGCGATGATATTACTGCGCTGAGTCGAGAGAGAAGAGAGAAACGCGAGAAACGCAGCACCACTGAATCACTCTTCACTGTTTGTGAAATTATGTCTCGCATAGAGTTTTTTTTATTTATTTAATTTTTTTTTAATAATTTTTATAATCTGCGTGGATTCATTTACTCACAACCTATATGCTACAGTGAATAAATGTTTGTGGGAATTTCCCACATTATAAGCACGAGACCTGCAGGGTGAAATTTGAGCCCTGCGAATTGCATGTTAATACGAAGAGAACGTTGGAATGCATGGCATGGTGACGTAGTGACGTAAGGTCAATAATTAAATTACTGCTGTCCATGTAAACTTAGTCATTGGTAAGGTCTTAAAATGGTATAATCACATCAAGAGCTGATAAGCTCTTATCATTTGACTTGAAATGTCTAGAAGGCAGTGAATAATGTCAGCTAAATTTATGCTAGTTTTTTTTCCTTTTCTTTTTTATTCAGAATTCCATCCTTGTGACTTCAGAGACTTTCCAAATGAAGTTAAGATGTAAATGGAGTGACTATATGTATATACTATAATGTATTTGGGGACTTAAGTCACACTTGAAAAAATGTCCTAGCAAGTACAGTGTTTGCTCTTCAGTAAATCACTGAGCCATTTCAAGTTCTGCTGATAATACTTTCTATTCTTTTGTTTTCTGCCTGCGGTAACTATGAGTGAAAGTCACTTCATTGTAGAGCTTAGATTGCTGATTCTCTTGATATTTCACGCCACTATGCTCGGGTCGGTCCCTGGATCAAGCACACACAGCGTCTCCTCCACTCGCTCGCTGTATTGTGTATATTAAGTGCAACATGGAAGAAGTACAAAAAAAAAAAAAACTTTGAGCAAGTATGAAGGAAAGTCGGAGGTATGGAAATATTTTAAACTAGTCGTGGGCAGTGACATGTGTTGGCTTTGTTGAGTGCAAATGCGGCCACTGCACGCCTATGACAGAAAAAATAGGGTCATACATTCGGATCCATTTGTGATTCATTTGATTCTGAATAAATAAACAACGTAGTTTACATGCTTTGTCCTTGTTACATTATTCAGAAAGATAATTAATAAATCCAATACAAGCCTTTCAACTGTGTGCAAAATTCAGAATTATTAATGAATGTGTGCAGCAATTTGTACAAATTAAATAAGCGCATTTACTTTATCTCATCATAAATTAAATAGATTCTCGGCATGCTTGTCACCAAATTTACAAATGCACATCTTGCTTGTAGTGCTTGTTGCACGCACACATATATCGAAATAACATTATTAATAATAATTAATTTTTAAGAATATTTGATTGAATGCTGAATGTTGTGCAAGTTCAATTTAATAAAGTTAAATCCAGAGAATGTTAGACGGGCTCTGGTTAAAACTTTCATTGTGATAATTAAATAATAAAAAAAAATTGAATATTAAATATTAAGTGGCCAATTTAAATATTAAGTGGACACAATATTTGTCAGCCAGCTGAAAAATAATAACTGAAAGTTTCAGTTACTATTAGGAAAGGTGTAAATTACTTTGACAAGTCAAAGATGAATATTTTATGATAATTTTTACTTTTCACACCGTTTTAAAAATAAAAACAGTAGTTTACAGTACACAGTAGCTACTCATAACTTAGAATTGTATTATAATTGTATTTCATACGACTTTAATCGCCATTCTGTGGTCAATTCGCGTTACGGTAGCATTTTTCGACAAGGCAGCAAAAATCGACAGAACAGGTGGAACCGGCGAACGTTCAACAAGTTTAACAAACAAATACAAAATTAAAGTATAAGCCAGCTGTCCCTCACGGACAACACATAAAACAGAACATAAAATCACAACATAAAAGGGCCTGTACCTTTCTCCACTGTCGTCGCGATGCTCCTTTATGATCCGCTCCTCCGTGAGAGGCGAGACAGGCCGGTGTGTCTAACGGGCGTCGTTCATTACCACGCCGCCGGCCTCGTATGTCCCTGTCCCTCCGTCTCAGTATTATATCGCCACAACATTATTTCAGCAACATGACAAGCCAGTGAATTAACAGGCTTCAATTGTTGCTTCGTTGCACAGTGCGTGACATTTTATCTAACGTTACATGTAATGCGGCCAAAGTTTTGACACTGAGTCAATGGGCTCTGTCAAATTCTTTCTTTTTCGCTTGTTTATCGTCATCATTTTCTTCCTTTTACCCTTCTTTGCTTTATGAGTAGGTTCCACTCAAGAAATTGTCAGTTTAGGTTGTTTCTCCGCCATTAGTACAGCAGCAGCACACCGGCAATTAAGTTTGTTTGAATGACGGCGCGCTGTGCAAGAGCGCTCTCGTGACGTGATCAGCGCGTACACGAGCGTGATTGACACTGCTAAGACACTCCTCCTAGCACTGAGTGGTTGTTTCTGCAAATGGCAATAGGACCACTGGGAGGAGCCAGAGGAGCTTGATTTATTTCACATTTCATCTATCTCATAGTCTACTGTCAGGACATAATGACAGTTTTAACAAATATGTAAAATATATATATATATATTTATGTTTACAAGTTACCTGCTGCAGCTTTAAGGGCCACTAGTTTTAAAATGTTGCTATGCAATTCAAATACTTTAAAAAATAAGTGTGTTGTGGCTTAAGTGTCCAAATACTTTTTGGGGCCAATGTATATAAAAGTAAAATTGTATCTCCACGTGTTGTGTTAATAGGGTGTGATGATGTGGTTGGACCAGAAGGGATGGAGAAATTCTGTGAAGACATTGGAGTGGAGCCAGAGAATGTAAGAAACTAAATTAATCTGATATGGTTTTACATATTCCTCTAAAAACATCTTATCAGTGGTCATTTTAATGTATATTTGTAACTAGGTGGTGATGCTGGTATTGGCCTGGAAGCTTGATGCCCAAAGTATGGGTTACTTCACTTTACAGGAGTGGCTCAAGGGAATGGGTTCTTTGCAGTATGTCTGGCTAAACATGGACCTTGTATACACCTACTACCATGCTACTACATTTGAAGAGTTCAGATGCAAAAGCCTCTAAGTGCCATTTGAAATTTTCTTCTAAAATGACCATTTTTATCAAGCTTGAATATTTAAGTTCAGTAATTTCACTTAAATGACAATTAATAGGTAATCTTCATTGTCATTTAAGTGAAATTTCTGAACTTAAATATACAAGCTTGATAAAAATGATCATTTTAGAAGAAAATTTCAAATGGCACTTAGAGGCTTTTGCATCTGAACTCTTCATTTATTTCTGTCCCAAACTTTACTTTTCCTCTTTTTTTTGTCATATGTAGATGTGACTCTACTGAAAAACTCAGGAACTCTCTAGACTACCTGAGGTCCGTCCTCAACGATGCCACCAGTTTCAAGCTCATTTACCGATATGCCTTTGACTTTGCCAGGGTGAGTATGTCTAGGACTGATTGATGAACACTAATCATTGTTGGCTTTAAAAGTTCTTGTACTCTTTTAAAACTTCAACACTACATTTGGTTTTATGATTGCCTATGACTGTGCATCTGGATCCTTTCTGAATAATTTTTTTTTGCTCATCACAGTTCTTCAGTTACAACAGACAAGGGCTTGAGACTGCTGAGAGATGGTGCTATTCTAGGTTGTTTTACCTCTTTGTCTGCTCAGCAGAAGTATCTCTTGTCCCAATTATTCTTTTTTTTCCCATTCCCTTGGTATGAATTGTTAAGTGAATGGAGATTTGCTGAGTGAAGCTCTTTCGATAAGACCAATAAAGTGGACGAGTACAAATAAATAGCTTGTGGCAACCTTGAAAGGATAACATGACATCCATCCTGTCTAGAACAGAAATGTTCAGGTCTGGGCTTATCTTGTAAAGAGCACTTAGTCCATTCTCCAGCAATGAAACCATATTTCATGGCTGTTAGAGAAGTGATTTATCTACAGTTTTTTTTTTTTTGCTTTTAAATATTGGGCACAGAGATCCTGAAGCATTGTTATGGTGTCAAGGGATTGGGACAATAATCATGTCTGCCCTCAGGCACTTGTATTATCATATGTTCAAGCTCAGACTGATTCGAGTATAGAGTACACAGTACAGTAATTTCAGAATCGGTCCTCATGGAGCAACCTGGATTTAAGTACTTTGGCAATAGATTGTTACCTCACTACCATAATTGCCAACTCAATATTTTTATTGTGATGTGTGAATTTGTTTTCAAAATGTTTAAAGTTGAACATGGTTCTACCCCTTTGCAGGAGAAGGATCAGAGGAGTTTAGACTTGAATACTGCCAAGTGTATGCTGGGACTTCTGCTTGGGAAGACCTGGCCATTGTTTCCAGTGTTTAACCAGTTTCTAGAAGTAAATATTTGAATCTTTACAGTTTATCAGTGTAACTTTAATAATTTTACAAGACCAGTCAAATGTTTTGACCACTTGCAGATTCATTATTACTGCTTTCCACATTTTATAATAATATAAATGTCATAAAATGATATACATTCAACACAAATCTTAAGAGGCATATTATTTGACATTCTCTCAGCCAACTTCTTGGATTTAGGAATACTTTTTAAACCGCATTGAATGTGTTCACACACACCAGGTGTTTACAAACTCATCTATGTTTTAAAATGATTAATTAAAATTAAAGCACATTTAAATTGCTCCTACATTCATATGTAACCACAATTTAGTAATTTTTAGAATAAAGCTTTAAAGGTGCAGTATGTAATTGACAGTTATCAGTTGAAATATCAGTTGAAAATTTGGGTAAATTGGCAGTGGGTGGAATCACACAGACCATTTCAAAGTAGAATAACTGGCTGTAGCATTGTTTTTTTTATGTATGTAAATATCTAAATATTGGTATTTTTATGCTTTAGTACGGTCAAAACTTGCATACAGCACCTTTAAATATAAGGGAACAAAATCAGTACAAACTTTTGACTGGTATTTACATATATTTGCACATTAGTACATATTCTGTGTCAATTAAATTTTTGACCTTGACATATCTTCCCCCATTTTTATCCCCCCACAGCAATCTAAGTATAAGGTTATAAATAAAGATCAATGGTGCAATGTTCTAGAATTCAGTAGGACTATCAACCTTGATCTCAGTAACTATGATGAGGACGGGGCCTGTGAGTACAAGCACCCACACTTTAACACGTCTGTATACTTCTAATTATTAATTAATGAATACCCCATCATTATTTTGTAAAATGCAGCTCGAAGTACATCAGATTTTCCTTTTGATTATTTTTTTTCTCTTTGCTTAGGGCCAGTGCTGTTGGATGAGTTTGTGGAATGGTATAAAGATCGAGAGATGTCGTAGCGACAGCTTCCCCATGCCTACCACCATCACCAACTAGAAACTAATCGCCAACAATCACCATGACAATGACGACAGAAACGGCTTTGAAACAAACATCTCGAAAACAAAGTACAAATCAAAACTGAAGAGTTTGGGACGGACTGATGGTGGCCTCCGGCTGTGAGGGCTTGAGTGTGTGACTGTTTGCATAGAATGTAATATCAATGCACATGTTTGTATGTCGCCCTTTTAGTCGGGGCCATAGGAGGTGTCACTGGTGGTTGTGTGTTGGAGACACAGCACCCCACCGACTCCACCTAATACCCCCCATAGCCCACAATGCATTGTGGGTAAGCACACGGCCAGCCTCGGAGCCGCCTTCCCACCCCACTGTGATGTTTCATATTGCTGTGAATGTGAATGAATAGGCTCTTAAAAGGAGAGTGAATTTCTCCACAAGGCAGGGTAGGTAAAAACTCCCATACAGTCGGAAGATTTAAGACATTTAGGTAATTGAGCCCTGAAAGGGCCGAGAAAAGAACGAATAAGCACCTGCTTGGCTTTTTACTGAAGTTCGGTGACTAAACGCTTAAGACTTTTTGGTTCAAAATGGAAATAGCTTACAGTATCACTCTGCTGATGTGGTCCAAACACTGTTTACTAAGGTTTTTATGTTGGAGGAGGATGACATTCAGAGCATATTACCATAGTTACATAGCGACCTATGGCGTAAGTTTTATTTTTTACCAATCTCACTGCACTTGGTTGCCATTTAATAAAGCACACCACAAGCGAGAGTGTCATAGACATTCTGCTGTAAGTACTTCCTGTGGTATCGGTATACCTTTCACCACTTCATTTTTGATATTGATTATGAGATCAACTTGAATAGCTTTACTGTTTGCAAAATGAGGAGCAGATGCTATACTTATCATGAACATAGAGCCCAGTATCTTTTTCCTGACTCGCATGTCCATTGTGCATACACACTGGCAATGGCAGATATGGCCATCTTGAAGAGAAGTGTGAGCAGGTTAAAGTGACTGCAGAATGCATTAATTATGTCATTTGATTCCTTAGACATGTAACTAAACTGTGCATGTCATTAAAATGACAAGACATGGATCCAAGTGATGGAAAAGAGACGGGACAGAAGAAAGCTGTTAAAGTGCACTTTTGATTTCTGTGATGAATTGCCACAAAAATATAAAAACAGGTATTCTGCCCTAAACACTGACTCTCATTTGGCCGCATCCTCATCCACAGATCTTGTGGTCAAATATGATCAATTTAACTCATAGTGACCAATGCCTAGCAACTATTTAACGTTCTAGTTACGTTTGTAAAACTGTTTTGTCTATGGCTGTGGCGTGAAGCTAACTTGTCATTTGAACAAGAACAAAAGCATGCATGCATTCTGCAGTTAGAGCTGTCTTTGTGAATGAATGAGGTTTTTCCTTTTTCTGACTTTTTTTTGCTCTTGTTTTCTTTTTTTTGTACAGGTATTTGTAGAAGTGGACTTTTTGTGCTTAATTTGGGTGTCCGCGGTCATGCAGTCTTAACGCTTTATGAAAAACATGATTGTGTGATGGTATTTAGAGCTTAAACACACTTGTAACCTCATCTGTTGAGATGTTCTACTCTGCATTGCCTCCTCCACCATCTCCACCAAATGCTAAACTACCAAGTTCATGAGTGACTGCAGCATTTCAGTATATCTGCAGCGTCATGAAAATGTACTAAATTTGTTGAATGGAAATAGAGTACAGAGACAAAATCATTATCAACTTTATAAAAGCATATTATGGGTAACAAAAGTTCTTTTCCTGGTTACAAGACATTTTGTTCTGTTAAGATTTTTTTTTTTTCTCTGAAAGATGTAGGTTGCTAAGCATAAATTATTGATCAAGTATTCACTCAGTATCTAAAAAGCCAACAGTCTATGTATGCTGTGCATGCTGGGGGACTGGGGGTTGTGTGAGGGTGAGGGAGTATGTAATGCAGAGGGTTGAGCATTCTCATCGGACTGTATATATGTGTGGATGTGTGTATAAGTGTTTTGTTTTCACTGTAACCTCTCTACATTCAATATATATAAAGGGGTTTATTAACTAAATGTGAAGTTATTTTTAATCTGTTCTAAACGTCATGTTTTGAATGAGAAATTACTTAGACTAACTATTCTGCGGTCATCCTGTGGGTCTCCCACTGTTGTGGGACTCAGTGTTTATGATCTTATACAATACAGATTCTTATTTACATTTATACGTTGTTTCAATTCAGAAAATCTTTTATGAAATACTGAAAGAAGTTTAGGTTATGCTCATAATTATCTTACAGCATTTACAATACTTACTAAAGAATGCAAATCCCCATCCTCAAACCTGAGATTTTAAAAGCATCAGCTCAGATAGGTGCAACATTGTCTGTTAGACAAGTCAAAATTAATTCGTTATCTAAATTAAAAATTCCTTATTCTTTGGAGTTGAGATATTCTTAGTTTTAAGGCCCCGTAAAACTGGGGCTTCAGCTCCTTCTGTGTGGCTGGAAGTGGCTGTGTTTCTTGTAGAGATAGTGCTGTACGTTCGGTCTGTTTGTAACTGTGTCGCTCCTCCGTAATCTTTAGGGGATTTGTCCTGCTGGTAGCCCTCTTGTTGCATGGAGGAAAGGGATGCAATGTTGAACTTATCCATTTCCGTTCTTCTTTGCTGCAGTAATCGTCTGCGTTCTTGCCTTTGAAGGACTTCGGAATTTTCTCTGAGATATTCTCTTGCATCCTCCTGTTCCAATGAAGGTGGGGATGTCTGTGGAACTGCTGGTAATTCATCTTGGGGTGGTTGTACATCCAAAACCTGATGTCCTTCAGATTGTTTGTCTCTGGACAAGGAGCTTAAACTTGACTTCCAAAATACTGACTTTAGGCTAGTCTGTTCCACTGAACTGTCCATTGACTCTTTCGTCATAATGTTGTCCTTGAAACTAGAGCTAGACATCCGTGATTCAGATGCAGTTTTTATTATCAATGCAGACCCTTTTTTCATAGAGACAGGAGGTGATCCCTCAGATGATAAACCTGGCCATGTGATTTCTAGGTCTGCATTCATTGTTGCTGTTAAATCTTTTTTCATTAATTTGGTTGAAAAAGTAGGTTCACTATTTGTGAATGTAACATACCTCTTTAACTTTGGGATTTTGTCAAGAGATACACCAATTTCTTGAAAGAAATTGTCATGATTTCTTCTTTGTTTAACATCTTCATATGAAGGTCTGTATTTCTTTTTTTCTTGTACTTCCCCTATATTTATGGATTTTACAGTGTTTGAACTAAGAAATGACGAAACAGCTGAGGAATGAGGTTCTGATTGTGTGAACTGAATGTACTTCTTTACTTTTGGGATACTGGCGAAAGATTTGTCTTTTTCTCCAATGATATTATAATCCGTTGAAGATGGTTTAACGTATTTAGATGAAGTGCTTGATATCCTTGTTTCTTGAGTTACCCCAGATATTCCAACTCTTTCAGTTAAGACAGCAGGTGTTTGAGCGGGATATTGACTTTCAGCAGGTATGAAGTTAATGTATCTCTTAACTTTTGGGATTTTGTCAAAAGATGCACCTCTTTCTTCAATGACATTATTATCATTAGATGACTTATCATCTTCAGATGAAGTGCTTGATCTTCTTGTTTCTTGAAACCCCCCAGATATTCTTTCAGATAAGAGAGCGGTTGTTGTCTGAACAAGAGGTTCACTTTCATGCTTTGTGAATTGAATATATCGCTTAACATTTGGTATTTTGCCAAGAGATGCTCCAATATGTCCATAGACATTGTCTTCCTTAGCAATTAGTGTAACATCTTCCTCAGATGAAGTGATTGATCTCCTTGTTTCTTGATCTACCCCTGATATTCCAACTCTTTCAGCTGAGAGAGCAGTTGTTTGAGCAGGGAATTGACTTTCAGGATGTGTGAATTCAATGTATCTCTTAACTCTTGGAACTCTGTCAAGAGATGCTCCTATTTGCCCCAAGCCATTGTCTTCTTGAAAATCATCCACAGATGAAGTGCTTTCTCTATATTCGGTTTCTGTCATCGTTATGGATTTTATTGTGTTTGGGGGAAATGGTGACAGATCTGAGGAATGAGGTTCGGACTGTGTGAACTTGATGTACCTCTTTACTTTGGGGATTTCGGCAAGGTATTCACCTGTTTCCCCAATGTTACTATCTTCTTTAGTGGATGGTTTAACATCTTCCTCAGATGAAGTGCTCCATCTCCTTGTTTCTTTAGCTACCACAGATACGTTGACTCTTTCAGATAAAAGACCAGTTGATGTCTGTACAGGAGATTGACTTTTAGGATGTGTGAATTCAATGTATCTCTTAACTCTTGGAACTCTGTCAAGAGATAATCCTATTTGCCCCAAGCCATTGTCTTCCTGAAAATCATCCTCAGATGAAGTGCTTTTTCTATATTCTGTTTCTGTCACTGTTATGGATTTTACTGTGTTTGGAGGAAATGGTGACAGATCTGAGGAATGAGGTTCGGACTGTGTGAACTTGATGTACCTCTTTACTTTGGGGATTTCGGCAAGGTATTCACCCGTTTCCCTAATGATATTATCTTCTTTAGTGGATGGTTTAACATCTTCCTCAGATGAAGTGCTCCATCTCCTTGTTTCTTTAGCTACCACAGATATGTTGACTCTTTCAGATAAAAGACCAGTTGATGTCTGCACAGGAGATTGACTTTTAGGATGTGTGAATTCAATGTATCTCTTAACTCTTGGAACTCTGTCAAGAGATGCTCCTATTTGCCCCAAGCCATTGTCTTCCTGAAAATCATCCACAGATGTAGTGCTTTCTCTATATTTGGTTTCTGTCATCGTTATGGGTTTTACTGTGTTTGGAGGAAATGGTGACAAATCTGAGGAATGAGGTTCGGACTGTGTGAACTTGATGTACCTCTTTACTTTGGGGATTTCGGCAAGGTATTCACCCGTTTCCCTAATGATAACATCTTCTTTAGTGGATGGTTTAACATCTTCCTCAGATGAAGTGCTCCATCTCCTTGTTTCTTTAGCTACCACAGATACATTGACTCTTTCAGATAAAAGACCAGTTGATGTCTGCACAGGAGATTGACTTTTAGGATGTGTGAATTGAATGTATCTCTTAACTCTTGGCACTCTATCAAGAGATACTCCTGTTTGTCCAAAGACATTTTCTTCCTCAGCAGTTAGTTTAACTTCATTCGAAGAAGAAGTACTTGCTACTGATTTGGTTTTCACCTCAGGTGTGACATGCAGTGTATCTGAAGAAGGATCAAACTGTTTAAATGTGATGTATCCTTTTACTTTTGAAACTCCATCAAAAGATGCACCTATTTTCCTGAAGAAATTGTCTTCGTTGGTTGTCGGTTGAACATCATCTTTTGAGGATGATGATCTCCCTATTTCCATTATAGCATCTTTCTTGGTCAGAGTTGGGGAATGAGGTTCAGACTGCTTGAATTGAATGTATCTTTTCACTTTTTTAATATTTTCAGGAGATTCCTCTATTTGCATTAAATAACTCTGGTCTCCAGAGGATCTGTCAATTTTAGCTTCAGTTTTCAATTCTATCTTAGGTGTAACTTTTGTAGAGGATGAAACTGATGGTGTAGTTGGAGAACGTGGTTTGGACTGTGTAAATTGAACGTACCGCTTAACTTTTGGTACTGCATTAAAACCTAATTGGCCCCCCAAAAATGTTCCTGTAGCATTAGATTTGTCAGATGTGCTTGAACTTGTCTCTGCTGCCACCACAGGTCTTTTGGTTGAAACCGGTAAGGATGTTAGAGTTGGAGAGTAAGGTTTAGGCTGACTGAATTCAATGTATCTCTTAACACGTGGCACTGTATCGAGAGAAACGCTTTTATTTCTCAAGAAATTGTCTTCAATAGATGTAGGTTTGACATCATCTTCAGAAGACGTACTTTGCCTCCTTGATTCAGGTTGTGCCACTTGTTCAGTTGAGACAGTTTGTTTGTTCAAGGGCAGTGTTTTCGAGTAAGGTTCAGTGTGTGAGAATTGAATGTATCTTTTTACTTTTGGAAGTCCTACATATGATTCATCCACTTGTCCAACAATATTTGTATCTCCAATGGTTTGTTTGACATCATCTTCAGATGAGAAACTGGATCTCCTAGACTCAGTTGTCACTATAGGTGTGACTACCCCAGTGGTTGGTGGTGAAGGTGGTAATTGGACTTGAAAATAGGAATCAGAGTACGAGAACTGAAGGTATCTCTTCACTTTTGGTAAGTGATCAAGGGATAAACTCCTTCCCAATAGATTGTATTCATTAGAGGTTTGTTCCTTAGTTAACTTTGTCTGCTTGTTAATAGAGACACCACTAGTTCTTCCAACATCCCAACCAGTTGGTGACCTCCTCTCATCCTTTTCATTTTCTTGTCTGTTGAACAGTCGTGCACTTAATGCTCTTAGTCTCATTAGACCTTTAGAATGTTTCTTCTCAAATACATCTGTGCTGCTAGAGGAGTTATCAAAGTCAATGTTGAGGGCTTTGTTTGTATTTTTATCTGGTGTGATGGATCCTCTGTTTATCTCAGGTGGTATTGTAATCTCTAATTTTCTTGGGTACTCCATAAATGTATCTTCATCTTCACTGGAATATGATCTATCAGTATCATAGCCTCTATTCAGTCTGTTTATACTTGATCTGTAGACAGGATGGACATGGTATAGTGGAAGGCTGTCATGACTCCCATAGTATGATTGATCATTTCGTTTTTTGTATTTGGTCTTTTTCCCTGATAAACCTTTCCTGCTTGAGGTAGGTGATGATGGCAGAGATGAAGAATGCTTCTTAAAATTTTGACTCAAATCTTTTGGTGAGGTGCTGAGCTGCATAGATTGTATTGTCGCCTCAGTTGTGCTCTTAATATTAGTTGAAGGTCTGGATATTGACAGAGTTGGGGAAGAAGAGTCAAACTGTTTAAATGAAATGTATCTTTTTACTTTTGAAACTTCATCAGAAGATACATCCATTGTCCTGAAGAAATTGTCATCCTTAGTTGTCAGTTGAGCCTCATCTTCTGAGGATGAACTATAACTTTTAGCTTCCATCGTAGCATCTTTTTTGGTTAAGGAAGGTGATGATGACAGAGTTGGCGAATGAGGCTCAGACTGTTTGAAGTGAATGTATCTCTTCACTTTTTGAATTGTATCAGGAGACACATTTATTTGACTTAAGCTTCTGTTATCTCCAGAGGATGCATCAATGTTCGCTTCAGATTTGACCTCCTTCTCCGATAATGATGGCAGAGTTGGGCGTCCAAAATGAGGTTTGGACTGTTTAAATTCAACATATCTCTTAACCTTTGGCACTGTAATAGGACCCACATCTAAAGATATTGCAAATTTTTCCGATTTCTTTACATACTCGTAATTCCTATGTGAATCATCAATAGGCATACCCTCATTGACACTGTCTCCGTGAGTAAAAGTCAAATGTATGTCCGAAGGCTCCAAAGTGATAGTCTCTTGTCTTATTAGAATGCCAGCACTAGGCATTCTTTCATTGAATGTGAAATCCTCAAGAGTGTCCAAGTTTGCACCATTCTCTGTGTCTGATACATCCATTATTTCTGATTCTTCATACTCTTTGTTTACAACATATTTGTTTGGTCCACCTACACTTTCATCACTGTCGCTTGAATTAGAGACGCTTTCAATGTCAGAGAGCTCATACTGCTTTACATCATCAACAAGAACTTCTTTACCAAATGGTTTGTCAAGATCAAAAACCTCTGAATCAAATTCTGTTTTGTCTGAAGGTGATTTTACTTTGCCTTGCCTCCATGTGTCATCGTCCTTCAATGGGTGTCCCAAAGCAGAGCTGGAGAGGTCCCGGATACTTGATCTTTCAGAGCCTTCAGTGAAAGAAAAGCTCTCTCCACTGTCATTCCACAACTCAAAATCGTCAACATTCTGTTCTGTCAGCCTTGATGGCAATTCTGAAAATGGCTCTGTAGTAAATCCTGGAATTATGTTCTTTGTATTTTTGTTTGCAGGTATAGGGACAGGAAGAGGGTCAACACTTGATTCCCTTAATTCACTTGAAAGGTTATCTTCCTGACTTGAGTGGGATGATGTGGAAGAACTGCCCCTTCTTTTTAACTTGATGGCATCATTTGCATCTGGAATTGGCTCAAATTCCAAGGATTTTGGCACGTCTTCAGTTGTGATGGGTGGCAGTTTCTTACCATTTATGACTAAAGCATTTACTTCGCCTTCCTGAAGTGAGCTGCTACTACTACTCTCTGCTCTTCCTCTATGATTCTCCACATCAAATGCCTTCTGTTTTCCACCAGTTGATGATTTATTTTTTTCAATTTCCTCATAAAGAGTTACCGCTTCCGTGTTGCTCTCAGAGGAGCCATCTGCGTGGTCATCCTCTGCAGTGACATAGTAAGGCACTCGATCTTCAACTGTGATTCCACCGAATGTAACTCTTGAACCCACTCTCACTTCTTGTTCTTGGTCTTCTACATCACAGTACCCCTCATTCACATATGGCTGGGGTTCACTTGAGGAGGTTGTTGGTGGTGGTGAAGATTGTCTCTTGGATCGTATTCTTCTCCATAACTTGTCTAACAGTGGTCTCAACAAAACACCAAGGATAAAGGCTAAAATGAATGTAATAATGACAGACAGGCAGACAGCAAGAACAAATTCTGACTGGGTTCTTGTCCCTTGCCGTGTAACTGGATTATTTCTTGGAAAGTTAAAATTGTCTTGCTCATCCAAGATAATTGCTGCTTCCCTACGTGGTCTTGAGCCACTGTGTTTTTTGTAGACCTGTAGATCAAATACTAATATGTGCTCCCCTCGGACACCTGAAATACATATATAAAGTCCTGCATGCTGCTCTGTGATGTCCTTAATTAATAGTTCTGGTTGGTTATTTGTGACTTGGCCCCATGGAGTCCACCAATGAACCTGCATGATATCTAGAATAAAAAGTGAATTTATTAATAAAGGTAGATTAACATTTACATTGTTTACATGCAGGTTTTAGGAGTTACTTAAATAACTAAAAAAACTGTTTAAATATATTTAACAATTAAGAATTAAAATGGTAAATTGGACTATGGTTTTATAATTTAAAAAACAGAAGTAGCACCTTTACTGTCATTGCGGCAAGGAATTGATATCTGCATCCCCTCGTAGACAATCATGTTATGATGGTGACCAGATATGCTGTATTCATGTGTTGGACAAGTGAGCTCCGAGTCCTTCAGGTGAAGCAGATCTTTTCCAGAATGATGTGGTGGAGAGGCACAAACCACTTTCCAGGAAACATTACCCATTTCATGATCAAAGCTTAACCATCTTCTCAAGGTCTGCAAGTTGCAGTCACACTTCCATCTGTTGAAGGAGACATCGACCATGGCATTCAGGTACCACAGGGACTTGTAAGCAGGGACAGGAATGGTGACCAGCAGATTATAGCTCAGATCAAGGACCTAGATGGAATTAGTGAGTCAATTAAAATGTTTTCCCAAGTTTTAATGCACACTGGGCTAAATATGTTGATCTACTTTTTAATTATAGTCTGTCAAGAGTGGAGCTGGTGGAGCATACTCCCAAACATGAGGATAAAAAAACAACAACAACTAAACCATCTGACCAGTATTTACATATCACACAAATAAGCAAAATAATGGATTTGTTACCTGCAGCTGTTTTAGGTCTATAAAAGCATTTGGGTGAATGCTTGTGATGCTGTTATGCTGGAGATGTAGCTCTTTCAGATAACTGCAGTTGTCCAGGTCAGTAAGACCTATGTTGGATATCTGGTTATAAGACAGCTGTAGAATCTGCAGGGACTTTATGCAGCCCAGCCCTGAAGGAAAAGTGGTTTAGAGCAAAAGGCAATGATTAACAACCATGCACTGATAAACGTTTTAGTTAAATATAAATGTGTTCTTTGAGATACAGAGTTTTTATTAGATTGCAAAGTCAGGCATTTTTCAGTTGTTTTGAGTTATAAAAGACAAACATTGTTGTAACAGTTAAAAAAATAGTTTCAACTGGCCATGATCCCATAAACATAAGCATCTGTTTGTGCCAATCTGTCCATAACAACACCTAAAATAATACTGCACACCACGTGAGCAGTACATAAAGTTGAGGCTCTTGCAGCAACACTTCTTCAGAACATCACCATCAAGTTGTTTGTAAAAGTATGTTAATTATTAGTTAATAGTATTAGCATCGTTGTGGCTAATTTTGTTGTCTTAATATCTATACCTTAAGCTCTTTAAATTATTTAGATGTACAGTGTGTGAAACAAGTACATCCCAAATATTCTGAAACGCGTCAAGAATTGAGGTGGAAGACTTGCAAGGGTTCAGGTATGTCTGCCAGAAATGGAGAAATTGAGAATTATCTTGTCTATTTTAAGAACCGTATTGACTGCTGAGCTGAAGAGAGGGTCTGTTGAACGAGTTCAGAGAGAAACATCGAGGCTGTGCCCTGATTCAAAAAGAGGTGAAAAACATTGAGACACCTATAATTCACAGTGCTGCTTAGAGGCTTACCAGATTGGCATCTCCTGGCAACAATTTAAAACCTGATTCTTGGTCTTTGTTACCAAGTCCAACTAGATTTCAAACAAACGAGAAGTTTCAAAGCAGACACCGAAGCATTAAAACCTTGCTGAAATTGCTGTAGTGGCTATCAACACTGACAATCACATCCTGGAACAGCATTTCAGAAATTAAATTTAAAAAAAAAAACCTCAAGAGACCATATTCAAAATGTGGTTGAATTGGCTTTCTGGTCCCTAATTGAATATAAACATTATCTACGATACCCAGTTAAATGTCCTATGCTTCAGAGATTTTAACAGAATAGATTGATTAAATATACTACAGCAGCGGAGGAGTTCTAAATTATGATTGGTTGCCGCCGAACCGTGTCATAGCTCATTAGCATAAAGTTGACCTGACTTAACTCTCCTAGAAGCTTTCACCGCCCAAGACACGCCACCCTCACCGGAACTCGCCACCGACTCACATTGAAAATTAACTTAATGACTTCCGGCCACTTTGGCGTTCTCGCCGGTGGCGGTGTGAATGCACAGTAAGTGCATATGAAGTGTGCCATTTGGGACAGGGCCATACTTTATTTTTGGGTAATTACATTATACATTTATTTGAAGTACATCTTTCTTTGTGAATACACTACTCATGCTATGCCATTTTGTAGTGTACATAGTGCAAGTACGCAAAGGCTTTAAGACACCTTTGGACAGACTAGAATCCCATGTTAGAGTTAATGTGAAGGTTGGTCAAAATACAAGGCCCTAATAAAATTCACTCTCTGGAATGTTTAGACCATTATTACCCTTTTACAGCCCGTTACGAGGCACTGGAATGCCAGTGCCCAACCCTTGTGACTAGCTGATAGGTGATTTCTTTTCACTTCATCCTGAGGGTGGACTAGTTTAAATGGAATCTAACAGGTCAAAAGAATGTGTAATCGCAACAGATCAAAGTTCCACTGAGTCATTTACACCTGGGCGGAGAGTATGTGGGCTTTATGAATGTCACAGATTAAATAGTACAGAGATCCAATTATTTAAGAATTAGTTTCAATGTTTGAAGTAGTTCTAATTATTTAATAATTAAAAATGATTCCTTACAGCAAGCATTTAAACGGTATGATTAATTTTAGAATTTATTTTGTTTCCATCCGTCCATCACATGAATTAACACTAAGGATGGGAATGTCACCATTATAGTAATTTGGCTAATTAAGTTGCCTTGATTTCCTTTATAATTTAAATATATTTTTCAGGACAATAAAGAGCAGATATGTATTTTACAGTATACATTGCTCCTGCTGCATGCACTTACCCTTTGGTAGACGTTTTAGATGATTTCTTTCTGCAGACAGCAACTGAAGGTCAGATGCCCATGTTGTGCATTCCTGTTCTCCACTTGACAGGGTCCTAGTGCCTGACCAGTCTTTCTTCAAAATCAAAGACAGGCTCTCCAGAGCATTACTTCCCACCCAAAGGTGCAGAAGTCCTATCAATTTCACTTGACCAAAGCTGAGAGGATCCAGAGAACGCAGAGCATTATTGGATAGGTTCAAGGAAACCGCAGTTGCTGGGATGCGTGTGGGAGTCGTAGTCAGGCCTAAAGAAGAGCAGTTCAGGAGAGGACCTTGCTGGCACAGGCAGGGAACAGGACAGGCAGAGGTAGGGAAGGAGTGTGTCTCCCAGAGGTGGAGAAGCAGCACTGCCACACCAAGCACTGACCTGTATGCTGACATTATAGTCAGCCCTGAAAAATACAAACACAACAAATGATGGATCTAAAATAATGACAGGAAATGGCATACTCGCATTTGTATGGTATAGAGACAAACAACAAAAAACGAAATATTATCCCTCATGAAATCCATAGCTACACCACAGAATCGATATACTGTATATATATATATACACACACACAGTGAAAGTCTAAATTATTAAACAGCAATCGTTTACTTGTCTAAGCTCAAGGTAAGATTAAAGTAAAACTTACGCATCACAGATAGTTGTGTAGTAGGTTTGTTTAAAACTAACCTTTTTAGGGTATCAATGCTCCACTTGGTTCGGACGATCTGACTGTAGCTGGATAATTACCAACAAAACACTGAGACTTGACAGAGAAATTCTTTGACTTTAACTCCAACTTCCCTGAGATCAAAGTCTGATTAGCATTATGGCACCAGAAACACACACAGAACAATCGTTCAGCAATCACTCACTTGCCTGAGTTAATATCTTACTCAGGTTTGTTCCCTCCCAAGCATTTTAAGAACCTTCAAAACATTAAACAAATGAAATATATCAAAAAATATATAAAAAAGATTTCCTATTTAATAAATAAGAATAAACAGGAGTTTTACATAAATATGTATATGGATTGATTTTAGTTAATTTAATATCCACCAGATCATTAACCAAAATCAATAACTGAAAAGTAAATGAATCCCTTAACTCAGTCGCTGTATGATATAACCATACTTAATATTTGTTAGCACTGAGATTGTTCATGTAACAATACAATCACAATAGACATCTCTTTTCAATCAAAACCTGCTTTTGCATTTATTAACAAAAACATTGCAGTGTGAAAGCATTGATTTTCCCTATCAGAATATATGTGACTCTAACTAAAACCACAGACATGATCACATGGTTTCAAATTAATTCATTGCAGGCTTGAAAAGAAAGTCTGACATCTGACAATTAGTCTCCTAAGCACAGAGGATTTGGACATCACAATAATACTGTATTCAAAAACAACAATAAATACCACACATGTACCCCGAAAAACCAGGCCAAGAAGGTTATATTGCACAAAATATCACACTTGGATAACTTAAATATATATCAGAAGTTTCCTGTTAATCTCATATCAAAAGATATTAGATGGTGCACACCTAAAAACATGTCATTAGGAGACAAGCCATTTGTTATTTGTCCATGGCACTCTAAGTAGGGCACTAAAATACAAAACCTTGAAAATATGTGCCAGAATTGATGCATCACTAACCACTGTTTCAGGATCAGGCTTATAGTGTTACTTACATAAGATGTGGCTGAGATTGTTACAAAGAAATGAAAATGAAAAAAAGATTGTTTGCGCAATAGAAGTAATGACTTTATCCAACAAATTCTTTTCTTCCGTGTGAATCTCTGCGCTGTTCACGTGAGCGCCATGACACACGCGTGTGATGCTGACGCAGGATCCCGTCAACACTGAGTCGGCGTCCTGATGTAGAACCTGGAAGCGCTGCAATGTGTTTACAATGTGAACAGAGTCAGAGACTGGCATGGAAGAGAAGAAATTGTTGAATTAAGTCCCTATTTTTGTTTGTTTTGCGCACAAATAGTATTTTCGTCGCTTTGTAATATTAAGGTTGAAACACTGTAGTCACATGGACTATTTTAATGATGTCTTTACTACCTTTCTGGGCATTGAAACTGGTAATAACTGCATTCTACGGTGGCTAAGAACGCTCTCGGATTTCATCAAAAAGATCTTAATTTGTGTTCTGAAGATGAATGTGTTTGAAATTATATGGGTAATTAATGACATAATTTTCATTTTTTTGGGGTGAACTAACCCTTAAATAATATTGGCCACTTTAAATCCCCTCTTCTAAAGCCAAAAAGACCATGTAGAAATAAATAGTCTTTCAGAATAAACAATACAGAGGGTTTATGGCACTATTTTAACATTTGTATCAGTCAAACAACATCCCTCTTTATGTGGCGATTTGATGGTTATTAATGACCAGAGGGGATTGTAAAAGCGTGTAATAATACTGCTCAGAAAATCACTGGACTCAAATTACTCTGCTATGAAAAAATATATAAAGCACATGCAGTGAAGGCTGAAAGTAGGCAGACTGTAAATCACTGAGGTAAGCCAATGATAATGAACAGGGAGCTTTCGGCCATAAAAGAAAACGGTACTGTTTGTGCTCTTACGGATTTATGGTTGTAGGAAGCGATTATCATCATAGAGGTATGTGTGTAAGAGTGTGTTCTTAGACCTCCAATAAAGTTGAGTGGGCATGTAGTGGAAACTGTCCTGGTTGGTGGGATTGTGAGGGCAGATTGTGTGAATTTTTTGTATATTGCATGTGTAAACGAATATTATAAGCTAATTATTGTCCAGTTAAAAAAAAGAAAACCCATCCTTATATCTTTTGCCAGTTCACCCGAAATGCCATGTTTCATTTGAAAACGTAAACGTTGATGAGCATGTGTATTCCAGTGGTATTCATCTCACTTTCATCAGTGTGCTGCTCCACAGGGATTGTCGGACGTTTGGCAGCCCATGTTGGGGTATTTGACCTGCACTCTGAACAGTGTCCCATCTGCACACATGCAAAGTTTGTACCTCTCCAACCCCTCATTGAAGTACAAGTCTCCCCCCAGAGAGGAGTTTGGTATACGCGAAGGACTGAACATCACTGAGCCATTTAGAATAATGCTGTTTTCCTGCAAACAAAACAGAAAAAAAACATTCATACTATATTTTCAGATTCATATTTACTAAACTTTTCAAAAGTTTGGGGTCAGTAAGCAGCTCAGCTGGTTTCAACTGATAATAATAAGAAATGTTTCTTGAGCACCAAATCAGCATTAGAATGATTATGGAAGGGTCATGTGACTATGAAGAAGTAATGCTGAAAACTCAACTTTGCCATCACAGGAATAAATTACATTTTAAAATATATTAAAATAGACAAGTTATTTTCAATTGTAATGACATTTTACAATATTTACCGCTTTCAGCTCGATGTCCCCACCCATGCTGAACTCCACAGTTTTGCCCATGATGTAAACTCCCTCATTGCCACGAATAATGGCCTTACCGTCTCCTTTGATAGTGAGGTCAGATGATGCATTGCTGGTGATCTGCAAAGTATGGCACTGAGTCACTGTACAAACACACCTCTAAGACGATCATAAATCTCAAGGCTTTAAGATTTGTCCTCTGTCGTATGCAGTGTGATTAGGTACAACTCACTTATTCAGGTTTCATAAGCCTATGAGTCAGGACTATGAGTACAGTTGCTTACTCTCTCAGTAGAAGCTTTCTTCACATTTAGAACCTTGACCTCTTTGGGCAGGTGGAACTCATGGTTGTCAAAATCAGTGCTAAAGAACGTCGTCTGGGTGCGGGGGTCAGTGAAGGAGATGCCCAAGTCGCTGATGATAGACGTTTTATCTTCCTCCACGCTCAGCTTAGTGTTGCCTTGCTGGAACACCACCTGTAACACGCAGAAAACCCCTAAATTAATACACATTCTCATATAATCACTCAGAGGATACAGATTTGCAAGAGAAAGTCAGATACTATGCTGACTGACTGGGTTATTGTTGCCAGTAATGACGAGGTCCTGGTCCTTCCTGCCGCCCACTGTGCTCTTGTGCAGCGGGTGAACCACACCCATATCAGCCTTCTGTTTGAAGCGTAGCAGGCCGCTCTCGTGAAACTCCATGCTTTCACAACCTCCCGGACCTATCCGTATAACTGTCCATATCACTAGAGTTATCTATAAAAGACAGACAGTGATAATGTATGAGTGTCTCTGTATTCAGCGATGTAACTGATGTGGTTTTGAAAGAAGTCAAAAAGTGACTCACTCACAAGGCTGCATTGATTCAAAACTGAGAATTTTTAGATTGTGGAATATTATTACAATTTAAAATAACTTGTAAATGGGATGACGAAGCTGAGTTTTCATAATCATTACTCCAGTCTTCAGTATTTCTAGAGTGCAGAATTTTTTATCATCAATGTTGCAAACAGTTGTGCTGCTTAAAATTTTTGTGGAAACTGTGAAACATTTCCCCCCTGGATTCTTTGATGAATAGAAGGTTCAAAACAGCATTTATTTGAAATGCAAGTTTTGTAACTTCATATATGTCTTTACTGTCACTTTTGATCAATTTATTTAATCTTTGCTAAAAAAAGTTGTTTTTTAGTTTAGTTTTTAATTATATCCTTTCATATTTCTAATATCACACAGGCAAAACAAACAACTGATAAACTCACAATGAGATTAATGAGCGCAAGCAGAAAGAGAAGGATGACTATGCCAATGGCAATAATGCCCTTACGACCCCTCAGTCCTGTCTTGTGGAGTCGCTCCTCTTCAATTGGAACATATCCGGCCTTAAAATTACTGTTGTGCTCTTTATTAGCTGATCTGCGCTCGATAGCCTTCTCCCTCATAGATTTCTTCACTGGGGCATTTGAGATTTCCTGTAGATATAAAGAAAAAAAGATGACTAGATGTTACAATTATTTTATGTTACTGTACAATTAAAAGACAATCCATTGTTGCTACAAGTGTTCTGCCATTAAATTTCACATCAACAAGAACCTCTTCAATACTCAGCTTTACTTACATAGATTGCAGACAAGATGTTTTCTAGGCTTTTGCTGTCAGTGTTGATGAGTTTGGGTGTAAACATTTTTATAGAAGAACCAAAAATACTTAAGCCTCACTAAAAATGTATCTAATGCATCTAAAAAACCCTTTTACATTTACTTTCAAACAACTGGTTAAGGCTATTTTTAGTTGATTTGAGTTCGCACAGGTGTCCTAGCAGAATAGTCAATGGTGTAGTTCATCATTCACTAATGTTTGACAGCCACAAAGTATCAAAACGCTTTTCTTAATTTGAACATTATACCTATTACATAACACTATATTAGTATACATCTTATTATTTTATATAATAACATTATATCTATTTTTCATCATTTTAAATCTAACATTGTATTTTTGTGTTATTAAACTAAATTATCTTTAGTTTAATATTTAAATACAGTTTCAGATTAATATTTTATTATTCAGTTATATAATTATGCAGTGCAATGTTCTTTAAATGCCGAAATACCACTGTATAATATAGAGCAATATTTAAGAAAATATATAATTCAATAGTTCCCTTTTGAAATATTTAGCATACATTATTTTGAATAGAGCACTAAATAGTGACAACTGATCACGCGAGTTACTTATGTGGTGGTCTTATTTGGTTTATGCAAATTGTTTGATTATGCAAATAATCACATCCTACATTGAATAATAGTGAATTTATCTATCTATAGATAAATGTTTCCATCTATATTTTAGAATTAATTAACAATAAACACTTTCAGTGTAATAGCTAAATAAGAAACCCGTGTTGCAGTCTCAGGAATGCAGTATATGAGTTCGTCTGTCTACATGTATGCCTAAAAATAAATGACACGCAACCCATTCCTCGGTAATAAATTAGAGAGTATGTTTTTAGACAGAGGTTTTATTTTAAAGTTCCAAAGTATCATCATTCGGTATAACAAGTGCAAATGTAACACTGCAATGAGTAATTTTTTCCATAAAAGATCCGGACATAAATTGCGCAGATAATCGTTACCCATTCACATACATCGCTATTGACATCGTTTGAGGTTTGAAGTTAATATACACGACTCGTGTTAGCACCGAAAATCTCTTGAAAAGCATCACAACGGAGAAAATATTTACATTTCACATTGAAAACAGACCTGCTCCGACGCCATGTTGACCCTCCCTCTCTGAACACACTGCACTGACAGCTTCACACAGCCTGAGGAGAAACCACCGCGAGAGAGAACCGTTATACAAATAAACAATAACCACAAATAGTCAAACTTTCACGTGAACCATACACTTCAAACATATCTATCTTAAAAAATGTAATTCCAGAAATAAAGACCAAGTTTGAAGAGGGAATGACTTACTTTTAAGGGAGCAGCTACGAATTGTTAGATGGTTTGTTCCTCCGCTATAAAGAGCCAGTTGTGAATCTCAGACTCGCCGTATAAGGAAAGTACAAATAAAGACATTTTCCCCCCGTTCAATGTTAACGCTAGGCTAGAGAGAACCTGTTATTATAACTTGACTATTATGGTTTTACTTTTATTTATTTTATTCTTTCATTTCTTTTCCCAGTTATAAAATATTAACAGAAAAACTACAGTAAACATTTTAATGTAAAATTTATGCCCTAAATATTTTAAAAGACAATAGGGTAAATACATGTAAAGTGGGTCACTCTTTGTTAAACGTGTAATTTAGATAGGCTACATAGTAAGCTAGTAAGGGGTGACATGACATAAAGGGTAACATAAGGAAGATATTTGGAAGAATGTTTTCATTGGGGAATGAAATTTGTTTAAAACATTCTTCCAAATATCTTCCTTTGTGTTCAGCAGAACAACACATAGAGGTTTCTGAACAACATGAGGGTGAGTAAATACTGACAGAATTTTCATTTTTGGGTGAACTAACCCTTTAATTAGCTAAAGGTCATTGTCATGCTCTGAAAGTGTAAACCGCCTGAGCACAACAATCAAACTTAAACTGCACTTGCCCTATATGCAACTTTACATATATGTAATTTTTAAAGTAGCTACAAACTATTTTAATTATCAGAAAATATGTTTACTGTATATTCTTAAAGTTATGTAGTAAGATTTGCATTGTTTTAAGTAATTTTTAAGATTTTAGTTATGTGTAAGCTACTAGGTCACAGTTGTTGGATAATTGTATCAATAGCTGCAATGCATTGTTTAAAATAACTAATTTTTATTTAATTGCGTGTATTATGTCACGTGGTATAACGTTAAATAATGGAAAATCAATTAAGGAATATTACACCTGTTCTAAAAGAGAGAGACTTCAGAGAGACTCTGTGTAACATAATAGGGGCCGTGTTAAAAAAAAAAAAACAGCTCATATGGTTCGGGCTGTCCATACAGCTAGTCCTTATACAGCAATATTTCCTCAAACTGAGCTGTCTAGCAAACCGTTGCTACAACTAAAAGCGCGTCCATGGTTTCAATGAAAGTCAAGGGTGTGAATGGTGGGCTTTTACAAGCAGTATAAAAACAAAAGCGCGCACCCGCGCTGCTGGATTAAGTACACTGGGACGTCCTGAATCAGGATTACAGCAGCAGACTGCAGCTATGGCTGACACTTTACGCAGACTGGTTAACTCATCTCCGTACAGTGTTTTGCAAGACAAACTGGAAGCTTGGTACAAAGACTACCATGTAAGTCATCATCATCACTTAAATTAAAACTGCACTTACTCTGCAGATCACGTAACGTTAACCGCTAGTTTACAATAGTTGCCAGGCTTTAAATTCTTTAGGCACCTGTGTGTGATATCGTGACGTGCATTCAGGAGTTACTGATTGCAGATTGGGATATTTGAGATTCTGTCTGGACTGAATGCTGTTACTAAATGCATATAAACTATAAATGCATATAAACTATTTAAATGTATCTGCATTATGGGTGAGATTAAGCATAACTCAGTAGCCTCACTATAACCTAAAGTTGTTGACGGTCATCTGGAGTAGTAGTCTAGCATCCTGAATTTATATCCTCAAGGTGTTTCTATGTAACTTAGCAATGGACATGAGCAAAATTTTCTTTATTGCATTTTGCTTTTGCAGCAAAGTTTGGTTTCTATGGACGCTCGTTGTCAGGACAACGGCTACTCCATTCCTGGGCAGTTCTGATAGGCTGAGAGGAACGTGCGCGCTCCCGTCTCGGCTCCAGACTTGTGTTTTCTGAATGGAGGAACCACTGATCTATATAGATTAGAATGCTATTGTTATTATATTATTATCATATATATCAGTGGTTCCTCCATTCAGAAAACACAAGTCTGGAGCCGAGACACTGGGAGGGACGTCCTCCCACTGATCTATATAGATTAGAATGCTATTGTTATTATATTATTATCATATATAGATCAGTGGGAGGAACTCATGAGCTTTTACTGTTTTATTATTAAGTGGAATTTACAGTATAGTCTTCGCAAATTATTTGGAATGAGAAATTCGAAGCACACGTTTATGGGTCAGTCTTCTAATCTTTTAAATTATTCTTCAAAAATGTCTGTGATAAACGTTTTTCAGGTTCTGAATTAGAGTAATCTATTTTTGCATGTCAAAAAATGTCTATTTGGTGTCTCAAATTCAAGAGAAATTTAGTAGTTTGTCACAATATTAACAAAGTTAAATAAGTAAAAAAAAAGCACAGAGTTAATGCAGTGCCAAAAAAAAAATTAATTAAAAAAATAATAATAATAAATGCATTGTTTTCATGCTGCCTGAGCAGGAACATTTTTGCAGTTAAGGGGTATTTCACAGGTGCTGCTTAACTTCTCGCTGTTATACCCGACGTTGCATATTGGTATACTACCTAGCTATGTCTTCTTATCTCATAACATAATTTGGTCATATTTTCTTTCAGGTGTTCTCTTGTGACCAAAACCTGAATAGGTGCTGTGAGCTGGTGGAGCTCACCTCTAAAATTCAGGGTCAATTGTTCACCATACTCAATCTTACAGCACAAGAGGGTAACAAACAGATTCACTCCTCTATGTACTTTCAGTTTATGTACAATATTTTGTCTCATTTAGCTCTAGAATCTACCATAACCATTTCCTCTAGCTGACAGCTCAACATTAATGTTCAAGCAGATTCTATGTCCTTGTTCTTCTTCAGGGGGACATTATTCGGGGGTCGACACACTTAAATCTCGCCTTTTACCTTGGCTTGGCTCTTGCTTCACCATTGCAGCTTCATCTGTCTCCACAGATACCAGCCTTAGCCTCATTCAGGTGAGCTGGACATCCAGAATCATCTACAGCTGTCTTAAATGGTTCCACATGCCTGTTTCATGATAATAATGATCCTGAGTCACCACTTGCCCATTTACATGTGTATCTCTGTGTTGGCGCCTACTTTTGTATGTGCCGATTAGGAATCTGTGGAGAAAGATCGGAAGATTCGTGAACTGTCCTCATTTCATGAAAGTGACATGCTGAAAATAGAAGACCAGCTGTCTTCTACACGTATGGAGTTGGATTCAGTTAAACAGGAGTCAGTATAATAAGTCTAAACTAAACTAAAGCCAGCATTGAAAGAAATTGTAAATCATCTATATGAAATTTCTTTAAAAATCCTCTAAAAATAAAAGGAGGATAAAATAAAATCCTTTAAAGATAATAATAAAAAATAGCGTTTTTCTTTTGATAGAAATTTCATAATTTCTATTTTAGGTTAACTATCCATTAAAGATAAAATTCGAGTCATTTATCCTTATACGCAATACATCATAATACAGAAAGGTTCACCTTTTACATTTTACACTTCATACAAATAAATCAACACAATTGGTTGTTATTAATTTGTTTCCAGGCTTGCTGACACCCAGATTGAACTGGATTCCACAAAAAATAAATCTGCAACAACCCTGTTAGCCACAGAAGATGAAATACTACATCTAAAGGCAGAGTGAGTCAGAGATGGTGAACTTTACTGAAATTTCGATTTATATTTTAGAATTATTTTATATTAACATTTAGACAGTTGTATGAGCTGTATGACTGCTAAGTGGCCATTGGTGTATTAGAAAGTGCAATGTTTGAATTGAATACTCATATTATATTAAATAATGAAATTGCGTCAGGTTGCGAGCTGCTCAAGACCAGGTTGATCTATATAAGAGAAAGCTGGATAAACTTGATGACTATGAGAGGCAGGTCAGAATCCTACGAGATGAGGTCTCGTTCCTCTCCGCTGAAAAAACAGTTCTACAAGAGAGGTACGGTTGACACAAAACACCTCTAGGTTTGCTAGGTGCAAATGAGATTTACAGTAAGTAAGACTTACTTACTCTTTCAACTCACTTCCAGACTGGTCAGGAGCCGTTCTCCTAGTCCTCTTCCAAGGCGGAGTCGCTCGGTTAGCCCTGTGAGAGGCGAGTCTCCTACACGCGCCCAGCTCACCAGTTCCTCTCGGCATGCTCGGATGATCTCCCGTTTCTCAGACCTGTATGCCACAGAAAGGCTAGATTCCCAAAGTGTACTCCGCAGATACATTGACGACCTGGAAACAGTCCAGAGGATACTTTTTATCGCTGTTGTGGTAAGAATGGCTTTGGTTATCAATTACTTTCCTGAGATAACTGCTAATGTAGGCTAGTAATATCATGGTCCCTATAAAGTCATAGAGCATATTAAAAAAAATGCCCCATTTAATTTTGATCTAATCCAAAATGAAAGAAAAATAATATTTCTATGGAAATGTTTCTCTGGAATTTGTTGAAATAAAAAAATATTACACTATATTATATTATAAAGCAGCAGGTAAGATGCTGTATTGTAATTAATAATTTGTACTGTCCAACAGGAATCATTTCAGGCTGCTAAACTGGCCTATCGGCAGTTTAAAGGACGTGTGAGGAAGACACTTTCCTCCACTCATATTGGTCCTGAGAGTCTAGAGGATGCAGTGGTGGATTACATTGTGAGAAATCTGGACCTGTATGATGTGCAGACCAGCGTTAATGTACGTTTGACCACATTTTGTGATTAAGTATACCAACCCTGATATGCCTAATAAACAAAGTTTTGTTGGTTACACTTTATTTCAATAGTCACTTTAGACGTTCTACTAATTATAAGTAACTTTTCAACTACATGTCAACTAACTCTCATTAGAGTATTAGTATATTATAGTAGACTGTTAGGTTATGGTTAGGTGTTAGGCTTTGGGTTAGGAGAATGTGTTTACTTTTAGTCGCCAAGTTACTTATAGTCAGTTAAATATCTTTTGGGGGACCAACAAAATAAAGTGTTAGCAGATATTAAGCTGACAGTCTACTAATACTCTAATGGCAGTTGGTTGACATGTACTGTAGTTGAAAAGTTACTTATAGTTAGTAGAATGTCTAAAGTAGACTATCGAAATAAAGTGTTAACGTTTTATTTTGTCTTAATGCTTTCATACATCAGAAATGACTTTTCTCTTTTTCTTTTGAATTGCACAACCCCCCCCTCCCAAGAAACCCTTTCTGTATATTTTGAGTAATTAGTTTGTATTTTTTATATGCTTTTGTAAATTTTAATTGTTTAATTTCCATCTGTTCAGGAAGTGATCAACGCAATGAATGTAAACCCACGCATCTCTTTCCCTCCGGAGGTGGACTTTGTTCTGATCAGTAGCTTCATTAGGGAAGCATGTCGAATAGCATTTGCCATGCAAACTCTTGACCCACCACTGGACCTGGCCTTCAGCTCAGATGGTGAACTCTACAATGAAAATAAGTGAGCGGAGCTCATAAATCAGACACACTCAAACATACACGTCTCAAGGGTCTTGAGATACATTCTTTAAAAGTTGAACTCAGTGTCTTAAAAAAGCTGTGCACATTTTTTAAAGGAGAATAAAAAACATATCGAGACACATACCACACTTTCTCTTCCACTCAGGTACAGGCGCAGTTTTGACTCAGAGTTCACCGCTCCACTGGTGGCTTTTCACGTGTGGCCTGCACTGTTGGAGGGAGACACGGTCATACTGAAGGGAGAGGCGGTCACTAGGAGAGGAGCTCTGGTATGTGGAGACCATTTGGAGAAAATCAATCAAAATAGCATTCATTCTAGTCATGACATAATCATACTGCATTGAATATGAGTAAAGTAGGGGAAGAAAAGTTTTTGTGGATATTTTTGTTAATGCTATTAAACACGTTTTATGCGTTATTGTTAAAGAATTATACAATAATAGATTTAAATAGATCTAAAATGATTAGTAACATGTTTAAGTTTGTTTGTTACATTTATGTTATGTTTTTCTCTAGTGGAGAAGCAGGAGTCGTAGTTCCAGTCCTGTTCGCTCTCGTTCAGGAAGCCCCAGCCGCACATTTGTGAGTTTCTACTGAACGTTTGACTCAATTCAAGGGATAGGCCACCTAAAATTTTGTAATTCTAACATAATTTCTCATCCACACGTCTGAAACCTGTATGATTTTCTTTCCTTTGTGGAAAACAAAAGAAGTTATTTATAGCAGATTTCAAAACTGCTGTTTTCTATACAATGAAAGTGAATGATGAAAAAATTCGGTGAATAATGATTTAAATCAGTCTGTTCATCACATGAAGCTATCATTTGGCTTCAGAAGACTTGGAATATAGTGCACAAGTGGCCGGTGAGTGTATATGAACCATTTTTGTAGTACTTTTATGGTGCGTTTTTGCTCTTTGGAGCTTGAAAACTCCTGGAACTCATGCAGCTTCATTGTTTGACAGAGAACAGCTCCGACGTTCAGAAGAAAGTTAAATCATACAGGCTTAGAATGCAAGTAAATGATGACAGAACTGTGAACTATTCCTTAAACATTCCCAAAAGTAAACAAGTAACAATACGGTCCACAATGTAGTTTATAGTCCACAAATCATATTAGTTTAACATTTAAGTCTTCTTCATATCTCTCTTGCACACGCTTCCTCAATGAGTCTGAGGGTTAGTACAATTTTGTTACAAATTTTTCCATTCTTCTCTGCGAATTTTGCTTCTGAGTGATTTTAAGCTGTATTATTCTCTCTCTGTCTGTCAGATACCCAGTCGTAGTCGAAGCCCTTCCCCTGGACGTCTCTCAAGTAGTCGACTTTAAAGTTTGATACCTGACCTCACTTCACTGGAAACAGGACCAAACAAAAGCAGAATGATCAAAACATAATTTTTTTTTTCAGCTTTAATGTATTCTTTTCTATGTGTGGAACTAATACCTTTACAAATGACTCCATACTTACGAAGAATGGAGTCATTTGTCATATATGTTTAAACAGAAAGCACTATTTACAAGAGAAAATCCTTCTCTTGAAGTATAAAGCAGAGCAAAACAAAACACCGGTCAACAATTAGAAGTCTAAAACGAGAATTTTTAAAGAGAAATGTCAGAGGATTTCGATATAAGAAAAGAGGGGCTTGGGTTTGTTGCCCAGCCCTATGTTTGAACCGTGAGAGGCATCTAAGCTTACACTACTCGTACATCCACATTATACATCGTGTCAGGGGTTACTCTTTTAGCGTAAGTCAACTTGCGTAGGCCGTCTACCGGAAGCTAGTTATTTTAATTGATGAAGTTTTAATTTTTCTTACAAAAAAAAAACATCGCTTTGCTACAGAAGGCCTTTATTAATGCCCCAGAGCCATATGGATTACTTTTATGATGAATGGATGCACATTTTTTGGACTTCAAAATCAGGACCGCCATTCACTACCATTATAAAACTTGGAAGTGCCAGGATATTTTTTAATATAACTTTGATTGTGTTTGTCTGAAATAAGCCAAACACCTAGGATGGCTTGAGGGTGAGTAAATTATGGGATAATACATTTTTTTTTTTTTTTTGGATGAACTTTGATTATAATGATCGGTGAAGAAGACATAAGCTCTCTAAACGTTAACATTTTACTTAATGAGTCTAATAAGACCATATTACACATCCGAAAGTTTTATAACATCCATATGCAGCCTTGGTGAGCATAAGAGACTTCTTTCAAAAACATTTTAGAAAAATTACTTTTAAACAATAGAGTTAGAAGCAAAATATACTTGTTAAGGTGCACTGTTTGTATGTGATAAGTCATTTAAGGTGCTATTCTTTCTATTTTTTTGTATACAGATTTTTCATATATTAATGTGGTTTGGATTTTTATCACTACAGTAGGATTAGGAACAAAGAGAAAATCTGTTGTCTTCTAGGTTACACCTGCACACCAGCACTTTTAAGAAAACTAATGGGCTCTTTCGTAATGATAACTGTATCTCTCATCTGTATATGTCATCACTCGAAATAAGTGCTGTTTGTGAAGTGTTTACTGAACTGTCATTAATTTCTTCTTCTCGTACATAATCTGACACTAATTAGACACTAATGTTTTTTTTTTTTTACATTTACTCTTTGAGGCCAGTGCAAATGTCAATTTAATTATTTCCTAATTTTGGTGCTATTTTTTTTTTCTACTTCAGTAGGCTACTAAAGAATGGTCTATGTTTTGGATTTGTGGAATTCTAAGCGGTTCAGAACCTCAATTTCATAGGTTTACGGTACTCTGCTTTATTCTGCTTATTGTCTCTATCATGGAAAGTACTTAATCATTTATTAAATTTGTTTTAACAAACAAAAAAGGTGTGAGAGTGTATCACCAGGAGCATAACTTATGCCTTAAGTTTATTGTTTAAGGGAAATTTAGTTTATTTTCATACTGTAAAATAATTTGTCTATCAGAGTGTTAAATAAAACACAAAAATGACTCAAGCAGTGGTCATACTATTAATCGAATATTAGTTTTCCTTGAGTAATAATGGTATATGTAAATATACCAAGACATGCTGCATATCCGTTAGCTAACTGCAAATATAAGCTGTATTATAGTTGCTGTATGGGATTGGATATCCTCCTGCTGTTGAGACAGGATGAGAGAACAGCGAGCAATATAATTGCAGAATGACTGCAAGGCCAAGTCATACCAGCCAATTATAAAGCAGGGATGATGTAATGTTGGAAGGAACACCATGAATACTCAAGGGCTACTTATCATTTTCCTGAAATAAACATGCTTTATTTTGCTCTATGTCCTAGAAATACATGGAGTTATTTTGAGCACAGTTGCAGCCTGACCTGAACTGTCGTCTGTTTCTCTGAGGGTATAAAAGCAGACTGAGATCTGAGACCTCCAGCAGACCACGGTTAGAAGAAGTCTAAAGCCTGCAAGCATAAAGAGCAGCATATATGCTAAAACTCCCTTCATCATTCAAAGTCTCAATGGTTTGGATAAACACAGGGAGATTTTAAATACAATAATAGCAAGGACAGTGAATCTTTGGATATACAGTATATATATATATAAAATATACCAAAAACATTAGCTATTTCTTATGTTAACTTTAATCCATGCTAACTTTTTTTTTTTTGGGGGATTGGTAATAAAGCACTGGTAACAACATGGGTTACTTACAGTAAATCAGTTTGAGCCACTAGGTGGCGATCTTTCTTTAAGGCTGAAACTCTTCAGCAGTGCATAAACCTTGATAGTCAAGCTTACAAAAGGAGACTGAAATAGTCATAGAATTATGATAAATAATAGGTTGTGTGGACTTTAAAATAATAGAACAAGAAATAGAAGGGTGGAGAGGGAATGCAAGTTTGAGGCTTTTCCTTGAGGCTTCAAGTTCAAGGCCCATCAGCCAGTTACAGTTGAATATGAGAGTGTAATTGAATTAGAGGTTCATCCTCAAACCGACTGAGAATGACAGAGAGAGCAAGAGTCTTCAAGGAGGATAAACAGTATGAATATTTTGAATAATCTTTTCTGTTTCCTAGTCAATCTACAATATTTGTGGTGTTGCTTTCAAACATTGCACTCATAGCTGATTGTGTTTTCAGAAATGCGGGACAGTTTTCATTGCTTGCTTGCCCAAGTTCATTAAGCCTGGATGGTGATGCCAGCAATAGTGTGGAATCATTGTTCACAACTGCTAATAATTAACCCAAGGAAATTGCCACATGCCAATGAGGAGAATTGTTCAGTCAGGCTTGGCAACATCTCTTGGGAGAGAATGAAAATAAGACTAATGCAGTAACGCTTCAGGGCGAGTTAGAGGGCTCAGCATATGCATTTGCCAAAGAAACAAGCCAAGAGATCCTCCTCTCTGACATATAGACCTTTAGCATTATCCATCTAACCTCAAGAAAATTACTTTTAGAAACAAGGAAAGCTTTCAAAGACCATGCATTGTATGTCTGAAATAGCACAATAGTGTTCTACTGTAGTATATAGTGTATACAGGGCTGAAGCTCAATTTTAACCCAAAAAGTTCACTTAACCTATATTGAATACAATGAACATAAGATTTTTTTTCTATTAAGTACAGTGAAATTTGAGTTATATCATGCTTATAATATCAAATTGTATAGGTTAGCTTAGTAGACATTTCAGTTTGCAATTAACATGTAAGTGTAGTACAAAATCAAAAAATTATGTTTCACTAACCCTTACAAAAGATAAGTATACTCTAAGTTAATTTTAGTAAGTATATTTTAAGTGTGCTTTATGTCGTGAATGTATACAAGTAAATCAATGTGTATACTAGTATACTATAATATTTCAATACTAAAATGTATTATTATTATCAATAAATTAAAAAATATATTATTTTAAAATGAAAGGAAACTAAACACCAGTAAGTGTAGTTCAGTGAGGCAGAGTTCATATCATCCTCTCACATCTGGCTTCTGTTGATTGATTTAAGTAGTTATTTCCACAGGCTCGTGCAGACCCATTAGTCTTACAGATTCATAATATCCAATGTTTGCCTATAAAAAATTGCCTATTAACTGATTTTAAATAGTGACACCAGCAGACATTGATTCTATGTTATGTTGTTTAACTTGGCAGGTTTTCTGTGGGCTTTGGATCATGCATTTGGCTAAATACTTTAGCCTACAAGAAGTTTGGACATGTGCTTATGTCTTCTGAAACAAGCCAAAGAGATGTGGGGAAGTGTGGCCGTTAGATGCTCCAAACCCCAGTTTATTCTGGAACGGGTTGAAAATGTCGAACATTTTTTAATGTCACAATCCACTGCAGTGTTCAGTAAGATAGATATATGATCCTTCCCTTGGAGTTAGGTGAGGGCTGTTCTGGGGATCACACTTACCCATGTGCCAGCCTGTAACTTTCACTTTTATCTTCTCTGTTGGTGTTCTTGACTTTTCCCTGTGGATCCATAGAAATATCCTTCTGGGATGAACGTTTGGGATTTCCATGATGAAAACAGCCTCCCAAAGTATTCCTACACCCAAATATCCAACTAGTCTGCCGAGTTAAACTAGGGCGAAATGCTTTGATGGGGTTCGAAGGAAAAGCTTGGTGTGGTTTGGTGTGGGTCAGTGGTGTCTGGGCTGATCAGGCCTGGACGGTCCGTTACACATCCAGTGGAATGTTTTTCCAGTGTTGTGCTGTGGTTTGAGAGGCAGGGGAACGTAACCGCAGAGACCTCCCACTTGTTCAGTGGAGGTAAGCTCTGTAGAGGCCTGTAACTCAGTCTGCTTTCCTGACACTGTTGAAGGAGGGGGTGTAAAGTATATAAGTGTGTTAAGGGATGTTCTCCCATTGCATATCAGGGCACACATCTAAAGGGGTCTTACTGCCAAATAGACGAAAGCACAGCACCAGCCTCAAATATCCAAATACAAACAGTCAACTGATTCCAATAACCACTTATTATAGTTATATTATAGTCAATGTCCTGTTTTTTTATTTTAGACTAGTGCAAAATGCCCGTATTTAGCGATATCTTTTGCATTTCTAATCCAAACAACGTCAAACTCAGCACTGCATTTACTCGTGCCCGTAGCAAGACACTTGTCAAGTTTGAGATCCATCGGACTAACGGTTCGAGAGATATGCGATTAACAGACAGACACACACACAGAGACAGACAGACGTTCCTGTAATTTATAGATAGATTATCAGACAATCATTTTTAAAATCAGTATATTGTTGAACATGTTGCAAATGTCCTTAGTCTTTCAAGGTGGCACATAGAGGCTACAAGAGTCTGAAATCTAAAAACATTTGTGCAATTTATTATGCGAAATAAAATCCCAACAACTACCAGAAAAACATGACTAAAGAAAAATAATTAGAAGAGCTGAAATTACATCCAGTCTGTTCTTTCTCTTTGATTATTTTAACTTGCTAAAAGCTGGTTAATAATTTTAAATATAAATAATGCAAAAATAGGCATTTAACATAAGTGTTTGCTTCTGTGAGATGCTCAAAATCTTTTCATGATAAGTAATCACATTTTTTCTTTTGTCAAATCAACTTAAATCATTTATAAAGTTCAGATAACATATAATTTTGAGTTTCTGATGATTAAATCCTTCTCCTTCATTGTATTAACTCACTTTTTCCATTTCAATGAACTTAAAATTTTAAGGCAACCAGGTTACTTAATTTTTTAAGTTAAACCAACAATATTGTTTACAGTAAATGATGGAAGCTTGTAGGTTTGGGACACTGTTTGAAGCAGGAGAGCTGGATGTTTGTGGTTCAGCATGTGATAAATCCATTCAGATCTGAGGCCAAGTGCAGCATTCAGAGCATCAAAGTCTTTAAAGATCTACAGTCACCTCTTAAAACACAAGCTAATGGCCACTTGAGACACATTCCCTGCCTTTGGAGTGGCCTCTCAGCCCAAGAACTTTTTTTTACACATTTTTCTCACATATGTTCTCTTGGTTTGACAACATACTTCTTCCTGAGTCTCATGAGAATAAAATGATATCACTGATACTTATGATGGACAGTCCCTCTGATTTCCTGTAATTATAATATTATATATTAAAGCAATTTCTGGACGCTTTCAAAAGTTTTAGCACATACCTGACTCTAATTCTACATTATCTCACACTCTCAAAGGGGTATCTGATGTGTCCCGGTAGTGTTTTGTGAGCTGTGCTGAGTGAGTTCTGTTCTGGCTGGCCATGATGGGATTAACACATAATTGGCGTTGACACATTCATATATCACAAACTGACTGCTGATATAACCACAGGTGACTGCACCTCATAATATAAATCACAAGTGATATAAAGATCATGAAGGAAGGAGAGGTGAGGATAAACGGGAGAACAAGAGCAGAAAAAAACCCCTGATAACTAAAAGAGTAAACCACTCTTTAAATTATGATTTCATGTTGGTAATTTCTTTTATATACTTATATATATATATATATATATATATATATATATATATATATAGACCATTTCAAAAGATGTAAACAACACTGGTCCAGAAGCACTTCCTGTTTCAGTTTTTTAACACTACATAAAAGCTGGGATAAAATACAACCAACAGAACATTTAAAACTGAATCAAAAAGTTAAACAAACATCTTTAAGAAGTTTTCTTTACATGTGAAATAAAGAAAACAGTTACAAACTGAAACAGGAAGTGCTTCTGGACCAGTGTTGTTTACATCTTTTGAAATGGTCTATATATAAAACCAGCTAACACATGTTGTAGATCTGCAAAGCATCATGGTCAATTTTCAATGGCAGGTAAATTGGCTTTATGTCCAGCTGCACTACTTCCTGAACTTCCGCCAGCTCCTTGTTTCCTAATTGGACACATTGATTAATTCAGGTGTGTCTGACCTCAGTAGTCATGGCAACAATAATCAGACACACCTGAATTAATCAATTTCCCCCAGACAGGAAACAAGGAGCTGGCTGAAGTTCAGGAAGTAGTGCAGCTGGGCATAAAGCCAATTGATATCTATCTGATGATTGCTCGAGAACTCCCATCTGAAATAGAGAGCATCTGAGGGACATTTACTGAAGTCTGTCAGTCATTTAAGCTGCACAGCAAGAACAAGTACATTAGAATTATTAGCACCCAGTCAACGTCGACAAGAGACGCGCTAGGGTATTAGTATAATACTTGGCCGACTAGAGTGAGTATTATTGTAGGATAGTCAGGTTCAGGAAAAATCCATCACAGTAACCTCGGTTCTCTCTACACTCTTAGAAGAAAAGGTTCTATATAGAACCTTAAAAGGTTCTAAAGCGCTACGTTCTAAAGCACTACAAAGACCAATGTACTAAGTTCTGTCCTATAGTAAAGCAAGATACATTTATGAGACACTTTTGAGTGTTACCTATGTCTTGGCATACTATTCCTGACTGAGGTAATGGGTTGCTGGATTACAAATATATTCCCACAAATACATTGAACAAAGTCCCTCCAGCTCCCAAGGCCTGTTAAATCCATCTGTTGATGTTCTACTGAGTGACCACTGAACTACAGTATATGACTAACAGGAGAATTGACAACCATGAGGTCATGAGGTTATATCAAACATCTGCCAATACATCTTAGCTTACATTATTAATGCAAGACAAGTTGTCCAAGTGAACGAAAGCACAATTAGCCGTGACATTACAACTGTCCGGTCCAGCTACGTCATGGTCCAAGCCCTCCACTGAGACATGGGCGCATTATCTTATTTCCTCTGTCAATATCGTTCAGAAAATATTACATCTTTAGTCACACTCTTGGTCAAATGTTCTCAGTCATGTTTTGTAGTCATTTCACATATGCTAGTTTTCACAAGGCTTTAGTGTTCATTTAGCCATTTTTTTTTGTTGCCCATATGCTGAAGAGCTTTGATGATACTGGACGGTTTCTATTAACTTGAAAAGGGGCTGTCACAGAAAAAGAGATCTGTCACAGGGCCGTGACTTTTATAGGAATGTTTCTTTTTTCCATTTGTCACACCTCAATGTTCCCCACTCAAAAGAAGTGGCTACGCCACGGTGAAAGACGACTTTAGTTTGGTCTTCAACGGTGGAGGGAATTGGAAGAGAGGAAAAGGTTTAAAAAAGTTCCCGGACCATAGCTGTGAAATTAGTAAATACATATTTTGGATTCAATATGGGCTACATTTTATGTCAACGTGAAACAGGAAAAGGGGCCATGTTTCTCTCAAGCCTGTTGTTTACACATCGTTAAAAAGGTCAAAATGGTGAAATAGTAATGTTTCGTAGCAGATAAATAAAACAAAATGTCCAGTGCACCTCATGAGGCCTCAAGCAGGGCATGCTTCAATGGGAAAGCTACATGTATAGTGCTTTAGACCAGAGGTTTTTAGGTCCCCGGGGGGCTACAAGGGGGGCCCACAGAAAATCTGAAAGAAAATATTATATAAAATGTCCTTTTTTGCATTGTAAATGTCAAATATTTCATTTATCACAGTATTATTTAGAATTAAACAACAGTGTTCATCTCTCATTGCTAATTTAATGCTTACTTAACAATAATACGGATACATTTTTTAAAAAATTCTAAAACTTAAAATGAACTTAAGTTAAACTTTTAAGGTTTAAATGAAAATGAATTTCATTTTCCAAGATTTCAATGTGGTCTCATAATATTGGACCTAACTATATTAAAAAAAGAGAAACACAGATAACAGTGGGTAGCTCTAAATGATTTTTTGGGACATGTGAGCAGTCAGTAGTGCACATCGAGGTATAGGTAACCCAACATAGAGCCACTGACCAAACAAAACTTGTTGCACATGATTGCAGTGAGCACTGGCCCCTTACCGCTGCCCTTATAAGAAACATATGGAGAATTATGATGATGGGAAAAACAGTGGTGTGTTAGTGAGCCATGCTGCAGTGGGGAGGGTGAGTGGGTTTGTCCAGGTGTGAGTCTCTCTATTTCATAGAGCTCAAGAGACTTTTTAGTGAACAGACTGATTTGATCATTCCACAGAAAGCAGAGGACATGTTATAGTGCACACCAATTCCAATTCCATTTCTGAAACATACAGTCCACACACGAGAATGGTAATAAAAAGAAGACAGAAGTGTTTTTAATTACTGAATGTCGGTACACATTAAGAGGATGTAGTGATAAATGTGGTCACCGAGCTGGGGGTGCAGACATCATTTATATGACATCAATTATAACTTGTGTACTGAAATTATGCAGAGAAATTATCTATGTTCGGAATGGAGTACTAACTTAAAAACTGAAATAAATAACAAAGAACATGTGATGTTGAGAATCTGCTCTCTAAAGTATCTGTGAGGCTTCATATGCAAGTCTCAACTCTAAATCACACAGGCCTTCATGGCAAAAGTGCAAGCAACGATTTTCAGTAGCCTGGTTAAGAAGAGTTTTCTTTAAATTATAGATGGTAAATGTGCAGTTTATAGCAGATATTTTAACAAATGTAGTTTTTTTACAAGTACTACACTGAAAGTGGTAAGCAGCAAAGAGTAAAAGGCAAAACACACAAAAACACACACTCAATGACTATTTCATTCAGCGACCACATGACTAATCAGCTATTATAAAAGAAGAACACAAAACTGTGGCGGTTATCGTCTTTTGTAGAATTTCTGTTTTTTCATGTTCTTGATTATACTTTTTTTCATGAAATAAGCAAAGGATCTTAATGGTAATTCTCTTGCTCAAACCACACACAACATGTATAACAGATGACATTTCAAGGCACTTAAACGCTTTATTGTCTCATAATAAACAACCCTATTAAATTTAGGGTACGAAGGCTCCATGTTGTGGTTACTGAAGCTAATTTTAGGGTTTGTGGTTTGTTTCAGGTCCATTTTTCCCAGCGTCAGATTTAGAGCTGTGCAAATGAATCAAATTGTTTTGGTTTTGCCAAAGATTACAAGCTTTCATTTACACATAGGTTAAAGATTACGAGTTTTCTTTTACACTGACCACAGCAAAGAACCAGTAGGAGATTATTATTGTGCATGTAAACGCAGTTCCTGGGAGTGAGAAAAGACAGAAGTATTCCATACATTTTAGTAACTGGTTGACCACAATTAGCCACAATCCACAATTAGGAATCGCATGGGAAAATCCAGCTGGGATGTGCAGAATTCTTTAAAAATATCTCACCTTCATAGTGATTCAATGTATCCATTCAATATGTATTAACTCATTTATTCATTCACTTTGTAAATGAATAAATGAGCCAGACACTCAATCAGCCAGACACAGACACAATCTAATACAGACAGTGAGTTTTCTGGAGCAGAATCAAACTAAAGGCATTTCCTTAGCAGCACAGGGAGCCCATCTGTGAGGTTAATAACATCCCACAGACAGTGTGAGCGTTCAGGGAACATTATTGGGATTTGAGAAATATTTCCACTCTAAGGGTTTACATAGAATCACTAGTTTGTATATTGCATTGCAACTCCAAACATTAACACTTGATGGCAGTGTAACTCCATGACAACTCCATGCATCTGCTCCAAAAACATGTAGATGGACAGAACACACGGACACACGGACACACACACACACACACACACACACACACAGCTTGCGGAAACCTGCCATGTATATTCTCATATTCTAGGGTGACCATATTTTGATTACCAAAAAAGGACACTTGGCCCGGAAACAGATACTCAAAGGATACTCGAAGTTTACTCAAAGATGCCTTATTAATTTCAATGCATTTAAAGTAGGCCATGCCTCCTCTGTATGGATAGAAATGGTCATATTACAAGACACAAATTCAGATAGGCTTCTCAGAGGTTACTCAGCATGTTTTATTATGACAGGTTTCAAAAATAATGAATGAAATAATGATATAAATAATGCCTCTTCTGTATTAGAAAAATACAGTATAAGCTTCATAAACTTGAAGAACTAAAAATGAACTAACAAAATATACTTATATCTTTAGTTTTCTTTTTCTTTAACCTGTTTTTCTTCCTGATCCTCCATGACATTTTCATCACTTTTTAAAAAAACAGCCAGGACGGCCAGGACAGGACATGAAAACAGGACACGTCCTGGGAAAACAGGACCGTTGGTCACCCTATCATATTCTTATTGGTTGACGTTTCTTTTCTTGTCTTGTCTTGCCGTGTCGGTGCTGGTGTCCTTATTATTATTAGATAACAGTTATTTTATTTTAATAATGGCTTTGCGTTGCGTTGTATAAGCAATATAACAACGACTTGTGTTATAAATCCTAAAAAGAACTACACAAATGACCTTCATGACCTAAGACAGTGTTGTCTTTTCTCATGATAGCTTTATGAGACATGTAAGAGTAGAATAAAGGTCAAACTAACACATCTCTTTCTATAAAATGTCAGCAAATTAATTAATTACTGCATTCCTCTCAGATACCTAATACAGACATTGCAAACCAGAATAGATATAAACTGAAAACGATTTTCAATTTATCAAAGAAGAGGGATTGCAAATCCACCCCCTTCACACAAAATGATACAATTCATCAAATCCATTGTTAATAATACGAATGTAATTGTGTTGTTGTTTTCCAAAATGATGACACATCCTGGAGAATGATGTCATTAAGGATATGGCTTTGGTTAAAGGGATTTTACAAATGACTAACAGGATGGGAAATAAAATTAAGGACATATGAAACCACTGTGACTGATTATCAATTTAAACAAAGTGGAAAACATTAAGAAGTAGCTACTTGTAATATTTCTATTTCTTTTCATGAAAATGTTGATGAAGACTGCAAAACTGTAATGCACGACTACAGGAATGACCCACAAACAGTACACCTTGGCAGTCTCACAGTTAGCCACAAACACATTCACACCTCTATCAAGTTGATAGGGTGAAAAAAAGAAGATAAATCAAGCTGAAGTGGAATGAGAGGAAAAATGAAAATAAAAGTTCTTCAAATTAAAATCTGACAGTACATAATCAAATTCAGTAGTTAATGTAAACATCAACGACAAATAATCAAGGTAAGTGCACAGCGGATCCTGTAGAGGTCGCGCATGAGCCAACAGAATCACAAGAAGAGAATCAGTGCAGCAGCAAGTTCAGCGCTCAGAGCAATCGGAAATAACTCGAGTGTGGAGTAAACATTCCCAATAATACGTGTTCAGAGGAAGTTCAGAAGAATGTCTAGCAATCTACTATGACCCATTTATAGCCTTACATCACTGCAGAGTCCTGGGTTATGTTTGTGTATGTTTGAGTGGCGCAGAAATAGCCATGAGTCAGGAGTGAAGCCTGCCTGATGGATATCAGAGCATTCTATAGAAGTGGAGAGATGATTATGTGTGCTGCCTATAAATGATTACAAGTCTCAAAATAGAAGGCCTATGTGCGAAGGCAGGATGTTCTAGTGAAGATCTTGTATTTAACTGAAAAGTATTTCTCAATGTGTGTGATTCATTGACATTAAAATACATAATTAGTGGTGACTTTTTCAGTCCGAATATTTCCAAACACAGTCATTAGTTATGACATCATGTCTGAAAAATCCATTAGAAGAAGCAATGCTAAATTAGTTATAGGATAAGATGCTCATGAGTAAATACTAATATCAACAGACATTAATCACAGTTATTCACATTGACTCACAAATGAGAGAAGCTGAAGCATTCAAAATTGTGCTGGATCAACCTGTCTGCAACTCACATGAGATTACAGCAATAGCAAACCACAACAATCCAATAAATTCATGATGGACAAAATCATGTGCCACCTTATATTTTGTCTTTATAGGGTGAATATGTTTCACTTCATCACAATAGGGACTTTAAATTGTGATGCATTTTCTGCAAGTACCAGAGTACAGCAGACGACTCTAATTTTGGTTCATTAGAAGCCAAACACACAGCAGCTCATTAGTGCCACATACCTGCCCTTGCAGAGCTGACTGGATGTGTGAAGAAGCTTTGAGGTGTTTCATTGAGCAGACACCCAAAGAACAGCAGATTAAATATAAATATAGAGGAGACCTGGACATTCTTGTGAGAAGATGTCCTTGTTATAAAGGTTTGGCACAGGCTGGCTATAATGGTAGCAAGGCTGCCATATGTTTTTTTTAACTATATGAGCAAATATGAACATAATATGAACAAATAGCGAATATCTCTGAATGCTCATGGTATAAAACCATGATTGCACCCCTGAAAAAAACTGAGCCTTCAGCCGTTGGATTCACAATATGGTTACAAAAATGGGATGTCCATTTAAACATGAAAGGTTATTTTCAAAATTCACTAAAAAATAGAGTATTGCTTCAGAGAAAAATAATAAAACTGCATAAAAACACATCAATATGTAAGTTACATAACACTGTAAATGGTCTCAGGAGGTTTAGCACACATACATAAGATGGAAGAAGAAGGAAACAAAAGCTTTTTTCAATTCTGTTTCAGGACTCTGTTTCCCTCAGAGTTAATAGTCAGAGCTGCTCTCTGGACTCACAAAAATGCACTTTGTAAGGTTTTAGAGCCAATTCCTTTGTGTTTGTTTTTTGTGCACTTCTGGGAACTAGGACAACAAATGCCAAAAAAGCATTACTGGAAGGTTCAGCGCTTCCTACATGTCGTGGTTCAGGTCAGAACACTGATTGCTTATCCGTGCAGTGCTACCATGAAATTACAGTTAAAAGTGGTGGAGAATACACACATAACAGCCCTCTGATCTTTGTTCTAATGCATGTGTGTGATGATTTGACTTGATGCTGCAAATATGGCACTTCCACCTTGAGTAGAAGAGATTGAATGATAGTATCTGATTTTAAATATGCTGGTTAAAATGTAATTGCTTCAAAAGAGCACAGTTGCACTGGCATACAATTTTCCTCCATCCGTAAACAGGAAACCAGACCTTTTTTCTAATCAAACTTTCTCTCTCTTTGTCTCTTTCTCTCTCTGCACCATCACAGCTCTCAGTCTGACGCATCTCTTGTGGCTCTCAGCCTTGAGACTGAATCATTCTGCTTTGTTTCGTTCATCCAGAGGATGGAAATAATGAGCCAGCTTTTCTTTATTCATTCATTCACCTGACTTCACTTTATCTATCAGTAAACACCTATGGTAATCTTGAAAGGACATTTTTTTAGAAAGAAAAACTCCAATTATGGGATGCCACTTTTTGATGTGCATGTAAATTCGTCATATAATGTTATACCTACTTATTTTAGCTTATAATTTATTTGCTTTTGGTGTACTGTGGAGTGGGTAAAACTCTTTTAAATGGCAGGCTAGCAGTTACCGTTGACTTGCGCTAGCATAGCACTGGCGAACTATGCAACTGGAATGACTGGAAGAAAATTTTTGTAAACTGTCTTCACTGATAAATAACAGTAAGGCTAACTTGGAAATGAGGCCCAATGTCCAAAATCATGAACCACCCCTTTAAGGATGCATTCTTCTAAAAATATTCTTTTGGTGCTTTGATTGGTCTTCATTTCAAATAAAGATCACTGAAATTATGACTTTGATTGCAGCAATGCAATTACTAGCAAAATGTAACTGAGTCATGTTACTCAATGAATCACACGCAACTGGAGAGACTTCTTGCTGGGAAGGAATCATGTTTATTTTCTGAGAAACCTCCTTATTTCAGCTTTACTTCTCGAAAACGTTTTTTTCTTAATTAGCCGGATAAGGTCTGAGGGGTATCATCAGCTCAGTGCTAATCAATGAACAGACATTTCCTCTGCCAACAGGAAGACTATTTGCATTCGTATTAGTTTCTTAATGAGACATGAATGAAGCAAGATCATCTGTGGTTCTGTAAAGAACAAAAAACAAGACACTATCAAAGATGTAGAAACAAGCTGGGATAATTTCAACAATTTTTACTTTTTTTCAGAAAATGTTTTGAGATTTGAACTTAAATATCTTAGGCATGTTAGCGGAAATTACATTTATAATTTAACTAAGTATTTATTAGTATTCAGAAATACAATTAAGATAAAGTTACATTCATAACATCCACACTATAATGGCAAACTTGCTTTGTGATCACTTAAAATTAAAAAAATATTTAAGTTTTATGTTATCTATATAGTCCAAACTGATGTCAGTCAAGACACAACACATCTTCAAACACTTGCCATATCTATTTAATTACTGAAGGATGTGCTTTAACATTGAGTGATGATGAACAAAGCGTCTCAGGTTACGACTGTAACCGTAGTTCCCTGATAAGGGAAACTAGACACTGTCTTGGATATATGGGGTGCCATCAGTGGATCTTGTATCTGAAGCATGTGTGAAAACACTCCAGTCTGATTGGTTGGCCAGAGCCCATGACGTCATTAGCAGAGCATCCGGAAGTATAAGTGGGCACACGTCATTAACTTCGTTTAAAGGGGACGTGCAGTAAGACCCAATGCCATGGCAATGAGACGCAGTGTCTAGTACCCTTTCTCAGGGAACCACGGTTACAGTCGTAACCTGAGACGTTACCTTTGTGAATGGCAACTGTAGACTGCATCTTGGATTGATGACGCCTGCCTCACTAGATGAAAATATGCACTAACATAGCATACATTGTCTCAACGGATTACTTATCCAGAGTCAGACTGTCCATCTGTGGTGCACACATACATAGACAGACTGTCTAGTGGTAGCATTCCCTAAGCCATTATCTTCCAAAAAAAATAGAAGATCCCTTAGCTTCAATGCCTCTATACCAGGGGTAGTCCCAGCCTCACTGGAACCTTCCTCCCTCCCCAGTGGGCATAATCCCAAAGGCAGAGCTCTATGGAAAAATGGTCAGGCTGTGACAGCCTTTTCTCATCTGACACACTTTCTGGAAACGTGTTCCAGTTCCACTTTTTTGTATTCCACTATCAATCTAGGCAGTACCACTAATAACCCAAAATAACTTGGGGAAGGACAATTCAATCCTACGGCTCCATGGGATTCTTACCAAAGTAAGAGACAGATAACAAGGAGGATGCCCCCTCAGACGAACTTCAAACAAACGGAAGTATAAAAGAAACAAATCTGTGAAGCTCTCTCTCTCACACACCCAGCATGTGACGCACATACTGTGATGCACAAATCAGTTAAGGTCTTACAACACACACACACGTATAAACACAGAATACAATGACATTCTAGAGAAACCTTACTGTCCCTGACTCGCTCTGTCGCAGGTGTTCTTTCATTTAATGTGTGCAAAGACGTCACACATGCCTCATGTGCACACACAGTTTGTTGCTGTTGATGCATCAGCATTTTAGGCACATAAAGGACTTTCAGGATTTCTCATGACTTGATTTCGATCACTTGGTGAATCTATTATTCACTTTTCACTCCCTCGTCCTGCTGTTCTCTGCCCAAAGCCTTTAGTTTTTTTGTACAAAATTGCCATGTCCTATATTTTTAGTCACAGAACAGGAAAATAAAAATGTGTGTTCAGCCACAAAAAGTAGAATAATAATTAAAATGAACAAAAAAGCCTAACAATTAAAAAAAATCACTGATGAGCCACAGCTGGTAAAGTTGTGTTTCATTTATTGAGGAAAGGAAAATAAACCAAAAGAATCTCAATCAGGATTCCAGTTCCTATGAGAAACCTTTTTGGTTCTGCTATGATAAAGTGCACTTACAGTTATCACACTTTCCATTAAAGTTGAAGTCCTGGTATTTCTCTCTCAGACACACAAACAAACATTGTACATTTCTTTTGCGGACCTAAAAAAAATACACACGTTAAAAGAGGACAAAACAGACAAGTTTGTTTTTGCATACAAGGTGTGTAACTGTGAAAAGTGACAGTCTAATAGGTTCTCAACGTATCCAGATGTTCATGTATGTGTGTGTGGGGATTCAATCCACAGTAGTAAGAAGTTACAGTACTTAGTTTAGTCTACTCTACAGAACAAACAAAATGATCCAGGTCTCCATAAGGGACCTGATTGAAATCATTAAAATCTCCAACAAACAGTAATCAGCTCGTCATTTCTTCATTTGCAACCATGACTCCCCCTGCGAATAATAGGTCATTTTTAATAGAATAATTTAGTGTTTTAAAAATATAATTTATTTCTATCCAATATGTCTACATAATAGTTATGTACAGCATCATGACACAGAGATATCTCTTTCGTTTTTCAGTCTGAAGGACTGTGAGAGTTTCTCACCACAATTTTGGCACATTTCTGTTCATTTTGATCCTTAACGAACAAAAAGAACAGGCATGGGACAAGAAACATGGTCTTAGTACCACTAAATCATCTTCAAACAACCACATATGCTCCTCTTTTTGAGAAACAGCATTCTGCTAGTGTCACTGGGGAACTTGAAAATCAACCGCCCAAATGATCACTCAGCATCTGTCTCGGGAAACAACAGGGCAAGCACAAACACTGCATAGTCAACCTCACATTGTGTTTTTACAGTGTTCATTCAACTATATTGCATGTAGTGTGGCATTAACATATAATTACATATAAAAATGATCTTTGAGGAGTGTGAAAATAGTACCACAGACTTATAATGGGCTCTAGAACACGTGAAGCAATGGATGAATCTAGATAACCTTTTTCCTAATCACTGAATGAACTTTGAACGGACTGAAAAAGGCAAATCTTGTATTTTAGTTGTGGACTGCTTTTACTCAGAGAACCATCTTGTAGTATTTTTGAGAGAATAAAACAGTAAATGACTATAAAACATTAATCTAAATAAAACAAAAACATTAAAAAGCTATACACTGAAGAAACGGGAGTACCGATTTGTTGTTAGTGTTTCCGTGAGCTTAGTTTTTTTTTAAAGTAGAAATGTCGGTGTAAAACGAGCGTGGAATGTTCATCTTGTCCTTGTATTGCACCTTGTTTCCCTTTAGTGACTGTTTCCCAAGTCACTCTCTCCCATTTATATACAAAATTAAGGATTATCAGTACATTTCCCTACTGTCTTCGATAAAGTTTCCCATTTATTCGAAGACAGATGCTCTTATACGTATATTAAATAGTACAAGCCCTCTCGAATAAAATGCCACTCACCACAAAGTTGAAATAATTGTGCGCATTGTCTCATCGTAACAGCGACCTCATATCAGATGCTTCGATAAGAGCTAAAGCTGAACTTTACAGATCGCAATGAAATAATTTCAAGGCTGCTTCTGTTGCATTTCACACTTTCATGTATTATCACCTCAAAGTAATGATAAAATAAAATGCCACGTCATCCAACTTCTAATAAATGACCAGGGACCAAGTTGCAACATCTATTTAGGAGAAAAAAGATGGAGTTAAATCATGGATTCAACCAAACTGAAGAATCTAAATCTATGTAAGGCCATTACCTACAACGGAAGTTAGGTAACAACAGTGTTCGATAAGAATGCAAGGGAGACAAAAGCAGCATTTCAGCCTTGCAATTCTGCCCTTTTTTGTTACTGGAAGAGATGTCAAGAGGACAACTTTTGAAAACTCTCTTGGTAACAAGACTGCAACTACTTCTGGATGAACAGCAAAGTCACTTCAGAGCAGCCTTTCTGCATTTACTGTCTAAATGTACACACACACACACACACACACACACACGCACTCATGTAACAGACTGCTCAGAATCATAATGCCACAACACGGTGAAATCCACGGAGTACCAGGACTCATTGCTCAGTTTGTAGCTTTTTGATTCCTTCAAGTTTTTACAAGTATTGTAGTATATGTTGTGATTTTTTTTTCATTGTGTTGCTTTTGTGTTACTTATTGTTGTTTTTGTTAATAAAGTGCCTTCCAGATGCAGGTGACTGACTTGCAGGGTCAGATTTGAAAATGTGTTTTATTTCCCCAGTGTGCAGCGAGTTTGGGAGAAAGGGACTTCTGGGAAATGTCATATTGGCAAATGGGACTACAGAGGGCTTTTGGCACTCAGTCTCAGCTGGAGACCCTGAGTATGAGATGAGGAAAAGGAGAAGGATGTGGAAAAGTACCGGTAGTGGACGTCATCTTCATGTATACCCTTCCTTTTGATTTCTTCTCGTGTTCCTCCTCTGCTCTTCATGTGTCCCCCCTCTGCTCTTTCATTCTCTGGACTGATAGAACAGGATGTATCCCGACTCAGAGTTCTTGGAAATGTCAGAGGTCAAACCGTAAAACTCCTCTATCGCCTGTGCATCAATTTTCTGTGGATTTGATTAGAGAACAATATGGTGAGAGAGAGCAGGAAAGAGGAAAGTTATATTCTGCATGCATTTGGGTTTATATTTTGTTTGCATGGGTTAGGCATTTTTAGGTTTTGGAAAGAAGTCTCTTATGGCGCTTTTCCACTGCTGGTACAGCTCGGTACGGTTCAGCTCACTTCGCTTTTCCATTGCGCGGTACGACTCGACTCGGCACGGCACGGCTCGGTTCGCTTTAGCTCGGTTTGCTTTTCTACTGCAGTTAGTACCTTTTCAAATTGGGTGGGATTATAGTCTGACCGTTATAGTTTATCCGCCCCTCGGCAACCAACGAGAGGAACGTCTGCACTTCGTCTTCAGACCACGATTCAGCTATTTATTTTTTGGAAGTTTTCTTTCTTTCTTTTTTCTTCAAGCAAGTTGTTTTAAAAAAGGTGCTACAGCAGTGGCTGTTACTGGCTATTTAAATCTAGCAGGTTTGATGTCTCGCAAATACAATGACGCTGGTATAGACGATTCTATCTGACTGACCAATCAGTGGTCTGCATTGTGTTAACATCACATTTTAGTATCAGTATGGTACACTTGGAACCTCAACAGAGCTGGTACCATTTAAAGCGGAAGCAAGCCGTACCGTACCATGCAGTGGAAAAGCGGCACAAGTGAGCCGTACTGAACCATGAAAAGGCGCCATTATGTTCACCAAGGCTCTATTTATTTGATTAAACATACAGTAAAAACATACTTTTTTTCAATTCAATAATAGAATTTCTATTTTAAAGGTGCTCTAAGCGATGTCACATGTTTTTTAGGCCCAAACCTTTTTTGTCACATACAGCAAACATCTCACTATCCGCGAGCTGACTGTCCCCTAAACACACTGTAAAAAAACGCAGTCTATGCAGACAACCCAGGCACCACAAATGGCAACAAAAACAAATTGCCGTAACCCACTCCACGAAACATAACAAACTGTTCCAGCCAATAACTGACAAGGCCCTGGGGGTGGGGTTTGGGGGGTCAGTGCAGATGAGAAGGAGGGAGGGTCTATCTAGCCTCCGTTTTGTTTGAAAATACTTTAAACGTCAACAAGAAGTCACGTCACCCGACATCACTTAGAGCACCTCTAATATATTTTCAAATGTAATTTATTCAACTGCCCCTCAAAATTCCTGTGCCTATATATATATATATATATATATATATATATATATAAAAGAAGGTGCATACCTCAACAATGTCATCATCAAACAGCAGCCAGAAGCCGTGACTCTTCACGATGCTGATGTAATGCCCTCGGTTTGGGCCACTAATACAAAGAGATACAGAGGCAGTGTTTACATTTTTCAAGAAAATCAAATCATATTTTACATATTTAGAAACTGAAATCTGAAATACTTTTATCGTATCTTTTATTTACATTTATCTTTCCTAATAAATACATAATTCTTGATGAAAAATCATGATTATTGTGTACTTTCAGAGTCAGACTACAATAAATTTGTAAATATTCAAACAATAGTCCATTGAGACTACATCTGCTTATAATGTCAATATTTATCAAATATGACTGTGTTAAGAGAGTTCGTTTCATATGTTGCAGATGTGCATGTTTGACAGTTCTCGTACCTGCCACAGTGGACCACCACAGCGACAAGGTCATACATGCGGTCGAGGTTGACGGCGTCTACAGAGGTGTTGAAGAGGCGGAGCTCCAGTGGAAAGACCACACGATAGCTCAGTTTAGTGTACCGATGCAGCTGCTCCATGTACTTAAAGCGCTTCAGATGAAGAGCCAAGATCATGGGCAGCTTCTTCACACGCATACTGCAACAAATACAAACCCAATCACAAAACAAACCAAAAACACATCACAATTTTGCACATATAATTTTCAGATCGCGAAAATAACCTTTTTTTTGTCTAAAAATGTCTACACTTGTGACAGTCTGATCAAATAATGTTAAAACCATACCTAATAATCATGCACACATTAAACATACTGCTAAAATACTATGGAGTCACTAAATTGTTCACTCAACAGTTACTGTAATTTTGCAGTATTTCAGCTTACTGAGTCCTTTGGTCTTAATAAACTAGACAGAAACCAGGTGATATGCTGCAATGTTTACACTCAAATTAACACCATTAGCATGAGTAGTGAATCACTCCACATGTAAAGTATAGTAGTACGTCATTCTGAACAGTAGTTATATGATCCTATCACATCATATCAACACACATCCGCTGACGCTCACCGTTTCTGTGCCTCTTGTTTGCTACAGCACATCTCACAGTAGTATTTATACTCACTGCACAGGGTCTCTGTATTACTGAAGTCCCTGTAAACAAAACACACATCTACTAAAAAGCATGAACAGTGGGAAAGAACTGGTTGTGTCCATCAGCATGTGTGATTACTGTTATGTCATTGTGCGTGTATGCTTACCTGAGACAGTGTGTTATTGAAGTGTTCTGCTCAACATCTACAGACAAATCCAAAAAGTCTTCATCCTTGCTACTGACCTGTAAAAATGCAAGCCACTAGTCAGCTACATATTGAGGAGCAAGAGAAAACACATCAATGGAAAACAGGAAGCAATAGAGGTATGTGAGCTGGCTGAATTAACATAATTTTTATTCATATCTTTCACATCTACTGCAGTCAGATTGATCGTGGTCACTCTTAAAAATACAACTCACATGGCTGTGCACTCGTAATGGCAAATCAAGGATGTTAAGAGGCTAAAAGCAGGTCTAGAACATGCCCCATTGAAGTCAACAGGGTGCGGATTTAAAAAAAAGACGATTACACGATGTAGGCAACACCAATTTGTGTCGTTTTTGTCTGTAATGACAGCACTTCAAACGTACAAAAAATTAGGAGTTCTCCTTTAAGGTGAATAGGCTGAACTCTGTTGACCCGATTGTCTCCTGTTGTCTTGCACTTATTGCAGAATATGTGAGGGAGGGTGTGTTAAAGCTCTGGCATGATAGCACTGTCGAGTCGAGTGGCAGTGTTAATGAGAAGAAAAAGTAGGTTAACCAACAGAGAACAGTTTCTTTCCTCAGACCGAATGTCGTCTGACCACTCACAATGATTTTGCAAAATAACAAAATAGTTCTTCTAAGGCTGTCTAAAAGAAGAGTAATCTGATGTTTTTTGAAAAACAAAATATAGCTTTGCTCATACATTTGCATACCCCTTTTAGAATTGAAATGTTTTGCATTTTTAAATAATTTATAATTTATAAAGTATAATATAATTTAAATAAATTAATTAATAATTTATAATTTATAAAGTATAAATTATAAAATAAAGTATAATTTATATGAATGTGCATTTATGTACAGTAGTATTGCCTGAAGAAGCTGCATATCAGATATTAGCATACATTTCACAAGACTTGGTTATAAACAAATTATCTAGAAAAATATTATTTATATTGCTTACAGCCTTTGGTGATGTTTTGCATTAATACATATGGTATAATATTTATTTCTTGTGGAATAAATAGAAACATCTGTAAAATAGCTCCATCAGCTGTATTAAATAAAAACTAAATAAAACAAATTTATGAGATCCGTCTTTTTATTATTTTTAATATATATATATATATATATATATATACACAGTATATACAGTATATATATATATATATATACAGATTCTGCCAATATTATGTAAACTTTTTTTGCAGAACTGCACTTCAACAACATTTGCATTTGTGTCTGAAGCAAACACTACAGGTAACACAGCACTCATACCGTCTCACAGTTGAGACAGCGCGTCTCATTGGTCAGCGTGCCCTGGAAGATATCGTGAACCCAGGTGGGCTCGGCCTTGTTCTGTTCTGGCTCGGTGTCCGTGGCGATGGCGGTGCCGTTGTTCTTCAGCCGTCCATTCTGTTTCTCCTGTTTCTTCTCCTCTTGCAGGATGTCAGCCACAGTGTTTAGCAGGTAGTTCAGGAACTCGTGGGCATCCTGCTGCATGTAGTTATCAAACAGGTCTAGAGGAAAAAGAAAGTGAAACATAAGATATCAATCCATATCAGTTTACTTCGTGGATATTTTGGTAGCATGTCCAGGGGATTATTTTCTATGTAAAGAAAGAGAAGAAAAAAAATGACTTTCTACTGCATGTTTTTGATCTTACTGTGAAAGATTCATCTATTCATATAGTTCATAAAAAATAGGTTGTAAGTTTTAATTCTTCTCTAATTATTTTGTCCTCTTAAACCAACCCTTTCATACAATGGACTGCAAGGTCACATTCAGATCTGCCTCCATCCAATCCACATTCCATGGATAGAACCAAATCAGTGGGCAACTTTTTTTTCCCTTTTTCGATCATCTGATACATCACAATTCGTAAGAAAGTACTGGTCACTACATCTGTTTCCTTGCAACCCTTCAAGTAGATCAATCTACTTAAATGGGGAAAAAATGTAATCTCCAAAAGTTTCTTTTACAAGATTAATCAGATCAGTATCAGAAGTACCATCTGACAACAATTGCCTTGCAAATTAAGCGTCTTTAGCATAAATCATGTACAAATAAAATAAAAATATTATATAAAAAAACAGCCTGTTCCAGTTAATGTATATGTAAGTTCTAGTTAAAACAAAATCCAAAAAGAGGATTGAGAGGAACTCACTCTATGGTCACACATTTGAGCACAATGTCGGTACATGCCATAGCATGTGCAATCATATACCTAACTATCTGCGAGTGTGTGTAGCTGGTGAAGTGACGTCTCTCTGATAGAGGTCTGTATTGTTAATTCATAAAGAGGGCCTTTTCTGGAATGAGACAGAAGAACAAATCCTCTTTTATTCTACATATTATCCCTCCCCTCTCCCTCAAAACACACACACCTGATCTGTTACACCTGCCTCTCATTCAGCATATCACACAGAGGCTTACTGTCAGTCCACAGATTTCATTTTTCACATAGTACCCTCTCTGAACGCCAGCAACAGCTCTATTAGTTGCTAAAAATCATGGTAATATCTTTACCAAACACTTACACAAGCAGATTTAAAATGTCTCATAAACATGTTTTTCTGCAAATATTAACAATACCAAAGTGTATATGAGGATATTTTAGCAGTTATGTGGGATTCTGGCTTGACAACAGATGGCTTAGTCATAGTAGACTAGACACCATATTTATCTTAATGTGAAAGACAACAGGGACAGTACATTCTGTTCAATATGACTTTCTTGAATATTGAAAATATGTTGTTTCACGAATTTCTAGTTTCACGAATTTCTAATTTCTTTCACGATTCAAAATTGGATGGATAGAGCCAAGTATGGCATCTATTCTGATTAAGTTCACATAGATCACAGTTCAATTAATGAAGATGTTGTGCTATTCATTTAGGAAAGCTGTTTTGGTTGCAGCTGAAGCTTCTTGATTCTTTTCAAGGAGGTCTATACCTGGAAAGAGCAATCCATTACCATTCATCTCAATGGAAGCTGCTCAAAGCAAGTTTGTGATTTCAAAATCTGGCAATTTGTTTTATAAGCACTCAGTTGCAGATATAGGTTTTGAGTCAATCACCTAAGCTGTAAATGCATTGCGATTTATAATTTAAAGAATTAGGGGCCTATGATTTGCAAGATGCCAAAAACGTGGACATTTTGATGATTAACAACTATATCTTATAAACAGAATCCAGAAAAAAATTAATTGGAAAACACAAAATATGGGAAAATCATTCACTAGTGACTGCACATGTGTGTGAGTGTGAAAAGATAATATAATATTATAAGTTGAAATTTCACAGCTACTTTTAAATGGACGTCAATGGAGAAAGATGCTTTTGTCTTCCTCAAACCTCGACCCCTCACCATTCTCCTTCCTCAGACGTGAGATGAACTTCTTGGGGGGGATCACGCCCACCTTCTTCTTCTGCGTGGCGATGCTGTGAAAGAGGTCGGCCAGACAGGTGAGAAGGTTCTCCTTTTTCTTCTGCTGGACTTTATACGCCAACACATTCTCCCTGAACGGCCGGCAGAAATACAGAGCCTGCAACACTGAGTTACAGTAACATGTGTTCCCAAACTAGAGAAAAAGACACAGAGAGAGGAATACATTTAGGTTGACCCAATCAATTCTTGAGCGGGAAACAAACAAAGAACACTTTGGACGCAATTAAATCTGATCTGTGAAACCGAGAGATAAAATCTGGAACAGTCTCTGCTGGAGGTGCACCAGGGAAGAAGCATGCATGGGTTAAACAAATGTGGATCTAGATGAGACATTTACAATCAAGAAAGACTCCCTGCTCACCGCTAAAAGCAAATCAAAGAGCTGAAAAAAAGAATGGGGGAACCAAATGCTTTTAAAAACATGACCTGCATGAGCGGCACTTGCTGTTACTGTGACAACAGAGCATTGTTTCCCAACCATAGGGCTTTTTCCTTCCGCGCACACTGACAATGATGTGGTTTTAGGGGCTTTTGGCACTTTTATTGACAGAGAAAGCATAGTTATGACAGAAAATAATAGGAAGAAGAGGGTCAGAATCATGTCATGAGTACTCGGAAGTGACAGCAATGAATGATCATGAGAACACAATAATAAACAAAAATGTTTTCACACCAATCCAAATTTAGTAGAATGATAACATTTCAAGAATGTTATTAACTTGACACATTTTTATTTTACAATGTTATTATTTTTCTTTGCTTGTGTCAGTGCAAACTCTCTTTTGGCGTTCAAAAACTCTGTCAGGATTACCTAAAGACACTTATTGCATATGCATTTGTAGTTTACATTTCAGACGAAATATTTATGGGAGGGGAGTATGAATCATTCAAGGCGATTTACCAAGGTTTGGGCTGGTCAATTTACTATTTTTAACACTATACTAACAAAAAAAGTATGTCTTAAACCAGACGCTAATTTGCGTTGCTCTTGGTAGGTGAGGAGCTGTTCGATAAGTCCCAGTCTTCCTAAATAGTTACATATTTAAAAGTTTTTCCTGTGAAAAAAAATCATCATGCCTAGAAATAGCTTGAATGCAAATCTACACCCTTGCTTCATTTAGTATACACGGATCCACGAATATGCAAATTAGCCCCGCCTCAACTCACTCTCAGAGATCCACTCAGCCGGAAAAATAACTGAAAAAATAATCTGTCAGTGGAGAAAGGCATGTAGTTCATAATACATCAGCTATATTGCAAAATCTACCCAATTTTTCATATCAACAGAAAAATATACTGGGATAAACTGGCTTCTCTTGAGACTTAACTGTTTCAGAGTGGTCATAGTTAATGATATGATAAAGACCACACGTCACAAAGGTAGTTTGTGACGTCAGAAACATCAGCGATTTAGTTTTTTTTTTTCCCCGCAGTATGCCGTTTTAAGGAGAATTAAAATATTCCGCAATGGTGTTGACTTATAAATTTGCACATAGATACAACATTAAACACTTGATTTTAACCACAGGGGGATTTTAATTGAAATTAAAGCAGTTCCTTTCTTTTGCAATTTTCATTAGATCAGGGTGACAATTTTCCTTCTAATCTAAACAAAAGGAACAATAATAATAACTGTGACCTATTTTTTGTGGATCTCCTTCTAATCCCAATAAATTAATGGCAAGAATAATAATAACTGTGACCTGATTCCTGTGGATCTCCTTACTAAATTTACTGTTCTGCCAAAACAAGAGGCAGCACGACCTGAAAGATTCAGCTTCAAGGCCGAACAGTAATGTTCGTTAATCATACCAGCTGCGCTAATGGCAGAAGGAATAAATACTACGTTGTCAAGCTGCCCTGCTCTGCAGTGAAAATCACATGCTAATGTATTTTGCAGAAGAGTACAAACAAACTGCTCCCTTCTCTTAAAAATAACAAAAAAGAGGACTGCCAACGTTGTGCTTTTTCAACAGCTCAACACTTAAGCCGGTTGTTTTGCCTTAATGTTGTTGTGTCCCCCAAATTTACAATAAATAACACTAAGCAATACAACATGGCATGAACGCACACACATGAGAAAGGCTCTAGTCTGTTCACTTAACAAATATGCAAAACGTTACCATATGTATATTTTTCGGCTCACGTGTGAAGCCTTGTGTTTGTTTTAGGGTTAGTCTGGCACTGTTTGATACTTACATTGACCAATCCAAAGTAGTGTTCATTAATGGGAAACTGCTCTGGACCAATGTCTTTCTCCAGAGCAGAGGCATTGGTGCCCTGAAATGACAGAAAGAGAAAAAATATAAATAAAGAGTAAAATATCTGTTAATTATATTGAACATTCATTCTCATTTAGAATTTTTAAGACAAAGTGAAAAGACTCACAGCTATAATTACATTTTTATTTTTCTCTAAATGCCAACACATTAAATATTCCTTGCATTAAGCAACCAAAATGGAAATATTAGGTGCAAATTCACAATGTACCTTCACATTTTTATGATAGAGGGAGTTTAAAAGGTCGCTAGAGAATGACTCATCTTGTATGATGTTGCAAGTGGCACAATGATCTGTTTTGCCAAATATTTTTATTTTTACACACAAGACATAATTATGGCTGGTAAGCTTTGTCAATTCACTCAGCATTGGCAAAGTGTGGCAAAATATTTTAGTATTATTTATATACTACTATAACATTTTTATTTATTTTCATTTTAAATGTAGTTTAAGTTTAGCCATTTTTTTTGGTTATATTATATCATTCAAAAATGCAGTAATGCATTTGATTTTAGTCCAGTTACCTTCCATTCAAACGGGTAACAGAGCAACACAATGCCTTATAATGGATAGAACAACTAAGCAGGAAGTGATGTTGGATAAGAACCCATGAATATAACACGCTCAAGAGTTTTACTTTGGCCTCAGTACAAAGAGACTCCAAACATTTTAAACTGAAACCAGTGACAGACTAGTTTTAAAAGCGGATTCCATGTTATATCACCCCTTTACATTTTTTTTCCCAAAGAACTGTACACAATACTGTTCAAAATTTTGGGGTCAGTAAAATTTCATTTTTTTTAAATTTTATTTTATTTAGTAAGGATGCATTAAATTGCTCAAAATTCAAAAGATTTCTTTTTAAATAAATGCTGTTCTTTGGAACTCAAAAAAAATCCTGAAAAACTGTAATCAACATTGATAATGAGCACACTTGTTTTAGAACTTGTTGGTTTCTGAAGGATCACATGACACTGAAGACTGAAGTAATGGCTGCTGAAATTCAGCTTTGCGTTACAGAAATAAACGACATATTAAGTTAACATAGATTAAAATAAGAACCTGTTATTTTTAAATTTTATTATTTCACCTTCACAATCTGTTTTCACTATTTGTTTTTTGGTCAAATAAGCACAGCCTTGGTGAGCTTGGTTCCAATAAACACATTACCGACCCTAAACTTTAGAACTGTATTGTAAATGGCTGACCTTTTATGCAACATATCTCCGGATGACTCTGAATGAGCAGATCAGGTAATGACTAACACCACAATTGGACCAAAACATCAAAGTCATAAATCAGTTAAGTCAAGACCATGACTGACAGTTGAAAGATGGGAAATATCCCCTCTCTATATCTGTGCATTGTCTAGTGTAAGAGTTATTAACCTGCCTGAGACAGCATCCTTTTATCTGTAGGAAATATGAATCCGCAAAGTCCTTCATTTCCAGCACTAATAGATCTTTATTGCCTATTGAAATATAAATGCTACATTGTGCAAGATATTTTTTTGCCAACATTTGACTTTAAATAGGGGTCATTTTCTCATTGTCTACACACAATCGTCAGCTAGGCCAAGCCATCTTATGTTTCTGCTTAGAAACACACGTGCACACATATATATAAGAGAATATAGCCTATTGCCAGAAGCATGAATAGAGTGGTGGAGGCATGACAAACACTGTTTTTATTTTTGAATGGGGTTTTGGTTAAATGGCTGAAATAAGGTCTGTGGCGAACACAAGCTCAAGACACTTTCACGTTTTATTCAACGACATAAAATACATCAATATTACTCCACCACACGCAATTTTTTGAAGCGGTTACATGCTTTGAAAAAGGCGGTTGCTAACAAGCGGCTAAATGGAGAGTAAACGTCTTCACAGCGAACAGTTAAACTCGATTCACCTTTACAGCCTTGTTAATTTTGCTCTTATAAACTATTCTAACTCAAACGTTTTGGGAAAATGTTTTTAGATAAAAAAAAAAGTTGTCGGAAGCTTAGTGACGTTGAATTTGTGGGACCGTAGTGTAGTTTGTTTGCAGCCTATAGGTTTCAAAATTCATAAAAATTGTGTTCATCTGTGATTATCTAGATGGACAAAACATGCAGTTTTAAAATTTAGTGGTAATCCAAAAGCCTATGGGAAAATCCTATTGGGTTTCTGTCAAGTGAACCAGCGTGATGCTAACTGCTGGTTAGTCTACAAAGTGACGTCATACCTGCACCACTCTATATGGACTCATGTTTTCAAACTGAAGGACAGGTCTGCGGTTGTGCTGCACACCAAACACACTAATTGAGGTCATTTAAGCAGGAAAGAACATGGAAGATATAAAGAAGAACATTTCATTAGCTTGCCTTGTATCCATGGTCAATGAGCCACTACAAGACGAGGCCCCAAACACATGCCGATGAACAAATGAACCCTGTCCATCCATTAGTTACATAACTGGCACTAAACAGCAGTCAGACGTTAAGTCTGAGCCCCCTCATGCTGGAAATAATTCACTCTTCAGGTTCCTAACCACATCTAGCCCTGACTGATGCAGCACCTGCAATTATCTAAGGATGAACAACTGACGTGGTTAGAGGATCAGGCCAGTTTCAGACAATGAAATAATATACTCGCATTAGCCTTTTTAAACCCCTTTTTAAAAATGGATCTACAAAAATCGCTCCAGGGATGATTAGTACAACACACACATATTAAATGAACATTTTATTTTAAAGCCTTAACTGCAGAACATAAGGAAACTGCAAGGACACATCTAGATCTTTCTTTTCTCAAAATCATTTACTAAATGTAAGTAGCCTAACCTACTTTTTGAACCAGTAAAAGATCCTTAACTTAGAAAACTAATTTAACATTCCTATGGCATTCCTATAAACTAAATGCAGTGTAGTGTTGTCAAAAATATAGATTCTATCAGTACATAATTGAGATATTTTTCACTGCTCATTGAGCTTAAACAGTCAAATACACTCAACATAATGTCAAAATGCCGTTCTTGACGAGTATTCACCTAAACAGTCAGATATTTTTTAAGTGAATGTAAACAGTTGAAAGAAAACGCAAGTGTAACAGTATAATGGATCTGTGTCAAGTCTTAAAGTGTTAATTTTACATGATTAACTAAATGTATTTTTCCATGTACTTTTCTGTAATGTACTGTCTGTAAAGCTGCTTTGAAACAATATGTATTGTGAAAAGCACAACACAAATAAACTTGAATTGAATTGAATATTACAAAATATCTATATGGCAGGTTTCCCCCATGGTATTAGACATATTCTCAATCCCTTGATGCCGTTCCAGTGGTTAACTGCACAAAAGGTATATCATATAGTTCCAGAAGTAAATATTGGCTACTTTTATGGTGCCATTTTAACTTTTCTGAATTTTGAAAGTGCAATCTCCATTAATTCTAACTGCATAGAGCGAAGTGACCTGTACATTACAAAAAAAAAAAAAAAATCATTTTGGGGGAACTGTTCTTTTAAGATCAGCTCTTTAAAACGCAATCATCTTTCAACACGTTTTTCTAGCCCATTTTTTTGGCATTACAGCAATACAAAGAGAGTTCATGTCTATGCAAAGCACACAGCCACTCATTTATTTTTAGGAAGCAAAAATTACAGATACCTATTAAAAACAGACTAGCATACCATTTTACCACTGAGACTGTTTTATGGTTTAAAATTCCAAGATAAAAACACAGATACTTATCAAAACATAAAGGGGCATCACTAATACTGCTATTTTCCTTTAGGTAAAGACATTTTGAATGCATTTTCTTACACTTTCAGATTATTATTTAAGCATGTAAATATTTCTAGTTACGATAGATGGGTTCATAACAGCGGTGATCTATGCATACATCAGCTCATAAATGAGGTCATGCACCTGATTGTGAGGAAAGCCATTCAACCATCATCATTACGTAAGAGCTAGCCAGCGCAGTATCCACTCACTTACCATATTACAAATGGAGGCGATGTTTCTGACAGTCATTTAGTTTATAAGGTGCCCCTCGTTGCCATCTTTATGAATTAAACATGATAGTAACAGCAGTACACTGACAGGCCAAGCTGCAATCCCAACCGAGGACAGCAATCAGTGACCATTCAATTCCCGCTGCTCATGCAAAGTGCAAACAAAGCGAGAGATACACGTCTACGGCTATTTGTTTTCTTCATTGTCACTGCAACTAAGAATAAAAACACAGAATATATTTATTGTAAACATCTTTGCCAGTTGTACGTACTAAGCGAAACATACACATCCTGGATTAGCGATCAAACCCCGCCCACTGAGACGCGATTGGTGCATTTGTTGTATACGACATGAAACGCTACTCAGTTGATTGACAGGTCGATTTACCAATGAAAATCGAAAACATTTGTTCGAACTTTCGTTGTGGCCAATAGAATTAGGATTAGATAGTAGGTCTGCGGTGGTTTGTCCCACAGCCTTTTTACAGTCTATGCCCACAGGTCACAACTTTACTGTACATTCAAAATCTATAATGAATTATGAAGAAACTATAAAGGTAAATTATAAATTTCTTCCAAACGGCAACATGAGGTACTCTTGTACATCACATACACTGATAGATACAAAACTCAGGCGTAATAGTTTAAATGAGAATGTATGAAAAGGGAATTTCTCATATACCCTGAGAAATTCAAATTCACTGTTTGTGAATATGACCCTGTTGTTTTAAAAAAACTGTCTTATTTACCCAGCTAACTGTCATTCATTAACTTCAGATGTTTGATTCGTGAATTATAGTTCTTTTGAGTCGGATCTTTTCCCAAAACCATTCTGAACCATTTGTTCACCCAATCGGACCGATTCGTCCGAGCTTTTCTCGGAATCGTTTTGTCTTTACGAACTGAATCGCTGAAATGAAATAGAGGCGGTCTCTTTAAATGTCCCATAATTCCACACAGCAGTCACATGTGCTCATTTCGCAGAGAGCTCACTCAAGACAGGAACCGACCTTTTTCAGTCTATGGAACGGACGCAACATGGGCGCTGGTAAGTGTCTGCATTCAGACAGATATTTGTACTAGGATACTTTTTTTTTCTTATACGTCTGAAGTTATGTTTCATTTTACATGTAAATTGTGCTGCAAATAGTCTGTTTACTTGAGCAGTTTCAATTAGACTTATTTAGCATCGAAATGCACAGAAATGAGAAATAGGTTGCAGAAAAAAGGAAAGGCTTAATAATACATGTACATTTTGATATTAAATCACGATCATAATGTGGAAGTGTTAAGTTGATGTGTAAGAGGCCACGTGTGGCTTGGAGGACGCACGTGGTGGATGTGCGGCCTGTCTCGCGCTGAAGCATATGTTTTCTTTCTTTAAATAGTTTGCCTGTCTGAACCCCCTGACTGAAGAGAAACGTACAAGTTTCGATGATGTTCACTATAATGGTAAGGAAGCATTTCTCAACTTTAGGTTATTGTCCTCAGTGACAAACTAAAGGGTGAAATGTTATCTTATTACTCCAAGTCTTGCTCAAGGGAAGCTCTGCTCTAAAACATAATTGTCCTTTTTTTTCTTCAATCCTCATTTCTAGGCTCCTATATTGGTTTGGCCCTGAGCCGAGGCCACGCTCGTGCTGAAGAATCCTTGTCTAAAAATGCTTTGGTAAGTGATATACCTGTTTTGTAGTTGTTAGCCCCTTTTATTGCACACTCAAGTCCTGCATGTCTTGAGTGATCAACACGGAGGGGTAGAGGAATTCTCTCATAAACCTGAAGTATTGGCTTAATATTCCTTGCTTCGGATCCTGTCGGGAGAAACAATTTTGTAGTAGTCAGTTGATTTAAACTTTGTGGTGAGATACCTGCTCATCTGTCTGCATTTATTTTGCAGCTAATAAATCACAAAGGCAGAAAACAGAAGAGCCACAGTTATTAGGTGAGTATTTTTACAACCAGTCTGAAATGCTAATGTTCCCTCCTTTGCTTTGCCCTCTGGAGGCTGTCGGTGTCTCTAGTGGCCATAATAGGGGGGTACAGTAAGCTACTCTTGCTAAAACCTAGGTCAGAGGTCACATCTCTGTGCCTGGATCCTGTCGCAAGAAACATGTATATCTGGATTCAGTGTTAAATTCAGTAATGTAATCAGATTTATTTTGATTTAAGTGAAATAAGGTTTTTCCTTTTTCTCAACAGATCCCATTGATGGCTTCATTCCTGGGGCACATGTGTTCAGTGATTGTGGTGGCATATTCCACATAGTGATGCAGTATGAGTGGAGCTAATGTTATCACTGTGTTTGGAGCATGCCTGAAATGAGTGGTGGAGTTACTATTGTAAATCATGTGTTTATATATGTATATATATATATATATATATATATATATATAAATGTTTTGAAATGTATAGTTTGTAAATAATAAAGAGAAGCTTGCTTTAGCTTTTGTGTTTTGTTATAACATCAAGTCGTGAATCATGTTCCTCTCAGGGAGAAAAGTACTCATATTAGAGACCATGATTCATCTGTATTTGGGTCTGCAATTTCTTAGAAACCTTTGCAAATTTCACCAGTTTAAACTGGGTACACTAATTCTGGCTATTTAAGACAAATTGTGCAACTCCTAAAATAAACTCCTCTGATCTTAGGTTAAATCTAAGTTTGTAAGTTTGACATTCTTGATTAATGACCATTGTGATCAAATTTTACCTCCTGTGAAACTGGCAGGGTCAAGATTTGACATGGTTCTGCATGTAATGCAGCTCACATTCACAGAATTTTAATTGATTGATGGGAAAGATTGACTCTTTTGTGCGTGTTATTTATGTCTTCATTGTTGCAGTCTGACATTAATAATTGATTTTACAGTGTGACATGTTTGTATAGTGACAAACTAAGTACTATAAATCACACAGCTTAGGCAGGAAATGTTTAAATGGGCGGAGGTTTAGCTATTGATGCCTGTCTTCTAGATGGTATGAATAAAGTCCTTTTTCAGAATGATTCATTTTTTGTCTCCATATAATTATGACAATGCAGTATTAAGTGTTGAAATTCAAAGGATGTTTACCAGAATTTGCAATGAATTTAGCAACTTATATATTAACATTAAGTGATTTTGAAAGGTAACAAAATTCAATTAAAACCTATTAATATTATGAATTACATAGCCTAAACAATATGCAGAAATATCAGTATGTTTGGTTTCTGCATTTGAGTTTTGGATTTCATGTTTCTTACGTAAGTAATTTGCACCATTCAAAACCTGCAGTTCATGGTCTTCACAAATCATATTTATCATCATTGGACATACGTAATGTAATCTGGGACACAATTTCCTTAAACTTTTTTTTTTGGAATGAAGGTGTCACTTTGTATTGGCATCTTCCTGACTTACAGCAAATGACGTTAGCATTGTTTTCCCCTGGTGTCTGTAGCCATCAGAACAGACCTGGGATCATTTTTGGATCATGACCCACCAGTTGAGGAACCACTACTGAAATAGATAATGATGTAAGTTTGAATGCAGATGTTAACAGGATTTATGTGATTACAGCACCTGATAAGGGGCTAAAATTAATTGTGAACTCTTGCTGAACTAACAAACAAAGGGCCTCAGAGCGGCATAGCACAACTGCTTACTTTTACCACACATGGAAAGTACCTGTCACTTGTACAACACAGAGCTCTGACACATGGCCATATAGGTCTTTCCCCTCAGTGCAGTGCCCTACTCTTGTTTTAGAGCAGTGGTTCTCAACCAGGGGGCCTCAAGATGACTTCAAATAAGTTCAATTATGAAGAAACAAGCATGAAAAACAGCTAAGACAATTAAAAAAAGTAGAATTAAAAAAGGTAGCAATTGCTTACGCAGCAACACAGAAAGATACTAAACTGGTGAATATATATTCATGTATTTAGCTTTTTTTTTTTCTTCCTGGAAATTATATTTTTGGAATAAAATGTCTCTTTTGCCTGGCTAATTTCTCCACTAGCATTTGATATATTATAAATACGCAATAAAAAATGTTTTATAAGCTATTAACTCCACAAAATAATTTAAGCAATTTTAACCTTTTTATATAAATCGTACAAGATTTTCCCATGGGTATTGTTCAAAATCCATGTATAACTTTGATGAAAGGTTTCACATATTAAGATTGAGTGCAATATATTTTTATCACGACCAATATTCACGATGGATTTTCATAATTTAAAACAAAAAAAATAACTGTAAAGTATTGAAATTAATTGATGAAGCCAAGGACAAAAGGTTCCCTTTATATAACAAAAAGGTTAAAAAATCCATTGTAAGTTTAAATAAAACCAACTCCTGGGATATAAAAGTGCCTGAAATAAAAGAAACACTCAGCAATAGGAAATAAAAAGGCATAGCATCATTAATGCTCAATAAATCTGATTATAAAAGCAACATACTGCTTTTAAATGATTCGTTCTGTGTTGACATAAGTTTAGAGCTAGGTCTGCTGACTGACGACACAAAATTATATTAAGACAGAATCTAAAAACAGAAGTTTGAAACAATAAAACTTGAAACAGTAGTTTGGTTATCTAACGTTCAGGGTGAAGTAAAATGTATGGGCACAGAAGTGATTAATGGTTTCATTACACAAACTGGGTCCTTAGTTACAGTCTCTATGCATTATGAATGTCATCGTGAAAGGAACAGACAGGAGGAAGAGGAAACTGAATTTCAAACATTATGGTAATGGATGTGTTACATGATTTTCGAAAAGGGAGAGAACAATTACTTTCCCAATGTGGGTTTAGAAAAATCGTACGAATTCGTACTAGTGAGGTCGAATGAATTTGTACGAATTAGCCACCTTTTAATCAATGAATTGGTCGTGAGACAGCGTTGGAACACATATGCACAGCACCCAAACACTTGCCTCTGCACAGAAAGACAACTGTGGCAAAGGGAAGGCGTCTTTAATTCACTGAAATAAATGAGTGTTTCCTGCCATTGAGGCCTAGTTCTGTGATTGGCAGGTTTTCGCTTGCTACGGCCTATTTATGAATCACTTTTGATAGACACATATACAATTAAGATGTCTGGAAACACTATGCCTGAATCAAGTATTGGGCCATAATTATAAACCATTATTGCTTTTGTTCTTCTAAACATTGTGAATGCGGCTCATATTTATTATTTAGCCAATTCAGCACTTCACTAACCAGAGGAACCAGGATTCTGCTTCCTTGCTTTATTCATTATTTTAATACTTGTACAGAATAATTGTAACACTTTAATGTTAATCCGTTTTGGAAAAACTTTGCCTGCCGGCGCCAGCATTTTTAATCATCTTCACAAAAGTTCCATACTTGGCCAATAGAACCTTTTACCAAAAAAAGTGGTTCTCTATAGAACCATTTTGGAGTTCCATATATGAAGCGGGGGATGGAACCATTTCTTCTAAGAGTGTGACTCTGGCATCCCAGAGTCACCCTCCTCCGTCCCCCACTCAACTCAGCCCAGCTTACTGACCTTTACATCCCTCCTGCTGCTGAGACCTAACCACAATCTCACAACCTCTCTGCAACCCAACCATACGCGCCAACCCGTTTGACTAAGGCTGTCAAGCCCCACTGGTGCATTAAAGCAGTTTCAGTGGCAACGGTTCCGTATGACATACCACCTCTTCAAATGATAATTAACAATATTTCCATTAGAGTGCTAAAGTTGATTACTAAAGCTTTTTAAAGACCAATAAGTTGTTGTCATGGTGAAACCTCCAAAGTCAGTACTACACTGATTAGTTGTGTGTATTTGATTCAGTAAAAAGAACTGACTCATTAGAGTCATTCATTCTGGAATCCCAGTGTTGCGGTGCCATTCAATAAATGAAGGAAAGTCTGTTAGAGTATTTTAGTTCAGTGTTTCATCTGGATTTCACTCCAAGAGTAACAAACAACCTCTATGTCATGAAATTTAAACCCAAACAAGAACATTTGCTCTATGTTTGTACATAAATGGGGGATGTTAAAGAGTTGGGCCATACTCACAGAGGACTGTTTTTGGACCTGGACAAAGTGCCAGTCGGCTGTCTTCCAGGACCATGTCTGGTTACTCTGATGTGACCCAGATGTAAAATGTGGTACAGGATTGGACATTCATGCAAGCTACATGTTTTTTGGCAGAGAGAACTCTTACTGAGGAAAGGGGTTTCAGGATGAATGACTTGGTCATTTTTCAAAGGAGAATAACAAGATGTGTTTGGATAACACGGCAGTGAAAAACTCACGAAGGGGTGCCATAACAAGTAGGGCCTATATGTTTATATCTGAGGAGTCTCGAAAACAGTCTCTCACCTCCATTGTTTTTGATGATGTGTGATACGAGCCTCATGTGGTCAAGCAGTTTCATCAGAAAGCAGGACCATCGCTAGGGTTTCGAGGGCTCTGGTGCCTCGGCCCTCATTCGGTTGAAATCAATGGTCATGTCAGAAAGATAATTCAGAAAGAATTTTTTGCTGGCAAATAACATGGCTGCACCAACACCAAACCAGCTTGGACCAGCAAAGGCTATCACATAAATAATCTCTCTCAGTGTCTCTGATACAGAAACATACTTCCTCCTTTCCCGCTCACTCTCCTTCTATCTGTCTCTTTGTGTTGCTCTCACATGAATGATGATCACTTTTATCCAGTGCAACCCACAGCTTTATGTATTCTCTGTCAAACACACACACAAGCGCTTTGAAGTCTGCTTGTAAATGGAGAAAAAAAACTTCTTGACCTTCTCCAGGTCACCGATGGAACAAAGAGCTAAATTATGTAGGATCCTTTCATATTTTTCAGGAGGACAAAACAAAAATTCATCTCATGCAGAGGATCACTGTCAGACATGACACTCACTTCACCTCGTCCTGCTCTAGAAGAGGTTGAGCTGTGGGCAGACAGGGTATGTGTGTGGATAGATGCCATACTGTTCTTTAAACTGACTTGTTTCTGACTGGTCTGAACCAGGTTTCTTCTTATTTGGAATACTTCAACAATATTTGACACTTTGCAGTGTAGATGATGTAAGCCTACCTATTTAACCTCAATATTGGTCACCAAGAAGTCAAATGTAGAGAAGAGCACCTTACAAATGAGCTGAATGCATCATCACATCAAGTTGTTTGATTTTTTGTTTACTTTTTTGTATTTTCAGAATGTTTGATAAGGCCACAATCTTGGCCTAAGCTAACATGCTAAAGCTATAAGCAACAACAAATGAGAGAATGTGGATTTATAATGTATTTTCCCTTAACTGGAAAACATTGAATGTTACCTAGTAATGATAAAAAAATGCTCCATTCCAGGTCTCAAGCAAGGGTCCGGAGCCCATTGTGTGGCCTTAGCAAACTCCCAAATAGGGCCACAGGATTAGCAAACTTCCAAATAGGGCCACAGGATTAGCAAACTTCCAAATAGGGCCACAGGATGTCTTATAGATTTTGTTTACAATTGAATTGAATAATTGTCACTAAATTAAAATGCTAAAAACACATAAAAGCGAGATTTGAACAGGGGTTTCTGCTACTTCGACTTCCAAACAGATGGAAATTAACAAATACTATTAATTTTTCGATCCAATTTGTCTTGTAATGCTACCTGGATCACACACTGTTCCTTCGTTGGCCAGAGGGGAACTGGCCCCCGACTGAGCCTGGATTCTTCCAAGGTTTTTTTGCTCCATTTTGTCACGTGATGAAGTTTGGTTCCTTGCCACTGTTGCCTTAGCTTTTGGCTTGCTTAGTTGGGGACATTAAATATTCTACAATATTATTTTTCTGTGTTGTATTATTTTAATGTTATCACTGTGAAGCTGCTTTGATACAATCTGTATAGTAAAAAGTGCTATATAAATAAAGGTGACTTGACTTGCAACATGACTTCATTACTTTTGCGCAAACATACACGCCACTTTCAAGTCAAGTGGCGTGTAACCTATACGCATTTTGAGCTATCCGCGTGTATGCGTGTATGTCTACGCCATTAAATGTCCGAGTGATTCCGTGTGTATATACAGGCCGTTAAATGTCAGAGCGAAACGAAGCAAAATGTAGATCTACATCTGGGGAGCGATGTTTTTTGTCCTAGGATGGTAGGGGAAGACTCATAAATGCTATTAACCCCAGTGACGTGTAAGTTTAGAGACGGGGTTGGGGTAGGTCATATTATTTATACAGTAATGTAACATTAAGTCAACGGCATTCATAAACACGATGAAAAGCGATTATGCGTGTTGATAGCAAATACGAATGGAATGGAAATACGAATTGGCGTGTCATACATACGCCATTTCATGGGATCAGTCTGTGACTTGAATATTGGAGGAAGGCGCCCTAGCACGGACGTAGCATCCAACATCTATCTTGTGCGCCTCTTGAGATCAGGGGAGTGAGGTTTACTTGCACAGTTCTTACCAGCTGGTGTCAGTTTCACATATAGTTTTTAAAACTAGAATCTGGAATCACTTGGGTAAATTAAATATCAACACTCAATAAAAAAGATAAAGACCTACAAGCAGCGTTGTCAACAAAAATGCTGAATTAAGAAGGTATCTTAACCAATATAATGGCAGTCCTTCAATAATTGTGTTGGACGATAAACTAAGTCACAAAGGTTTAGAAACACTGGTGTATTGTGGAAAGTGCAAAGTATGTCTGGCATATATATGATCATTATGAAAGTATGTTATTCTGTTATTAGGCCTAACAGAGTTCATATGACCAAGTCACTTAAAAATAAGGTGAACTAAAGGTAAAAAAAAATAGAAGTGTCAGGTTGAATTTTTATAAAAGAGCCAAACGTTGAGACTGATTTTGTTTAGTGTCTGGCCTAGAAAGTACAAGCTGTTGCCAGAATGAAAAGTCCAAAACGCAGGACATTAGTAAACTCCGTCAATCATGAGAAATGCAGATAGACTTTGTGTATGCTGAACATGTGCTTTTGATTTTATGTTCTGTACCTTCTCACAGACACTGATTGTTCAAAGGAACAGAATAAAAGGAAAGCCACATTTAGTCATGAGAAATTTGTGTCTGGCGAGGGACATTAAGCACTCCAGCACTCACACACACACATCCTTTACATGTTTAACTTACTATTTACATTAAAACCTCAGTTTCTGATTTCATTTGCTCATAGTTTTTACTGTAGCCTAGTGTTGTGATAGATTCAGGTTACCAGTGAACATGAGCAGCAGTCCTTTATAGCTTGACCATAACAAACATGTCTGCAGCCTTTCAGGAAATTAACTAGATTAAATCAATAAAACAAAATTCACAATAGCTGGGATATTTAAAAACAACAACAAAAACAAGGCTAAGACAATATTGGAGAGGCTTTGTGCCCATTTATCCTCAGTATGAGGTAGTTTAAACCAGAGAGTCATGAATTTGATCCTCTTGTACACTGTGTGTGTGTGTACAATATCTGTTTATGACTGAATAGCCTGAATAACAGCATACTAGAATCACGTTAATCAGGCTAATTAGCTCTGATTGGGCCCTCTGATTAAAAACTAAAGTCACTTAGAGCCCTTGTTTAGGCAGGGAAAAGATCATGTGTGTGTACATTATTTAAAAATGATTAGTATTAAATGTGGACCTCCAAACCATGCAAACCTTATGGGAAATAATAACTAAGATTTTACTACAATACAGGTTGAGCTGTGCTATAAAGGCTAAAGATTCATTTATTCACTTGATGAAATTAGGGCAAGGTACATTAACTATCAGGCAGTTAATTACTTCCAAATAATTACTCATATTTGAAATCTTTCTGTTTTTTTGTCTTGATGCTTTTATTTTACAAACAAGTCAATACCAAATTGACTAAAAAACCAAGTGTATTCAATGTGTTTACTGAAGTAAATACATGAAAGATGGTAGAGGCAAAGTAGATAAAGCCTATATGCAATGACACATAAAAAAAAGTTGTGAGGCATAAAAGGTGCAAGAGAGAAATTAAAGTGTGACGTTGCGTGTATTGCAACCAGAAGACAAAGTGTTCCCAAGACCCATCTGCAATCCATCTGAACGTGCCCTGTTGAGTCTTATAAACAAACTGCATACTTGTGTATGCATGAATTCATGACCGCTGTGACACCCCTCAACCACCAAACTAATGGCAGAGAAAGTAAAAAAAGAGAGTGTCCTCTCTCTTTTTGTCTCTCTCAGTGTCCTCTCAACACAAAGAGAGTGTGTTGGTGGAAACAGTAACCTGCTATTCAATGTCAGTTAACATTTACATGTCAAATCAGATTCACAGAATATCCCAGGAAATTTCACATTGCAGTAGAAAAATGTCTTGCAATTGGCACTTCATGTTGTTTTTAAGTGCTTGAGTGAATTAAATTTCAATAAGAGGGGAGGAATAGGATTAAGAGGAGTGCATAATTCCCATGGTGCACCTGAGATGTGGCATATTAAGATTTAGTCATCTGAGAGTCAGAGTTGGCTGCCATAGCAACAGTATTACAAAGTGTTCATTGTGTGCAGGGGCACAGAGGATCACCTTGACCATTTCACGCTGAGAGTGTCACTGTATGTGTGCGCAGGTGCTGATGAAGACGAATGCCTCAGCAATTTAAGTGTTAAAAATAAAGCTGGAACACGCTTTACAGTGATTCGCCTGGATGGATAAAGACCTATATAATTCCAGGTCTGTAAGTGTGCATGATGCATTTTGATTTTTCGTTTCAGCGACCTAGAAACAAAAAGATAGAGAGACAGTCCTCTAATGATTATGGATACATAAACAAATGTAAGATGCATTGCATATTTTTGCCCAAATCCCTGTTGAAATAAAAATTGTATTGCAGGTTACCAGCATATGATGTGTGCTGGATGGTAGCTGGAATCTTAAAGAGATAAATCACCCCAAAATAAAAATCTGAAATCATTTACACACCCTCATGTCATTCAAAATATGTCTTCTGGATTGCAGTGAAAAACAAAAGACTATAGTATTTTGAGAAATGTCTCAGTGTTTTGTTCCACATACAATGGTAGTCAAAGGTAACCAAAACAGTTTGGTTGCCAAAATTCTTTAAAGGGTAACTAAACCCCTGGTCAGAGCCTGACTCCACCCACTGGCAATATTTGAAAAATGCTGAAAAAGTGGGCAGACCCCAGCGGAGATAGAGGGGACGAAATAGATGCTAAAACACTATTCTGATCATTTTCAATACTCGCAATTCCAACTCCTGACTCGCTACAGTGGTTTTGACGAAACAAGCTGGTTTTTATACTGCCGCTCGTACCAAGAGCATTGAGAGCTGAAACCTGCGTACGTCACGAAGTGAGGAACATCCAATAGGAAAATTCAACCACAATAGCCACCGTTCAACCTGAAGAGGGCAGCACTAAGACGTTTTTACACCATACATTGTAGAAATAAAACACTTTAAACACAAATGTCAAAAAAGATACTCGAATCAATGACTGGTATTAATAAAGATCCTCTTCTTACATATCATTAACTAAAAAAAAGTTGGTTTAGGGTTTAGTTACTCTTTAAAGGGATACTCCACCGTTTTTTTTTTTTCATATTAAACTATGTTATCCCCTTAACTAAGACTAGTTAATGCATACCTCTCTTGTTTCAGTGCGTGCACTAAATCACTCTGTCTTGTGGCGAAATTTTGACAGCACTTAGCTTAGCCCAGTTCATCCAATAGGATCCAAGCAGAGAAGCGACCAAACAACTCCAAGTTTTCCCTATTTAAATACAGCTACACGAGTAGTTACACGACCAAGAATGGTGACACAAAATAAAACTGCTGTTTTTTTACCGTAAAAATTACGGTTTTATTTTTTACATGGTGCAAATGTTAGGTAAACTCTACTAAATATGTGCTCTGCTCTATTCACCACAACCAGCTTCATCATCATGGTTGACCAGTAGTCACTTTTGTCTCTATGGTTCACCATAAGCATGGAAATTCCAACACATTCTCATCCTTTAGCGTCATATGTGACGCTATATGCAAAAACGGCGCTATACTACGCACATGGGACCCGTTATCGTTAATATAACACACGCGTGATGGTTAGGTTTAGGTGTGGGGTAGGCTAGGGTAGTCTCATATTACGCTTAAGGATTTATGATGCCTTGGGTTCGTGTGTTATATTAACGATAAAGGGTGCCATGTGCGTAGTATAGCGCCGTTTTTGCATATAGCACCACATATGACGCTAAAGGATGAGAACGGGCTCGAACTTCATAAGCTAGTCTATTCAACAGGGAACACCTTATTAATGACAAGCTTGATAATAAGTTGCATTGGCCACTATCAGTGCTTATTCATTCTATCGTTTACACCCCGGAACTTCAATCATGCTCTACCTCAAAAACAGACTCACGACTTGCTTTTGCCTGTCAAACACGTGAACGATGAAAGAATTGTACTGTATTATGAAATACATGAATGTCACTTTGTTGGAAATCTATCTCAAACTTTGGACTGTGGTAGCCATTCATATAACAGCTTAAGGGGGACAAGCTGCTCCTGTGCTTGACTTGAATCTCTTCATCTCTCCTCCCTTTCATCAGTACTTCACTGTCTTGATAGCACCTAATACATGTGCTTTTCATAACCCACTTACTATACCTCATTTCTCTCTAAATCATCTGCTCTTGTCCTCTCTCTATTCCCGTCTCTGGCTGCCCTACTTCCTGCAAGCAGTCCTAGCTAATTGTACTATCATTTGTCAAATTTGAATTATTCAAGCATTATTGAAAGCACAGGGTCAAAATGATTTTTCAATCTGTCTGGTTGTGCTACTTTCTGTCGGTTGCTGTACTTGTCAGGCTAAATTTCCTTCTCTCTCTGCAGTGTGTTCTCTTCCTCTGCTGTTTCAGTATAAGTTACAGGAAGGTAAAGGTAGTTCATGCGGCCCATGCTGAAATTAAAACAGGCTAATTTTGATGGTTTAGAAAATCACATGTAGTGGCAGCTTTAGCGGTGTCTTGAGCATCTCTGTGATGTACAACTGTGACTCAGTTCCTGTCCTAATGTGGTTTAAGGGGTACACCATGTTTTAACAGAGACATCTAATTCTGTTACTCAATAACACAGTTGCCAAGGCTCTCTCATCAGCTTTTGACTTGCCCTTTATTACCTTCCTTTTCCCTGCTGCTGCTTTCTCGTAATCATTATTTGATTCTGTAGTGAACTATTGAAAAAGCTAGTTTGTCAAGTTAATTTAATGTCTCTATACTGTACAGTAAAGCTAACCTTTTGAAGAAGTTGTTCATACTTATAATTCTATCTATATTTGAAAAGTAATAATGTCTACTTCAATAACTATGATAAAGAAAAATACATAATTTAAAAAGTTTCACTTAAAATGAATCCGACATGAATCCTACACGTTTATGAACTGAGTCACTAAAATGTATCAGTTTTACTCTTTCCCGACCACTGTTTTTTAAAGTGGGCAGCCAACAGCATATATATATATATATATATATATATATATATATATTAGGACCTCATAAAAAACTCTTTGAAATTACTCCCAGGAAACACTGTGCATTAATAGTTAAGATATCGATTATTCTGTGGCGTCACATCAAGTGACGCTACTGTATAGTCCCAGTCCACGGAGGTGTGTTTGTAAGGGTTTCACACACACCACAGGTTAACACAACTCTGTTAGTCACCTACGCTCAGCGCACTTCCGGCGACACACACGTGCAAACCCCCATTCAGAGAGTGACCTTGGCAGTCCAGACAGAAACACACACATCTCAGGCATCTCATTGACGTCAATGCCACCCTTATGCTGAAAAGAAGAAGAGAGTTACTAAATGCCAGTTGGTTATATTCTATTGGATGATTCATAAAGTGCCTAGTTTTTGTATGGAAATGTGTTTCCCAGCTCATTTGACATAAACTGGTGAATCAAAGAAGCACCAAACCTGCTTAGTGTACAAAAAGTGAATGACTTAGAGAAGAATCAAGTCAAAATTTTAAATGTTTGATACAGCACTACAAAAAAAGTATAAAACATTCAAAAACTGACCTGTATGGACAGCTTGCGTTCTGAATGTTTGTATTGCAATGGCATATCCGTCTGCATGAGTCTGTGTATGAATGAACACTATGTGCTTGAGAGAGTTTACGTTTCACTAACAGTTTTTGTCTGTCTAGTCCACATGTGTAGAAGCCGTTATGTGTGCAGCAGTCTTAGACGTACGGTAAATTATATTGTCTGGTCTGAATGCTTACATAAACTAGATTTTGATTCATCCTTAACATCTGCTGAGTCTCCTCCATTGGCACAGACATGCTCCGCAACATCTGAAAGTGCCGGCTGGGCTTCAGCAGTGTCTATCCTCATACAATAGAGGTCATAGAGTTCAAATGAAGGATTTTACCAATTCAGATAAAACAGTTCATAAGAAGATTCAGTCTTAATACTGTGTACAAATCGATTTTGGTTTTAAGGTTCATGCTGAGCTGTTGTTTGATTTAGTGTTGTTTCTGAAGAACTGCAGTGAAGATATTCATTTGACTTCAGTCTATTATACAATCCAATGAACAATGATGAGGATTATGTGCTTGAAGAAACTACTTGGTTACTCCCATAACTTCAGTTCCCTGAGTCATGGAACGAAGTATTGCCTAGCTATACGCAGTGGGAAAACTCCTTTTCCTCGATTTACTGAAACCTATTTGAAAAACGCATTTGCAGCTGCACAGCTTGCCCATTGAGCGTCCAGCTCGCTCATAGGCTGTGGTGCAGCAACTGCACATCCATTGGCGTGGGACGCCTCTGACGTGCGACCAATGAGACCACTCTACGTCATTACACGTCAGAGCCGTCAAGGGGGTGAGGCCTCAACCTATATTAGTCCCCAAATTCACCATTATAGCAGATTTATACGATTGAAGCAACAACTATCCAGTTAAAACAGTGCGGCCGGCTACGCAATACTTATCCCCAACTAAGTAGTACCCTTTCAAACGGTGACTTTGTAATGCGTAGCTATACGCAGTGGGAATGCAATGTAAAATTCTGCACAGAATAACTGGTGTCCACTGCAACTCAGGTGACAAGCCATAACCCAACGTAATTATATATAAACCAGACCAGACCCCGTCAGGTCTGGGAGAATACATCAGTAATCACAACACATCATACCCATAAACCTCGACACTGTTGGGGTCATTAGAATATGACAACACCACCGGCCTAAGCGGGTTTATAATATGAAAACATAACCGGCAAAAAGCGGGTTATATATATATATATATATATATATATATATATATATATATATATATGAATGTGGTTGTGCACAGTACCAATTAATAATAACACCATTATGTGGGCCATACGACTTTTTTTTAAGTCATCCATGGTTGCATTTATTTGATCAAGTAACATTTGACAGTAATATTTAGTATAATTAAAAATATCTGTTTTCTATTATAATATGACACTTAAAATGTAATTTATTCCTGTTACGGCAAAGTTGAATTACTTATAGTCTTCGGTGTCACATTATCCTTTAGAAATCATCCTAGTATGATGATTTGCTGCTCAAGAAACATTTCTTATTATTATTGATTGCTTACTCTTTTTCATTTTTTTTCTAGGATTCTTTGATGAATGGAAAATTCAATTAGAAATAAAAATCTGTAATTATATGTATAATTTCCTTTGCTTTTGATTAGTTTAATCAATGGATTCTTGCTGAATGAAAATGAAAAAAATCTCACCGGCCCAAACTTCTGAACTGTAATGCATGAATAAAAGTTTTTGCTCAGAAATTGTCAGAAAATGTCACACTCAGACAGCCACACAGACGCTTTGAAAAAATCAAGTGTCACCCCATCCTCCCAAGTTCAGGCTCATTATGGTGAGTGAGACTCAACTGAAGGTTAATTTTGCCTCATCACCAGTGCTGTACATTCACAACTTTGCAGAAACGGTTGTTTCCCATCATGACTTGACACCAGACTTCCCATCATGTCTTGGTCAGACCACCTGCATTTCTGGACCTACAACCCACTCAATGGCTCTTCTTCCACTGCCATTACGAGGGAAACTTTTTTTGTTCCACATTCGCCCCAATGTCACTTTTCTTACCTTATGTTTCTTTATTTAAAGTAAAATCTTCTCTGAGGTGCGTCACCACATCCCACTGTGTCTGCCTTCAGTCCCGGCCACCCACATAGAAACGGCACTGCACACAGAATTAGACACAATTCATCATAGAGTGCTCGACAAGTGCAAATGACCAGAAGAGAGATGTGGAAAAAAACACACTCAATGGGATTTAATTTGCCTCAATATCTGAGGAGAAAACACAAAGACCCGTGGGGAGCAGCTGGGATGTGCACTGCAGTTCAGCAAAATCAAGAAGACAGACTGACTAATGGAAACCCTCCGACACTAAATGTGCCATTAGACGCTTTATGTGGCTGTAGGTCTCTCTGTTATAACAGCCAATTCTATGTGAATGAAGACATTTGAAGCATGGATTTCACAATCAGCTGCAAAAACTATAATTAGAATAAAGAGAAACTATTTTGCTTCTGATGATCTAATTGGTTGGACAGACTCTCAATAAACCACACACACTCACACGGTTTCACTATCTTTGTGGGGACTCTCAATAGGCGCAATGAATTTATACTGTACAACATGTAGTTTCTATATTCCCAAACCCAACACCAACACATCACAGAAAACTTTCTGCATTTTTACATTTAATAAATAATACAAATAAATTTTCATTCAATCAATCCATAAATAACTAAAACAAGAACAACCCATGTTTCAGAGGTGACTCAGTTCACTGCACTTTTTGACAGTTCACATCTGTTTAACAAAAAGGACACATCGAAGGATGTTAATCCTCGGAAAGCCTGTCCATTTGCGACAAATTAATCATACAAGATCACAGCAGATATTTTAGCGTTTTCTTTTTTTTGCATCGTCTAAACACACTGTGCCGAGGCCGATTTGTGTCTGACAGTGAGAGGAGGACTCCTGAGTCTTTGCGGTGTCTCTGCACTGTCTTTCTCTAACAAATGGGCTTCCTCTAGACACTTTCTCATGCACACAGCAGACAGTAATGAGTATTATGCTCATGTACTCCAACACACAACCACACAAACCATACACACTTACAAGTCAAAGCCAGTCACGAAGCATGGAAAAACACTTAATACACAGACATAACATGTGATTAGTTACAGTACACCTAGTCTGTTGTTATTCTGTTAGCAGCGCCACAGGTCGATGTGCCGCAGCCCGCGTATTTCGATTATCATAGTCAACTGTTTTGTGAATGTAGACATTTAAAAATCATGGTCAAGGTTAGCCATAACTACCATCACTATTAGAGTAAAGAAAAACAATTTTGCTTGTGATTTACTTTTAGCCAAATGTTGTATGGAGTTAAATATTCACTTATAAATAAATAAACAATTTAGATGTAGATTATTAAAAAGCAAGCAAATAGCTGATTGTTGTTTCATCACTCAAATGGTATATCATTGATTCTGTGCAATAACAACAAATATTATAATTAAGATTAAAAAGGTATTATGTGAAAAATAGACCTATTGACGCACTACATTAAAGGAATACTCCACTTTTTTTTGGAAATAGGCTCATTTTACAACTCCCCAGAGTTAAACAGTTGGCTTTTACCGTTTCTGAATGTATTCAGTTGGTTTTTTTTTATATTTAGAGGAATATCAGTAACCAGACAGTTTCTGGTCTCATTGACTTCCATAGTATATTTTTTCCTACTATGGAAGTCAATGAGACCAGAAAATGTTTGGTTACTGATATTCTTCTAAATATCAGAAAATCAGCTGGAAGAATTTGAAAACGGTAAAACTCTACAGTTTAACTCTGGGTGAGTTGTAAAATGAGCCTATTTCCAAAAAAAGTGGAGTATTCCTTTAACATAACATAAACACTGACAAGCAGAAATTAGTAGCTGTCACGAAATCTTGGTATTAGTATAGTACCATGTCTAAATCATAGGCTACAATTATACTTTTTTATGCTTTTTAATTCTATTTCAAGTTTTGGTGAATTAGTGGCGAATTAGTTAGATCTTATTTGTATGTTTTTCGTATGATCTGCTTCCGCACCACTATAAGGGCTGAGTTTAAAGGTAGACCTCCGTACTTAGTTTTTTTTTTTTTTTTTCTAAAAGGCAAATATTTTTGAGCAAATCAATTCGAAATCACCAACATAAACAATTAGTTTTCTCGTGATACGAGGTTGGTTTGACGTCACATTGTATTATGCATTAGTTAGCAAGTTATATAATAATGTTATAGATGTTGTTTAGTATCTAGTATAAGTACATATTTTAGTGTATTTTTAATGCTTCCTATATTAGGACTCACTTTTATTACTCTTCAACATCGCTCCATCCTTAAAGCGCCCTCCCTTCATCTCGCTCATTCCCTCTTGTTTATGACTCCCCTCATGTTCCTCTCACTTTTAACCCACAACCCTCCACTTTTAAATCTTCTTGCTCCATCCCATCTCTCTCAGTCTCTGTCTCTCCGAAGCCGGAGCAGTAAAAGCTGGCTAGACGATCAACTCCTGAGGGCTGAAGCAAATGACAAGGGTGTCTGACACAGACCATCACTCAAATACGAGTCTCACAAACCAAGCGGGCTGTTTCATTTGTGGTTCTCAAGATGTGTAGCATCTTATCCATCCTTCTCATTTACAAAGAGAAGCAAACAGAGAAAAAAATTAAAGAAATACAAAAAGTATGATTCAAGAGTGTTTGTGTATAAGATCACGTGTGAATGTTAAGCCCAATGGCGCAACATGTTGTCTCTGATCATATCTTAATGCGAGTCATACAGATAACCTTTGACCGATCCTCACAACACTATCATGAATTATCAAAACAGAGCTCTCAGGCTGAAAGTGCTTGATGCATATCATGATTTTTGAGCACAAAATGCCTTAAAAAGAAAAATAGCTTTGTGTGACAAACAAATTACAGTCATTATGAGAAAATCATTCTTTTAAGTCATATATTTTCAATGTATCGGTTGATCTGGTTCACAAAACAAGCCTGGACAATTTGTTCATGAATAAGCCTGGGTGACAGCTCATAAATAACTGAAATTAATAAAAAAAAAAAAAAACATTTCTTTTAGTTTCTTTTAGAAGGAATGGAATATAATGCATGAGTTGTATGGATGGACCACTTTTATGATCCTTTAATACCTTTTATTGAAGCTCGAAAGCTTTAGTCCCTGTTCATAAAATAAAAGTGTGCAGCATATCACTACACAGGATTGTCAACTATATATACATTGGTTAAAAACATCACTCTTCGCTTTATGTTTTTGGGGTGTATTATATACACTATACACAAGCCTTTAAAAAGGGTTTGGGGTCAGTATTAAGCAAAGATGCATTACAATTGACAAAACAAATCTTTGTAACGTTACAAATCTTTGTATACATTACAAAATCTTTTGAAATGTATATCCATCAAAGAATATTGAAGAAAAAATGAATCGCAAAAAAAAAAAAAAAAAAAAAAAAATCAACTGTTTTCAGCATTAATAATGATAATGTTTCCAGAAGACCAGCTCCGCATTTTAGAATTATTTCTGAAAGGATCATGCGACAGAAGGAGTAATGTTGCAAAACAATTCAGCCGTTTTAAAATATATTGAAATAGTTATATTAAATTGTATTCATATTTTACAGTATTGTTGTTTCATGCACCTTTGGTAATCAAAAGAGACTTTTCTCAAAAACCAAAGAATTTATCGATGGTTATCGATATATTCTCTTTTGCAGGCATTTCAGTCAAGTAGTCTCTGCTCATTTGTGAATGTGTCTGCTAAGAGAGCAATAAAGGGAACGGCAAGACTAAGTTTCTACTGTTCAAGAGGTCATTAAGAAAAAGTAAACAAATGTCTAAACAAGAGTAGTAGAGAATACTAGCAAGTATATTTGATTATTCTGCTGAATTTCCACTGAACAATTGTAAATCTTTCTGGAATTTTCCAGTAATGAGTCTCCTAAGGGATGAGTGTGTAATTCCCAATTTTTTTTTTCCATTTCATACACCAGTCTGTCACATGTTAGTTACGACAAAATCTCAGTGAAAGCAAACAATCCCAGTGTTTACCATTTCAGTCTCTCCTTCCCACAATACATGTTGTGTTAAATGTTCCTTTTATGTGGATAACAATCAGGCACAATTTTAGAGGATTAGATCACCCAAAACTGAAAATTCTGTCATCATTTACTCATTCTTATGTCATTCCGAACCTGTACGGCTTCAATTCTTCAGTGGAACACACAATAAGATATTATGAAGACTGTGCCGTTCGCTCTTTTCCATGCAGATACAATAAACAGACACTGGAACTTTCAAAAAAAGGAAAAGAAATAACAAAAATATAGGCTATTTTTTTGCCTTCTCCTTATTAAAACATTAATATATATTAATATAAATATAATTATATATTAATATATACGTATATAATTATATATTAATATATATATATATATATATATATATATAATTGTATATTAATATTAATATATTAATATATTTTAATGCATAAAGAAAGATATCTAGTTGTACTCTGTGTAGGTAGTTACGTATATGTTATTTATACTTAGTGCAAATAATGACTATGTATTCAGTGTATTGTACATAATAAAACAGAATACAATAACATACTGAGTGTAAATGATTATATGTAATAAAATTATTAAATGAATGCCATACTTTTGGGACAATGAAGTCCTCCCTACCACCCTGACAAACAGTTTTATTAAATACCCATAGGCACTTTATATATTTATATATATATATATATATATTTATTTATTTAACAAATAAATGCATTTTTTTTTCTTCAATCACCACCTCTTCGGAGGACAACTTTATTTTGTATAAAGGAAATAAATGCTATTCCAATTTGATTTGCGAAGGGAAAAGGGAGAAAAATGAGATCGAAAAAATGAAGGATTCGTACACGTGCCGATCGTATCAAAAGTCACCGCCACCCGCCTTATTCTCCCCGCCACTGCCTCTGTTATTAGCCGGGGTTTTTGAGATTTTGTCTGGCCCAACCAGACATTGGAGTTATAGTCTTTGCGAACAAGGCTGCTATTTGCAGGCTATAGTTTATTTTATTTTTACACAGTTGATATTGTGCTATATTTCAGGTCCTCTGAACTGAAATACCTTTGCGTGTGGAATGGTCTTTGTATGGTGCTTGTAAATCTTTTTTAAAGCTAGAAGGCTCCATGCTCTATTTATTGCAATTGCATGAAAAAAAGAGTGACCAGCACATTCTTCATACTTTCTCTTTGTATTTTAAGAAAGTCATACAGGTTTGGAACGAGTAAGTGATGACATAATTTTCCATTTAAATGCTGTCTCAAAAAGATCAGACAAAAACATCCTAACACTGCATCTTACAAAGTTTGCCACACTTTGGGGCAGATGCTATAAGACAGTTAGTGCTATTACCCCAATCCATCTTACGCTTCAGCTCTGGTCAGGTATGTGAGTGCAGTACTGCCCCGCTGAGCTCTCAGGACACAATACTGTACAAGCCTGGGGCACATTCCTCAATGAGTGTGTGTGTGTGTGTGTGTGTTTTGTGGTCCATTGTGATTCAGCCACCAACACGAGCACCCCCAACCACCCCACTTTACTCTCCTCAAATCCTCAGCCCGCTGCAGTGTGTTGACATGCAGACAAATGCAAATAGAGTAAACATGTTTGAGTGTTTACATCTCAATGAGAAAAAACAATCTCTCATCCTTTGTCAGAACAGAGGGGTGAAAAAGAAGCAGGCGAAAGAATTTCCAATAGCTGTTGAGATGCTAACGGTCCTGTGAGTGAGATAAACAGCGCGGAAGAATAGAGTTATCAGTGGATCTTAGCATTCACATAGGAAGTTTTGTGGGAAAAGTAATTCAGTAGCATGACAAAATGTTTGTTCTGACAGAGATTCCTTATCAAGAACAAAAACAACAAAAACAACAGCATCTGCAGCTCTATACACACTACACCTCTGATGAGCTTAAAGCAAATTGTGAATGGAATGATATGCGAAGGTACAACGTGAAGAACCATTGGCATAATATTTCAAACTTTTTTATAGATATTTTCAAATTAAACTAAAATAAAAACTAAAATATAGTTAGCTGAAATAGCTAAATATGGGCACCCTAATGGATAAAAAAATATATAAATGTGGACACTTAGTTTGTGGAAACTCAGACACAGTTTAAGATCTGTTTAAGAAGTGCTGTTGGATTCTTTAAAAAAGCATGTTAAAATGAACCAATGCCATTAATGTGCTTATGGTCTATTACTCAATACTTGATTGTATCTTTTGTGAACAGATTGGACCCCCTCAGAGAGGTCAGCCTATCAGACGGAGAGGAGCCCTCTCCGTGGATCCCAATGAAAAGGTTTGAGATCCTTTGAGCGTATTGGCAGGCCTCTGCTGGGCAGCAAAGTTTGTAGCGTATGCTACGTTCAGATCCTTCTAGAAAGTCCCTTCTTACAGGAAATCAGTTTCAGTCATTGTAGTTATACTTGCTAGACAATTTTATATTTCTCTCTCGCTCTCATTTTCAGTTTTTTAGTGTTGATGCAACACAATGAAGAGCATAGCAAGCTCATTAGGTCTGTCATTGATGTTATATCAGTCAGTGTATTTTATCATTCTCATGATGAGGCTGCAGAGAATGATGTGAAATGTAGTTGGGTTACACAAGCCAGTCTCATAAAAATACTAATGTTTCCTTATTAATAATACCAAACATGTGCACAAACTAAGTAATCTATCTATCTATCTATCTATCTATCTATCTATCTATCTATCTATCTATCTATCTATCTATCTATCTATCTATCTATCTATCTATCTATCTATCTATCTATCTATCTATCTATCCATCCATCCATCCATCCATCCATCCATCCATCCATCCATCCATCCATCCATCCATCCATCCATCCATCCATCCATCCATCCATCCATCCATCCATCCATCCATCCATCCATCCATCCATCCAATCACTTTTCTTCCTTTCTAACCATTTCTTTCTTGCTGTTTTCAAACTAATCTTTCTTTATTTATAACTAATCTATCTTTCCTTCTTTCTTTCTAATCTACCATTATTTCTTTCTAACTAATCTATCATTCTTTCTTTCTAACTAATCCATCTATGTATCTATCTCCAATCTCTTTTTCTAACTAATCTTGAAGAGAAATATGGTAAATCATGTTAAACCATGCTAGACCAGTTTAAAAATTTTTCATACTTTCTGGCTAGGCTTTTCCCAAGCCAACTTAAAGCTTGTCTATGAACTTTACAATATAGCTATTATTATTATCAAACAAAAAACAGTTGTGCTCCTTAATGTTTATGCGAAAACTGTTACTGTAACTTTCGATCCATTTAATGCATTTTGCTGATTAAATGTACCAATTTATTCACAAAAAATAAAGCCTCAAAATTTTAACGTCAATGTATCTTATTTGAAATTTATATTTTTTATTTAAGAATCTGTCGCCATTGAGGTAAAAAAAGGACTCCACATTGTTTCATGCATTAGGTGCTTGAATCAGACAGTGGCATACATCTCGATTTATCTATTAAAGCAGACACACATCAAGTGTAGGTAATTATGTTAATGTGAGGGAGAGTGTGCACACACATCAGCAGCATTAGAGGCAGACAGGCCCATAATTCATCTAAATCAGCCCATTCTATGTTCTGACGAGAACGCAGAATCCTTTCAACACTTAACCTACATTTTGCTAAAAGCATTCACTTCACATTCTATACTGCATCTCTAATACCTGTCCGCTCAGACCTCCCCTGCCTCACTGACTGCCCCCCTATAGGGAGGCTGTATTACACTGACCCGGCCTCCCTGTTGTTACCCCTGTGTGAGTGACACCTCCCTGCTCATCTCCTTTCAACCAGGCCTCTCCTGATGTGGATTCTCCATGTCAAGTGTCTGCTAGTTCAATTATAAATCTCTCCAATACAAATACACACAGATACTGAAAATGAATATTACAGATAATAAAAATCTCAATCCCGCTGAACTTGGTTGCACACATTCATGCCAACCTCACACTACACTAGGTGACAATTAGATGAAAGACCAGATTGGACGTGTCCTCAACAACACGTTAATAACTTAACATTGCGCTCTGTCCTCACCTCTGACAAGTGTACTGATGCTTCCTGTTGTGGAGCACCTGGGCCTTTTGTTATCAGACAACATATATAATAGTTAACACAGGCTTATTAGTGTTGACAGCCAGTGGAGAACTGGTGCTAGCATTAGCATTATATACAAGACACCATCAGTAAACAAGAGTGGGAAATTTTTCACAGATGTGAGAGGAAGCTTCAGTAAATCTGTTAAAATTAACATGTCTGAATGAACTTATGAGGGAATAAAATCAAGAAAATATAATCACTAATCTAGGTAAAAAAACATCTTCATTTAAACAAACAAACAACAACAGTTATTTTAAACTGTAATAATATTTCGCAACATCTGTATTTCTGATCAAATAAATTCAGCATTGGTGAGCATGAGACATCTTTCAAAAAAATCTCAATCTTAATATTCTCTCAAAATTGTCAAATTCTCTTGACATAATGATATATATTGTCATTGATATGAATTCATACCTTCAATATAAGTCTTTTCTCCCCTCCACTGTATCTCGACCTTCTTTCTCAGAGTCTTTCTCTCTTCTTTCTGGTGACACCTAGGCAAAGGCCAAAATATCATTAGTGCTTATGTTGACAGAAAAAAAACATACATTAATACATACATAAACACACACCAGAGGCCTTCAAAGACATCCACTCATTTAGGTGGCTCTGATGTGGTGAACAAAGCTGTGAAAGGTGTGTTTTTGAGCATTTGGGTGTTAACGTTCCATAGCTTGCAATGGCCTGTCGAATGTCGGTGAATCAGCACCATCAGTTTCATATTTCAGCAAATGCCTACTGTCATCATTCCTCTTATCATATTCATACCAGCTAATCACGCAGGGCCCACCGCCAGCATACCTGCAGACTAACGCATGAGTGTGGACAAAAGACGGATGGGGGGATTTGAGAAACTTATCAGATGCAAAACAGGCCATAAAGATGTGAATTCTGTCATCATTTCCTCAGCCTCATGTCCTTCAACACCTGTATGACTTATTTTCTTGTGTGCAAGTCAAAAGAAGATATTTATAGCAAATGCTGGGAAAGTGAATGGAGGCCACAGCTGTCAAGCTAGATTTTCAAGGCAAGATTAGTGAAAAACAACTACAATTCCTCAATCATGACTTCATAGACTTCGGAAAATATGCAGTTTAAACTACTTTTATGATGCTTGCTTTTGTGTCACTTTAGGAGCTTGACACCACTTTTGATTACATGTAAAAGAACAGCATGAATATTCTTCAAAGTCTCATTTTACACTCAGAAGAAACGATGTCACACAGGCTTGGAACAGTGTTCCAATATTAGCTCTGTTTTAGTCATTTTAGTTATTTAACTATAAGTATTTTACAAAGGCAACATTTCTTATTGCCATTGAAGTTTTTCATCTAATATTTATACTTAAATATTAGTAAAATAAATTATCAAATATTAGTAAAATAAATATTAGTAAAATTAGTAAAACTTAAATATTTAATTCCAGCTTTCTTTTAATTACTGAAAAGATTTTTACTAGTAGTTTTAATGAGTAAATGATGAAATAAATTTAATTTGTATGCAAACTATTCCTTTAAATTTGTTTTCCATTTTAACAATACACACACACAAGCAATCAAGAAGATTTAGTAGGACAGAAACACAAATATTCATTATGAGATGCAGATGAGTGCATGTTCAAAAACAAGGTTAGACTTTGATCTTCTGAACCTGATGAGACAAAAACCTCAAAAAACGCCTCAGCACAATGACATTAAACACGAAACGAACGCTGCAAGATCAAACATTAGAAAGACATCAGAGAGAAAAGCACTTAGGCAATGTGTTAATTACTCTCATACAGTCTGACATTAACATTTCATGAGCATAGAACTCATATTTGCTCATACACACTAGCAATGATAATTGTCTGTATGTACGTAATCAGAGTGGGGTTAGCATTCTGTATGTGTAAGGTGTTGGGGGAAGGGTCAATGGCTTCTTTGAGATGTCAGCATCCCCCAATGACACACACTACCCCCGACTACTGCTGAGGGACCAAGACAAGTCAGAACATGCTAAAGAGACCAAAGCACACCCACACACTCTGTGATGCACTTACTCTCTACACACTTGCCATCAAAACAACAAGCGTAGTGGAGTTCCTAGATTACAGGAATAGTTCTATGGAACACAATGTATCGAGGTTTTTTTTTTTTTTTTTTGTCTATGCAATGAGGTACAATGCTGTTTTGGACCCTGTGGACTTTCATTGTATGGACGAAAACAGTCTTTTAAAATATCTTCTTTTGTATTCCACAGAAGAAAGAGAGTCATACAGTTTTAGAATGGGTGAATAAATGTTCATTTTAGGTGAAGTACTCCTGGTGTTTGTCATCAATTGAACATATTTGGAGAGTGCACTAAATAGAACTGTTCAGCCCTGACATCAAACTTGGAAGGATAATTCGCTTTGGGTTCCCTCAGGAATCTCTATTGCTTTATTGGTGGTTGTAGTTGTTACGCAACAAAACCTAGATTTGAGGTAAGACGGGTATGTGTGCTGATTATATTGTAGAACAAAATGTGAAAGTCTGTTAAAGTACAGTTAACTACAGACCTTATTTTACTCATAAATCGAAAAACACTATTCCAAAAAGTCATTCTAAATTCCGGAAGGAACCTCAGGCTCAGAAGTGCTAATACTCCTACAGGTTGCAGGACTGCAAGCTGAACAGGACCATTCAATATGTGAGAGATAAATGGTCTCTGTTCTCTTGCTCTTGAGCTTCTGGATGAAGACAAAAAACACTCCCCTGACTAAAGCAATCAATCACAGATCTTTTGGCTGTACACTGAGTCTCATAACTGCCTGTCATGTAAACACATGGTTGAATAAGTCAAACATTTTGACTTGTGATGTTTAATGGCCAATCTAGGGAAAGCTAAGACAATAAGCTCTGATTCATCATAGAAATATGCCGTTTTGCCGAATACACAGATTTAGGAAAATACAGATGGTGAGCAGCAATATACAATACAATAATACAATAAACACTATCATTAATATACATTTTTATGAGAAATAAAGTAATAAAATGACCACTGGTTATTTCCATGAGAGCATGCAGACAGAAAAATACTATCAAGGTATGAGCACTGTCTGTTACTGAAAGAGGGCATTCGTGCATCTGTTTTTCAAACCGTTTTAGAAATCAACCAAAGCTTGAGCAGCATAATCAATGCAGAAATGTTTTATTAATTTACTTTACTTAAGATTTTCCTGACGCTGCTTTCACTGTGTATCATGCTATTACAATATTGCATGCAATTGCAAAATCACTTTGACATTTAATATATATAATAGTCATTCATAGTCATTTATTTAAGCAGGTCCTAGGTCCCAACTTATATATATATAACTATAAATTCTACACAAAAACTGTTGTAAAAACTGTTGTATTTTTTGTCAATTATTTCGGTATGTTCAACTCAAACAATCAAGTAAAAGATATTCAGAGATTTTACTAAGTTAATAAAGTTAATTATTACTGTGATATTTACTAAGCCCCTGAATTATTTTTTAGAGTGCTGGGACCAATCATGGGGATTCTGATCAATAGCATATTCTGCTAGGCGAAATAAAAACAACACACACTTTGGAAGTGACACGATCATTGAATCAAGATAACATTCTCATTACACACGTTTGAAGAGTTACATTTACAACTGACCGATATCAGCAATCTCAGGACTAAAGCCCATTCAAAACCTCCAGGTTTAATCATATCTACAGGCTATGTTGCTAGTTTTTTAAAACAACATCTAATTTTCCACCTCAGCAGCGTCTTTTAGTGCAGGTTTTGCCTCCAGGTTTAATCATAGCTTTGTAAAACAACATCTAATTTTCCTCCTCAGCACTGTCTTTAAGGGGAGGTCTAGCAGAAACGACTGTCAGTTAGTTTACATGGGTGGTATTCTTTCTCTTTTTTACAGTCATAAACTGCTCGCGCATACACGTGAAGGAGTGGGCGGGGCGAGGGAATGTGACCGTTGTCTGCAGTAGCCAATCAGAGCCGAGTGCATCTGTGGCTGTATAAATAAACCCAAGCTCCAGTCTCGGCTCAACAAACGAAGTTGCAGTATTGATGCGATCAGCTAGAAGGAGTTTGGAAAAATCCACCGACTTTATCATTGAAAGACAACTTGTATGCCGTAGACTAACTTCGATCCTGACATTACTTTTACGGTGTCTGGGGATTTTTCGTCGTAGTTTGCTATCGTAAGCTTTGGAGAGTGTCATTCTTTTGTCAAAATGCGTCTCATCCAGAATATGTCCACCATCGCGGAGTACCCTAGTGCCGAGTGCCCGTCCAACCGGGTCATAAAGATCGCAGTGATCGGCGGAAGTGGGGTCGGCAAAACCGGTATGTTTGTGGAACAGTTTTGCAGAATTTTAAAGCTCATACCATTGCCTTTAATAATGTAATATTAGAAAAATTAATGTATTGTTGATTTGTGTCGTATACAACATTCATGTCAATTGTTTGCCTTTTTCTGTGCAGCGCTGGTGGTTCGTTTCCTCACTAAGCGGTTCATTGGTGACTACGAGAGAAACGTGGGTAAGTTGTTTTTTTCTTTATCTAACTGATTTAGTATACACCGTTTACACTCATTAGTGATATTGTCAAATCATATATTAATCTGCGTTTTTGTATCACAGGCAACCTGTACTCAAGAGAAGTGCAGATAGACGGAGAACAACTGGCCATTCAAGTCCAAGACACACCTGGTGTTCAAGTAAGTAACGTTATGCGCGATACATGAACAGTCGTTTGAATGTCACTTTTTTACCGTTATGTGCTGAGGGCATCTTTCCCACGCCGCTTTTTCACGGGTGAAAAGTGTAGAATGGGCGCATACCTTCGCCTTTTGTCTTTTAGCGCTTCCTTTGTGTTTTTCCGGGTTTGTGTTTAACACTTGGGGTTAATTGGCCAGCGGGATGCCAACTGTTGAACTCCTAAATGGGGGCAGCGCATGCATGTACTGCAGCTGGACGAAAGACTTAATCCAAATTGAATCGGTTCTTTCGAACAGTTCCGTTTCAAAGCTCGGGATCGATGTATTGACATCGCTTCGTGTTGTATTTTCAGCTCAGCGTTTAAAATAATTGTGGTACGTTCTCCTCCCCACCCTCGTTTATTGTCATGTTTCCAATTTGTTTGTTGCAGCCATGATTCGACACAGTCATCTAAAAGTAGAAGATACATTTGTAATTTGCATTTACTGTACAATAAACATTGCTAAAATGTAACGGTTGAAATAAGATGTAAAAAAAAGATATGGATTTAAACCAACAGTTTCGTGTGTTTTATCGAGTTTTGAACTTTGATTATGATCCGGTTCATGAAAAAGATTCGATTCAAAAGAATGATTCGTTGCAGCTCTGTGGGATATTTGTAGCAGTGGTTGGGAGGTTTTGCTGCTTCAGCAGGGCTCAGCGGGTTTAGGGATACGAATAAGCACTTCAGAACAGTTACAGTAGACCAGCCCATCTAAATTATCCCTTTGCTTTTCAAAATTAGAATGGATTTTAATTCAATTACAGGGCACTTCTTTCAAGATGTCTTTAGTCAGAGATTTTAGTTTGGCATGCAAGGCTCTTTTCCTAAACCAGGCAGTCGTCCAAAACCACAAAATTCCTTTTATTTTTGAACTAGGGTGAAAAAGACTAAGTTAAGGCGGTTCAATCTCACACTTTAGTGTAACAGCAATCGTAATACCTTCCCAGCTTAAAGTTCTCAATCAGCATTGCTGTACATATTATCGCTCACACATTTTATTATTGAAGAAAGTAAGTAAACTAACAGACATGTAACATAACTGACAAATGTGCTTGTTTTTTTTTTTTCTTCAGGTGAACGCTAATGGATTGAGCTGCACTGACCAGATGTCTCGCTCCATTCAATGGGCGGATGCCGTAGTTATGGTGTATTCCGTAACCGACTGCCGAAGCTTTGATCTCATTGGCCAGCTCCACCAGCTTGTTATCCGCACCCATACGGATAGGTCCTTGCCAATCATCCTAGTGGCCAATAAAGCTGATCTTCTCCATGTGAGGCGTGTGGATGCCCAAGAAGGTCCCCTGCTGGCTTCAGCGCTGAGCTGCTCCTTCTACGAGGTGTCCGCCAGCGAGGACTACAGCCAGGTCCACGGTGCCTTCCATAGACTGTGTGTGGATCTGGCCAAGCAGCAGCCTCAGACCCCCATCAATGCAGCTTCATCTGGAACCGAGAAGAAAAGATCTCCCCTCATTCCCAGGCCCAAATCCCCCAACATGCAAGACCTGAAGAGGCGCTTCAAGCAGGTGCTGTCGGCCAAGGTCCGGACCGTCACTTCGGTGTGAAGAGGGTTTGAATACCAGCAGGATAAAGGGCACAATTAAGAGAGAAAATGCTCTAATGAGAGGAGATGATCTTGAGAGCAGCAATGCTGAATGTATAGATCTCGCTCCTCTGACGCTCTTGAGATCTGCTGATGATCAGCAGACCGGCTCCAAACAGAGGCCCCTGAAACTTGACCTGATTGTGTCACGGTCGCTGAAAAGACAAAACAAGTCTGGTGAACACTTGCATATTCACATGACCATCTCAGTGCTGGTGGACACTTGTGTTGCGGTCACTTAGTGGACACAGCAGGATTCCGGGAGACGTGGTCGTAGCGCCTTTAAGAGGGACAGTGCAAAGACTGAACAACTGCATGGAACAGATGGAGACTCATAGAAACACTATTGACATTGCCTTACCTGTGAACCTTTAAGACACAATTCTCTTGGTAACAGAGATGGTGAAGGCTGCAAAACAGACTATTTTAAGAATTGCTTTTCTGAAAGGCATGGGAGAGAGGGACTTTTTTTTTGTTCCTTCTTGTGCTCAAGGCTTTTACGGGCTGAATGCGGGCATTGTTAAAGGACAAGGCACTCAAGCTAAGCATATAAAGAAAGAGAGAGAGTATGTGTGTATCTCTTACAGCCTGCTCTTGTGTACAAGGCCTGAATGTTTCTCCTAGTTTTATGTAAAACTGCTTTGTGCCACTTTTTTTTTACAGTGGAGTAGATTTTTTTTTTCTGTTTAAATGCACTTTAAAAAAAGCCAAAGGGCTGAAGCTCAGAGTTATTTATTTATGTTATTTGATTGTGATTGGAAATAAAGAGTTGTTTTTACTAAAACAATTGTTTCTGAATTTAAGCACACACTCATTCATCCTGTTTAAACTGTGATTGGACACACAATGACATTCTATGCTAAATTAATTTAGATGAATTTTCTTCAATGGAGTCTAGAGATATAAGGCCATTACAAGGTCTATTATCAGTTTATGATATTATGCTTTAAAATGTAACAAATTACACTTCCATTTTTTTTAAACAAAGTGATAATTTGATACACTAAATTGATCAAAAGTGACAGGATTTCTATTTCAAATAAATGCTGTTCTTTTGAACTTTCAATTCCTCAAAGAATCCAGAAAAAATGTATGAAATATGCAGCAAAATAGTTTTAAGATAAAATGCAGTCTTGGTAAGTATAAGAACCTTCCTCTTATAGGCTAAGAAATTATGCTATACATATAATTATGCTATACTACATGTTTTTAATGCTGAAGTTTTCTACATGGTAAAAGTAAACAAACTACCAAGACCCAAAATAAACTTAAAAAAAAACAAAACGTAAGGATAAAGGTGTACAAAATGACTGATAACTTCCAAGTGTTTTTAGCATCTTTGTAAGACACCCGCTAGGGTAATCTTTTTTAGCATATGCGAAATACAAACTCAAATCTCCTGAGAGAAACGTACGTAGAAGCATGGAGGTTATTTTTACAATTGTATATGTAGTTTATGGGGACTTATAGGCGTAACGATTTTTATACTGTACAAACTATATATTTTGTCCCCTTACATTAACCCTATTCCTAACCTACCCATCACAGAAAACTTCAGCTATTTTTTTAAATTTATAAAAAACAACAACATAGTATGTCTATAGTATGCCTCTTTATAGACAGCTAAGTAAAGTGTTAAGTGTGAGAAAGTGAAGGAAGAATAGAGAGAGCTGCTCTAATAGATATCCCCACCCTTTTTGACCTGTGCCCTCACCCCATCTGTCACTTTTCCAACAGCGCTGAAGTGAGTGAAGGATGAAGAGGGAAGATCCTGTGAGAATTAACACATGGCTGATTGTAAGAACTGAACAGAAGAATGTGTTGTATCTGGCAATGGCACAACAAAAATGTGTGAAAACTAAATTACACGCTGTACAGACTGTGTGAAAAACAACAACAAGGTTTTTGCACACACAGACTGTACACATGAGCAAAAGGCCAACCATTAAGAATTTATTTAAGGGAAATCATTTTTTTTTCTTTCTTAGGGGGTCATTGGTCATACCTCAAAATGTAAAAATATTGGAATGGGTTTTTTATGTTTCATTAAACAGAACAGTCGGTTCTGTATATGCATTAAACCTTTTTAAATGTGTAATTTTTGGATAGAATCTATTCCACAGTCAAAAGTGTGTGTTCAGTCCCTTCACACTCCAATGTCAGGTTTGAGCCTGTCAGTGTTGAAGAGTAAGTGAGGAACATCGGAAGGTCTCAGTAGCCTAGTAGACATTACGAATACCTGAGAAAAGACAAAAGAAATAGATTAGACAGTTACCCCAAATCATTCTAACTTTCAAAAGAGCAAAAATGACAAAAACGACTCTTCAGTGTTGCATGATTATTCTGAAATCATTCTAATATGCTGATTTGGTGCTCAAGAAATATTTCTAGTTCTTATTATGATCAGTGTTGAAAACAGTTGTGCTGCTTAATATTTTTTTTTTTAGAAACCATAATACATTTTGTTTTTCAGGATTCTTTGATGACATTATAAATGTATTTACTATCCCTCAGTGCATCTCTGCTGAATAAAATGATTAATTTATAAAAAAAAAACGGACTGATTATATATATATATATATATATATATATATATATATATATATATATATATATGTACTGACTTATATATACCTGTATATATATATATATAGACTCAACAATCAAAAGTCTGGCTCTGCAAGATTATTAGCTTGCATGTTATTAACCAGGTCTTGAAGATGAATAGAGCAGCGCATAACTGCACCTGCTGACGCATGTGCTGAGGTAAGTACACGCTTTGTATTATGGTGAAAGATGAAGATGATTTAGCTCGTCTTAGACCTTCATTTAGAAAATCACTTCAAAAGGGCTTTACAGAATGCTCGGTCCATGTCACTCCCATGGGCATCTTGTTAAGTTTGGTGCAACTTCATTTAGTAGATGACACCCTAAATTCCAATCTGTGTGTCTGTCTCACACTAGCGCAGCTGTGGGCCTGGGTCAGGCTATGTGTGGGCTGTCTGTTCTATAAGGGTCCACTCTCTGCTTTCATTATGTTTGATTTATTCATGACATGACACTTTGATCAACAAAACTCCTTTCATACTGACTCGACCCAGTTACATCTCTATTCATTCACGAGTGCAGATACACACACACTCCAATCAATTCTAAATAAATGATACAAAAAAAGAGATGCAGAGAGAGACCGTGAAAAACAGGAGAAAGAGAGATGTGGGGTCCTTTAAATGTGCCCAGCGTATACAAGAGAGATGAGGAACGGACAAAGAATACATTAAAGACATAAACACAATGGTGTACCTCTTGATTTTTTCATTTCATATTGCCAATTGTTGATTTATAGGTATTATTTTAAAAACAAAAACAACAACAACAACACTGGAAACATGTTAACCAGGTTTGAGAAAGTATGACAAAGTCATATTTTATTTACAATACTGTTAAAACATTTGGGGTCAGAAAGATTTTTTAAAAACGTTTTAAAAGTCTCTAATGCTTATTTATTTGATACAAAATGCAGGTTACACTTTATTTTAAGGTGTCCTTGTTACAATATAATCATACATCTAAGTACTGAGTAATAACTACATGTACTTACTTTAGAGATGGGGTTAGGATTAGGATTCCTTGCATATAATTATGTATAATTTATAGTTATTACTAGTAACATGTAGCATATATAACAAGGGCCCTGTAAAATAAAGTGTTGCCATACAGTAATATTGTAAAAATATTATCCAAATTAAAACTCTTCCCTATTTGAGTATATTTTTAAATATAATTTATTCCTGTGATGGCAAAGCTAAATTTTCAGTATCTTTGCTCCAGTCTTCAATGTCACATGATCCTCCAGAAATCATTCTAATATGCTGATCAAGAAACATTTCTTATTATTTTTGTGGAAACAATGATTCATTTTTTAAGGAGTCTTTGATCAATAAAATTTGAAAGGACAGCATTTATTTGAGATTTTTTTTGTAACATTGTCTTTTAGTCAATTTGAATCAATTTAATTAAAGTAGGCAGATCTATCTATCTGATATATATATTGTTATTTGTTATTAATATATATATATATATATATATATATATATTAATAACAAAGTTAACCCAGAAAAAAACAAAACAAAAACAAAACAAAACAAAAAACCTTACTGACCCAAAGTTTTGAACGATAGTGTAATAGATAAATAATAATTAAAAAGGGTGTGACTTCCCTCACCTGAGTGCCTGGCTTATGGCTAGCGACAACTTCACGAATGAGGCGGAGCTCTGATGGCGTGACCCCGCCCACCAGGAAGAGAAACAACAGTGGATGATCACTTGGGTGGGGGCGGTTGACCTGTAGGGAAAGAGAAACACCAAAAGAACATGACCACAGTATCGCTTTGCTTTTTGTTTTCGGCTGCAGTTTTAACTAAGCCGAAAGATTTCAGACCAAAGGGTCTTAAAGGCTTTGGCTTATGCTTTAAATGTGGAGCTTAAAGAACTTAAAGATCTTTGGAATTCGGGATATTAATTTGCATTCAACGAATAAGCTAATTCGATTGTACTTTATCTTTTCAATATCTCCTGCTCTGAACCCTTGTTATTAAGTAAGTCCATCTGAGATCGACTAGTCTAACATATTTTAATACATATTAGATATATTGGTATTTAGCTTATTTATTTGTTGAATGTACAGTAGGTCTATGGCTGTTGCCTTGTTTTTTTCCCCAACCGCATCTCACCTGTGATCGCCGTGTTTTCAAAATGGCAGTTAAAAATAAATAAGACTTTCTGGTCTATTCTAACACTTTTTGTCTGTTTTTGTACATAGTAATGTGTGTCGTGTGAACATCCCCCAAGAAATGTGATGACATCAAACCATCGTAATTACATATGGGCTTCCCTAAGAAAGAACAAACAATTATGCAATTTTACACATCCCTAGAGTGCATGTATTGTAGAATTCAGAGCTCAGTTGGAGGCCTGGGTCAGGTCAAGACTGAACACTTCCACATTCACAGCAGGAGCATATGATTCAGAACACACACACACACACACACACACACACACACGGACACAAGCACGCTGTTGCGCACATGCAGATACTGCTTTTGAGCAAGTTTGACTCAGGCACATGGGGTGCTTGCTGTCTGTGCCTGGTCCAGTGGACAGAGAGCTAGCCTAGGATTGGCTGACAGAACAAGTGAGTGGTGAATAACAATCAGGTTATTAGGGATGCACACCCAGGAGGGAGGCGGATCTCAGGAGAGGGGGTGTGCTGCCACGTGCAACTCGGCACCCTAAACCGGCATGGACAAACATGTGTAACAGACAGAAATGTATTCGGTAATATGTGCCTCTAGGAAAATGAGCGAGCGTGATAAATGGGTGCAGATAAAAAAATAATGAGAGACACCTATTTAAATAATTCTTATAAATGATACATCTATCCACACTCCCCAAACACATGTGGGTGTTCAATGGAGGACACCACTGCGAATCAAGTGAAGAGTATGTTAAAGCCTTGTGTGCTGTGGCAATATCATACAAACTTGTGTTATGAGGTAATACATACTAATTGCAAAGTGAATAACAACAGCATAAAAACACAAGGACAGCCTCACACATGTATCCCAGGGGGGTCTGGGAGGGGTGGGCAAGCACACAGCACGTCCATGTGTATCAGTATAAACATGTTCGCACACATTTTAGAGAGAGCAAGAGGACGAATTTCAGGGAGAAACATATTATTAAGCATTCAAACAACCTTTCATCCAAATGAAGTCACATGGGGTATGGGGCTAAACACGTTCAGGAAAATGAAATAATTGCAAACAGTGACACAGAGTGTTCACAGGCCTCTAAAGAGGTGGATGGACAGAAAAAGTTGCTTAAAAATCAACTACATTTTATTTGTACACGTTGTTTTAAAGCTGCTTTACAGTAAACCATAATGTGTATTTTTCTAATATCTTAAAGGTGCCCTGCGCAACATTTCATGTTAAAAATATCCGTTTTCTAACCCATACATGCTTAAACAATTGCCTATCAACTGTCGTCGAATGGCAACGCCGAATAGCATACCATCCATTCGGGTGTCTGAAGCCAGCGCATCTTATGTTTAATGTTCGCCGGTTGCTGCCTCCTCATTCCCTTATCAAAAAACCTTGTTAAAACATTACGTGAAAGTGTTTAGCACTCCATAATGCTCACATCACCCCATTTTGAGTAAAGATCCCCTCAGTCAATGCATAAGAGGCCCCATTTCATATTAAAGGCATAGACTTTTCGATTTTGCATACCTTGTAAAAAAATAGAAAATTGTTATAGAATAAAACAAAACAAGGTCAAATATTTAATTCAAGACTTTGAACCTTCTTCTGATGTATAGTTAGTCAAGACTAAATTAAGGCTTTAAAAATAGGCTTTAATTAGCTTGAAAGAAGTATGTTTGAGAGTGAATTACCTTCATGAACATGCTAAAGCCAGTCTTGAGAAGGTCAGTGAGTCCCCCCGACATGTGCTCTACATCAGGGCATTCACGTCTATCTGGGTGGAAGATCTCCTCAAGCACCTGCTTAAGCAATGGCCGGTATGTTGCCTATAAAAACAACAACAAAAACAGCTTATTGTATGTACGTCAGATGTGTTTCTGGAGAAATTCGAAAATTTGAGTAATTATGCGAAAGCAAAAAAAAAAAATCCTGTGAAGAAAAGCCTGTTCTCCCAGTCACAAACACTTCTCTGGTACCCTGCAGCGTATGTTGATTTCAAATTGGACCATTAGTATGCAAAAAGCACAATCTTTCTTTTCGAAGAAAATGCCTGATTGAAGAGAACCCCAAGAGGTACACATTTACAACTAAGTGAACAAAAAAGTTCAACAGTGTAAGCATCATTTACAGAGACAAACAAGAAAACAAATTTTAAATAGATATGCCAAACACTGTTCTCTTCAAAGAGCAATATATTTAAATAATGTATATAAAACCAGAAAAGGGATATGAACTAGTACTGAACCTTGAGGTACACCATAGTTAAGGTTAAGCTGCTGTGTCTGAAATCGCTCCCTATCCACTGTATAGTGCACTATATAGGGTGACGGCCATTTTGTAGTGGTGTCCGAATTCTGAGTGAAAGACATCATTCGTTCACTACTTTTACCCACACTCCTCCAGATTTTGAGTGTACATCTGATGTACACTTGCTGAAGCACTATTTCCCAGAATCCAGTGCGATTAATAGATTTTTAATCACGATTACGCCTTAGGCTTCCCACGTTAAAATTTGTGTGATCGAGCGATATTTAAAATGCGTCATTCCTTTCACAGAAAGCTCCGTATCAAAGTTTTTTTTTTTTGTCAAAGCCAATCTAGTGCTCCGTACACCACTGTCTGATCACGTGCCATGAGCCCCAGTGCACGAGAGAGACCAGATGTTGTTCTGAATACCATGAGAGATGGAATTGTGGGTAACATTAAAACAACGGCTCACAGTTTACGGAGCCATCAACTCAGCATGTGTGTGATGATGAATGTATATAATTAACTTTTTTGACGGTGCTCTCAAACAAAATACATGCGGTCTTGTTATTTTTCTTTGTTTGGTGAAACCCATTATCACACACAAGCTATTTACTTTGCAACAAAAAGAACATAGCAAGATGATAGAAAGAAACAAGTACAATAGCGTGGGCTGCCATTCTGGAAAATTGAAAAATTATATTTCCCATTTTCAGCAACAATTTTTCCCATCAAAGTGTTCCTGTAATTTTCTGTTTACCTGTGTGGCGAGTGAGTTTAGGAGCTGACAAAAGCAGGTTTAAAAGTGTTGTTTAGGACAGTTATTTTCTGCATATAAAGCATCAGCGGGGGCCCGAAGACTCAGTAATATGATGATTCATGGTTTTCATGAATATGAACCTACAGCCTCAGGTTCACTCTATAAACCCCTACTGTTTAACTGAAATAAGCAAGTTTGTTGGGTTCAACACGGATCCTGATCCAACAGCCAGAGCAATTTACACCGGCGTCTGTTACAAAAAGGAGGAGCATACATGTTAAACAGATGTGTTTTTGCATTTTTGGTGTTTATAACAGGAATCAGAAAAAGTAGCAGCTCTTTAAGCCTACAATGTGCTGTCAACTGATTCAGTTTTAACAGAATTAACTCTATGATATGCTGATTAACTAACTGAATTAATCACAATTAATTCATATATCAACATATGCTGAATTAATCATAATAATTTTGTATATTAACATTATGCTAGGAAAAGGCATAAATATATCACACTGAGGTGGAGGATTAAAGCATCGAATAGACATAAAAAAGTGGTGTTAGAAGTCAAAATATTGCTTATTTTCATACCAGTAAAAAAAAAAAAAAATCATATTGCACTTTTATCTTGGCAAATGTTTTATATTTGGACAAAATATGTGTGTCTTTCAAACACATTTGCCCAATGTGTTAAGTTTTGAAAAAAAAAAAAACTTATTTTTGGCACTGGCAAGTTTATGAAAGCCATGAAATGCCCTAGCATTCCAGAGAGTTGACATGACCTGACCTGCCCAATCCAAATGCAGATTTCCAGTAATCACATAATTCTTAAGTGTGTGTTAATTTCATGAATCTTTCACTGAAATCTGCACTTGGGGCTAAAGATTTCATTCATGTGCAAACTCCCCTGCACAGAGACACACCTCCATTAATGGGCTTTCAAGAATCACCTGTGCTGTCTGTCTTCCTATCATCCTAACTCAGATATGACTAACCTATCTCACCTCTTCCGACGTGTGTACATACAGAAACAACACTTACTGGCATCTCTAAAGGAGATAACTGACAATCTACATCACAATCTGCTTTAACCATAAATGAGTAAATAAACTCTGCCATTTATTATCAGCCCTTCCCACTAAAATGTGCCCATATAAGAGAAGATATGGTATGAGACACTTTGCTTATAACAGGAATATTTAAATGAGAAATGTATTTATATTTGGCCTTTGAAAGTTTCATCAAAAACACAGGTATAAAAAAAACAGTTCAGAATAAACACACATATATGCCCTGCAGTCACAATACACAGCCTGAATGGAAAACACCCACATTTGCAATAATTGAATATGCACTTTGTCATGTTTAGTCATCTAATGACTCATATTGGAACTACCACCATTATTACAAACACAAACCAATTTAATGAATTGTATTTATGCCAACACAAAACAATCATTTGCCTTTCCAGGTCACAGTGACAAGCATGTAATGTGTTCGTCAGAAGATGGAAATATCTGATGGAGGGAAATGAGCGATACTGCGTCAGTCTCTGTTACTCAGTATACTTCAATATACTGTAAACAAAGAAAAATCATATTAATTGAGGGCTATTAACTATAAACAATAAAGTTAACATGGATTAATCACACCCAGCTCATACCCAAATTCCATAATAAGTGACCTTAATATTAAAGAGCTAAAATAGCAGCGGCGTCCATGACCCACCCACAAAGTTACTTGCGTTTCGCACTTGATTCTTGCGTTTCAGGTCGTTAAAATAGGGCCCAAGATGTTTCACTCACTAATTTCTGTTTTACAGAGTCTCCAAGACTAACATGCACCCATTGCTTTGATAAATATAGCCTGTTAATGACATGCAGCAACAATTAGATCATACCACAAAAATAAACCAGATGAAAGATTACTCAGCATGCTAAACTAGTGTGTTAAAAAAGACAACACAAAATGCTTATTATTCTTCAATTGAGTGACAGTGCATTTTATTGTGTGTGTGTGTGTGTGTGTGTGTCAGTGTGTGTGTATTTTCTGCATTGATTATTAGAATATCTGCAGTATTCAGTGGAGCTGAAAACAATCAAATTAGCCCCAATATCTAGTGATTAGTTGTCATGTAGAGATTAGCTTTTAGATAGAAAGTAGATTAATGAAAATGAAAAACCAAACACACACACACACACACACAGTGTGTAAATAAGTTATGATGACAGAATTCATTTGCAAGGAACATTCCTGGACTGTGAGTCTCGCCAAAGTCACACTATGTACCAAACCTCCCTGACATAATGAATCTGTTTAGCATCTAATACCTCAGGCACAGACATACACACGTATAGCTGAAAATATTCCCCCCCAAAAAACAGAGTTTTACTGTTGAAGCATTTCGTTGTGTATGAGCAGGGCTGGACTGGGACAAAAAATCAGCCCTGGACACTTCATCCAGACCATACAGTATGAGTGTATCACAACTAAGTCTGTGTATGAGTACATGTTCTCTTAACGTGAGCTCTTTACAGCTGATGTTTCAAACAGATATCCATCCTCCAATGAAGAGACACAAAGGATAACATTAAAATATGATGTCCTCTCCCGACTGACTGATCTATTTTATCATGTGACACTAAAGACTGGAGTAATGGCTGCTGAAAATATATTAAAATCTATTAAAAAATTAATTATAATTTGTATTTAACAGTATTACAACTTTCAACTGTCTTCAAATCAAATGATCAAATAACATGGTGCATTGATGAGCACAAGAGTCTTATTTCAAAAACATTTAAAAACTCGTACTGACCCTAAACTTTTGGGTAACGCTTCCTTTTACAGTACAGTACTTACAGTGTATTTACATTGTACTTACCTAGAAAGTACTGGCTAATATAAGGTAAGTACATGGAACAGGGGTAGGTTTAGGGGTAGGTTCAGGGTTAGTACTTGTTATTACCCAGTAATTGTAGTTACTAAAATAAGTACATAGTATTTACATGGGTAACTGGACTGTAAAAGGAAACGTTACCAACTTTTGAATGGTGTATAGTGAAGAGCAACAGAGAACTACTGAGCGAGAGCAGGAATGAGACTGAGAAACCACAAAAATGCCCCAACAACTATATAAAAACCAATATACACACAGACAGGTTTGAACGGTGACCGGAAAGCTTGGACATTTCTCTGCCAGCACTTAGCACATATTTTCGGTGTTCCATTTTAGCAAATTTTTCCAGTGTCAACGACATTTTCCACCGTTGGCTTTACATCCTTATCGTTTACTTTGGTTCAAAGCATATCTACAGAAGTAATCTGAGGCTTTACAGCCTGGCAAATAGCTTTACTTCCTAATGCTGTTTCTCCTGAGATTTCATTCCGGCAGAGGAGTGTGGCTTGATGAAGCATTTCCAAAGCAAAAGTGAGATAACAAAACAAAGATTGAGTTTTGGTGGCAAAATATTACATTTAGGACAAAATGTTCTTGCATCACAAAAAAAAAAGAAAGGAAAATGAGATGAAGGCAACTAGTGATAAATAAGCATGTGCTATTGAATCCCTATCATGAATGAAGCGGTGCAGTGTTTTTCATGTGAGGGTTCGCTTACAGTTTCATGACACTCCATCTGTGAAAAACAACTGGAGGAACACAGTGGTTAGATCACCATGACCAATATTATTAAGGCTGTTTTGACTACAATGTTCAATAGGCAGCATTGTGACTGATTAAAATGCAATAAATAACAGTGTTAGGGAACTAAATTTCAAGCAAGTAATATTTTAAAACGGTTAGTGACAACTAGTAAAACAACCGTAGTTCCAACTGTACAAACTACTGACCAATAGAAGCTAACTAGAACAAAGGGTCAGATATAAATAAAAAGAAACATACAATGTTACATTGAAAACAGTGCCACAACAAGATACACCACATCCTGATGGAAAAAGCTTGTCACAGAAAAAGCTACATTATTTTTAAAGCATCCGAGCTGCTGTCAAGTTAAGAGGACATTGTGTGCTACTTTCCAAAAACTGCAGTGAGTTACCTGAATCATTACTTTTGGCTAATTATACCCCCAACATGCATAAATAAAACTGCTAAAAAACACTGAACAGAGAACATCTGTAACACAAGTGCTTCCTGGTTAGGGGAAGAAAACATTATTGTGTTATATAATCAGCTCTTTACACCTCTGTCCCGGTCTGACTCTTTATCTTTCACTGTCTGCCACACAAATGAACACAAGAGCACACAAAACACTCTCAAAGGTACAAGAGTGGACGTTCAGTTCTGTCATACAGTATAGTTAAAAGCTTGTGACGCACTCTGGCTTCCAGACAGTCACACACAGTCTTTAGCAGGTTCTGCATGGATATAGTGATCTCACTGGATGAGAGTAACAGGACAGAGAGTATAGTAATTATTATCATAGCTGTATGAATTGCAGAGGTATTAAGCTCATGTTTACGCACAGGCTCCAAAATGCAAAGTTTTAACTGACACTACTTTCTCATTACTTTGTCTCAGGAATTATTTAGCTGTTTTTAAATCTTTTTTTCAAGTCATTTGGCTCATTCAACGAACGAAATGAACAAATTGACATGGAAAAATATTGATGAACGTTCATTTTGATGAACGAGTTCGAACAGGAGAGTCACGAAATTGCATCACAGAACAGAGCAAGGCAAGCATTTGAGTTTTTTAAACTTAAACTTTGTTATTTAAGTTTAAAATGACCGATCGTTTCGCTTGATAAGACCCTTATTCATCGTCTGGAATCGTTTAAAACCCTTTGAACAGTGTGCAGTTTGTACTGAAACTGTCTTTTGGACCTTGAACCGTTTGGTTCCCAATAAAGTGCATTATATGGAGTAAAATCCTGGGACGTTTTCATCAAAAACTTTAATTTCTTTTCGACTGAAGAAAGAAAGACATGGACATCTTGGATGACATGGGGGTGAGTAAATTATCAGCAAAAGTTTTTTTTAAAAGTGAACTACTACTGTAAGTCCACTGATCACTTTTTTACAGTGAAGGTTCACTGACCTGGTGTGTTCCATCACTGGGAGCGTACACAGAACTGAACTGCTTGAGGTGGTCTCGGGCATGACTGACTCCCCTCAGGGTCTCAAACATGTTCTCCAGGGCAGAGTGAGCGCGCTCCACTGTCATCTTTTCAGAACTGGAGACTCCTACATACACAAACACAGAGGACAGTGTGTAACAAATGTAACAAATCTTTCTGGCTCTCTCATTCACTGAGTTTGTGTTTACCAAGGCCTCATTTCAGCCATTTAACCAAAACCCCATTCAAAAAAATCCATTGACTTTGGGACAATGGAACCGAAAATGCTTTGCATTGCTTTTCTTGTGATCCTAACGTTAAGAAAGCTTGGATGATCTTTATATTTACTTTATAAAAATTAACTTTACCAAAGTTCCAGATCGTGTCAGTAAGGCACTGTGTATTCGTTTTTAAGCAAGACACCGCTCGGCTTGACTTTTCAGAAAGGAAAAAAAAGATTGTATTTAGATTGTACATAGATTGTATATATATATATATATATATAGAGAGAGAGAGAGAGAGAGAATGTATCAGTTTCATTTTCAGGGTAAAGTTTTTGTGTTTGATAAAAACAAACTTTGTTGTCATTCCAGCAGCACTGATGGTGCTGAAAGCAAAGAGAGACTCAGAGAAGACAAATTGAGGATGGGATAGCAACATGAGTGTGGGTGAGGTTGGCACATCATTCTGCATCAGCTGTGGAATGCAAGTGTTGGGTAATGAGAGAGCCACCCATCCTTCAACCAGATCTAAACAATCTTGCACCTGAGGAATAAGACATTCGGCTTGGACTGTTAAACCTCTCTGGCTTTGCCAAACCCGCAGACACATGGCTAGAATGGAGGAGAATACTTATGTAAGACTCACATTGATGGTAGAATAAGAACAAGCAACTGATTTCTACCAATGACGAATCACAAAAATTACAGCTCAATCGCTTCACATGACACAGGCAGGGGTTTTATTTTTTTAGTGAACGCAAAATACAGATAAAAAGTATAACCGTGACAGCACTTTTGAGTAAAAAAAAAAAGCCCAAAGAAAAATACTGTGCAGTACCAGAAAAAAACAAGCAGTATTTTGTATCTCATACAACTGTTAAAAAACCCAGGTGAAATTAATTGTAAAACAAATACCTACAAAAAACATGGTAAATGGACAAGATAAACAAAAAATAAATAAGTTTTAGCCTTTTTAATGTTTTTTATTTTATTTATAATCTGTAAGGAAAGTCTCTTATGCTCATTGGTGGTTAAGAAACATTTCTTATTATTATCAGTGATGAAAACATTCCATAAATGCACAGTGGTTATGCATTGTTTTCTGAGACTTGCACCAACTATAAATTTAGGCTTCTGTGACTGCAGGAATCATGTCCTGGTATTGTTAAGTTCAAGGTAGGGTCAGAGAAAATAAGATAAATGAAGTTGTTACACCTGGACTTCTTGTTTCTTTCTTTTTATTATTTTGAAACAAGTTGTTCAAACTGATACGGTCAGCACAAGATGGCAAAAAGGAAGGGTTGGGTCAAAATAACCAACAAAACTGAGACTACCTTGTTTATAAAAAAAAAATATTATCCTATCAAAAAAAAAAATAGTTTAAACAAAATACAGAGACTAAACTGACTCCTTTACTAGCCAAAAACAAGAGAAAATATAATGTTCACAATAAAGAAAAATGGCACCCCAACCCCTACAGCTTCCATGCTGAAGTGCAGTGACATTTACAAGAAATATAATAACAAACAAATACACTCACCCAAGTCGAGTGTTAAAAGAAAACCATGAACAGAAAACTTTACAAAAGAAATGGAAAAAAGAAAAAAAAAATCAAGGGGAATAAGGTAAGAGTGATTTATAAAAGTCACTACACAGAAGTAATTCTCTTTCCCACAATAACAACAGTTTCAACGATAGCACAATGAAATAAGTCACACGGTGACTTATTTGGTGACTAATAAGAAGTCACACGGTGACTTTGCAGCTATGGACTCATGTTTATTGTTAACGTGTCGCCTTGTGTCACTGCAGAAAGACATGTAGGACTTAGGGTGGATGAATGCTCTACCAAAGTAAAATACTGCTTTGTGAACCCTTTGTGCCTGCAGTGTGTGTGTGTGTGTTTGCAGTTATATAACTAACACTATGTTGAGTAGTATTTTAACTCTGCCTGAATGGCCGCTGTTTAAACCGCCCAGAGGTGCTTTTTCATTCTAGATGGTTCAAGAAATTCTGATTTAAAGCTTGATAAATCAAAACATACCCCAAATAAAAGGGACTGAGGTGGATGAGTCAGCCTCTCTTCTCTCTGTGTGTTGTGATCATTCTTACCGTCAGCCCAAATACAACTGGTTTCATATTTAGCTTGCTGGCTGTTTGGTGTGATTTGGTTGTTTTCGTTTTTTCTTTGTTCTTTTTTTTTTTTCCTAAATGCGTGCTATAGCCTCTTCTGTCTTCTGCTCTTTTCTCTTGCTCTGTTGCTCTTGACAGCAGTGGGAGAGATAAGGATATACCGGTAGTGATGCAGGCAGATTCGGATGTGAATGTTTGTTTTCCAGAAGATGGAAAGGCATGGTAAATATAACATGCCTGAAGAAAATCAAGGCATCTAGGGAGGTAAAACAACTAGTAGCCAAAATAAGTGTACTTTAGTGAGAGTGTACTAGATTGTGCAGCTATAAACCATTTCATACAAATTGGAGAATCTGTCAAAGGGGTCATTCAGTTCATAAAATTCACCATAATTTAATTTTCCCTTACAAGGTCTGTCTCAACCTCTTATTAATGTTTTTGAGCCAAAACCAATTCATAATTCAGTCTTTCTGAAATTTTTAAAACAGTAATATATATATATATATATATATATATATATATAGTTGTGCCCAGAATATATTTAATTCTGTATATATATATATATATATATATATATGTGTGTGTGTGTGTGTGAAATATTCACAGCTTAAACATACAACGACACAGAATGCCCCTCAAAAATGCAAGCCCTGAAAATACAATGCCTTAAAATGCTAACACTGATAATGCAATGCATGTTTTTTTTTCTATCAGTGTAATTCAACACACATTTCTGTTTTTCAAGACATTTGTCATTATTTTACTTACATACCGAAACAACAGTGAAAACTTTGTTTGGGAGTCTAACTGTATTGAAATGACGGATTGTTAGTTTCAGCCAATTCACTGAAATATTTTAACTTTCTCACATAAGTCTAGCACCTCAGAGCAAATAAATAAATAAATAAATAAATAAAAAGTCAGATCAGGAGAAATTAAGTCACTGTAATCACAAATAAGACATAATGCATATATAAATGTATTGCCACACAATCACATTGTTCCCTCAACAGTTTCCCCTGAGTAAGAAACTGCAAGAGATCTGCAGCAGATGCAATATGTGTGTGTGTTTTCATGTAGACACAGACAGTCATTTGACTGCGTGCCAAGAGAAACAGCGTGGCAGTGCAAGAGGGTGTTGGCTGCGGTTTAGATGGTAATGGTGATCACAACACCAAATCCTGAGCCACAGCCAGGTGCTGGTGTGAGAGAACAGACGGGACACACACACATACACGTGTGCATATCCCCCACATTCTCCTCTCACGCAAACCCTGCCCTTTGAAATACAGATGTGTGCGCATAAAAACCTCCAATGTTTGTATACGGATCTCTACCAAAAAGAAGAGCAGAAGATTAACTTCATAAACACCCAAACACACACCCTAGATCTTCTCGAGCGTGTCTGCCTGCTTTAACTGAACAACAGGGTACATGATCCTCAGAGAGAGGACAGTTTATTAGAAAGACACAAGACACAGAATAGAACAAAAGGTGCATGGATGTGCACACGACTGAAACAAGCACAGTCTGTTCTAATGTGATGAGACAAAAGATGATGCAGAACTAACTCTACAGAAAAAATGTCTACCAAGATGTGCTCAATGGCGTTTGCTTTTTTTAAGGGGGAAAAATCATTGAATAAAACAGAGTGCGAAATTATTTGTGGCAACCAAGACAACACTGAAACTGAAACTGTAGCATGCCTTGTACAATCGGTGCATCAGCATAGAGTGAGAGTGGCAATTTTAAGTTGTTTTTATTGCGTTTGATTCAATAGCACTATGAAGTGGAGAGGGACTATTATGCGTGAAATTATTTTATTTTGGATAGCGGACAGTTTGCATCCCAATAGGATTTACTATGACAGAGAACTGTTGCGGTCATGGGAGAATCTCTAGCCGATGAATCCACCTGTGGACTTCTTCTACCCAGATCTGAGTGCCTTTGCTGATTGAATCAACTCCAAAGCCCACTTTCATGGGAAAAGAAGAGAGAAGAGGTGGGGTACAAGAAAGAATGAGAAAGAGACTGTTGCCTCACATACCGATTCCGTCAATTATTTTAGTAAATTCTCTATATCTAGTAAATGCTTCTATATCTATACAAAATAAATAAACAAATATAAATATACACTGCGTTAGACTAAACTGGGCATAGCACTTACATATTTTTGTCCAATTGTTAGTTTAACTGCTTCAATTCCTCACCTCATAAGTTGCTTTGGATAAAAGCATCTGCTAAATGTTTAAATGTAAATGTAGCCTAAATGTAAATATAAATGTAAGGGAGCATACAAAGCTACCTGACCTCCACTGATTTCATCAGATCACAAATGTATTCATCCTATTCCATGTTATAGAACTGAATTGAAGAGGGGGAAAGTTAAAACAAAACCTGTGAAATGATGATGCTATTGAGAGGTAATGAGGATATGAGGATATTTTGATTGCACCAAATGGAATGTGTTTATCGGTTGATATTGATAAGCTTAATGATGTGGTTAGTTCCTGGGTAACAAATTGTGTTGACTCTGTAAGGTATATCCAAAAAGTAAACCATGGGTGAGCAGGAATCTTAAGTGTTCGTTGATTAAGAAAATAACTGCCTTTCAACTAGGGGAAGTAAAAAATTTACAGAAATTTAATAGACTCTAAGTTGGCAAAAAGAAATGAAGTTTGCAAAAAGAAGTTATATAAGAGTCTAAATTAAGAACAAATTGTATGGGCTCAGCATGGGATAGTCTTAGTTAATGACAGACATACAGTAACTAATAGATGTAGAAAAAGAGTGAAAGTAATCGGTTATGAGTTAGTGTTCTTGCTAAGGATTTTAAGTTTTATGCTAGATTTGAAGAGCAGAATGGTAGAATAAGGAATGTAGAGTTAAATAACTCTCCTCAAGATGAAAGCCTACCTGTTTCTTTTAATGTGGAATGTGCAGTAAAAATGTTTAAACAGTGTAAGATAAAAATGGGTTCGGGTCATGACGGAATAAGTGGTGGGGTGCTAAAATAGTGTGGAGCAACTGGTTCCAATTTTTACTTATATTTTAAATTGGTCTCTTGAGGTTCAGTATGTACCAAAACTCTGGAAGCAGTCTATTTTTATCCCAGTACCAAAATATAATAGTCTCAAAGGCTTGACAGATTATAGACCACTACCTTGACCTCACTTTTAATGAAGGTATTCAAGAAATAAATGTATTATAGGATAAAACAAAAACATTTCTCGACAGGATGCAATTTGCCTACAGGCCGGGGAGAGCCGTGCAGGATGTGACACTGACCTTACAGGATCTGTACGTCACAATATGGTAGAAATGACCCATCTTTAATATTTTTAACTTCTTACTTTAATATTAGTATTATTTCTTATCTTTACATTGTCCTTTTCTATTATTTTTTCTTTAATGTTCTATATTTCTTCATACTTTATCTAAACTATTTTCTGTATTTAAATAAGTAAAAAATACTAAATAGCTTGCAATATATTTTCCCACTGATTACTTGTACCTCAGTACCTCACTTGTATTACATGCTTGTTCATTTATTGTGAGTTATGAGCACAATAGTGAATCATAAACCCTGTAATCAATATGGGTGGAAAGAGCCTGACATCAAAAGAACATTCCTTTACTTCTTTCCCCCCACAGACAATCTCATGAATGCAATAAAGTCTAGTCTAAACTGTAATAAACAGAGACATCTCCCTGACAACAAAAAAATGGCTCCATCCTCAAAGGAATGTAGAAACCTTTATAAACTTCCTTCTTTTCTCAAGCCCTGTCTTCTTTCCCTCCTTACAAAGTCACACCAGCTTCAGCCTCAAACCTCTTTCAGAGGAATTCAGTCTCTGGTACTATTAAGAGCGATGCTTATTTTAGTAACAGACTAAAAAGGTGATGAAGAGGAGGATATGCGTGAGTGCATTCATGCATTGAGTCTGTGAATCAAAGTGCTGCCTTCTTGGCCAGGGAATAAAAGAAGAACATCTCTGTATAATGTTAATCCGTAATGGAATTCTGGTTTAGACCTGGGAATGCTGCTGCATATGCTATTGGAATCCAAACACAGCGTTGTAAGAAAGTGAAAGAGAGCAAGAATGCACTGGAGCTGAATGACAGTATGTTGAGGTTGACACTCTTTGAGAAGTTATATTACGACTTATATTTGGTGAAGGATTCATCAGACTGATTCAAACCAGTAACTTGTCTTTATGAACTATTTATTTAAATAACTCATAAGAGTAATTTGTTTGGAAACCAGGCTACACTCTTTATTGTGCTGTGTGTTTTTGATTCATCAGATGAACCAGTTAAGAATCATGTGATTGGTGCTGTATGTTTTTATTCCTGTACAAGAGCCAGCTCAAGTGAATCACTGATGATAATGTCATTGTATCTACCAATGATTACCATATTCATTTACAATGGGTATATATATCTATATCTATATCTATATCTATATATCTATATCTATATATATATATATATATATATATATATATATATATATAACATGGTATTTCTTGTTAGTAACAGAAGTTAGGAATTCTTAATACTTAGTTCAGTACTACAAACTGTTGAAAGCCATAGCAATGAATATTAAACATATGAGAGCTTAAAATGTTTAAAATCTTAAGCAAAAAAATTCCACAATTCTTTGCTAATCCCCTTATCAAGATCCAACGGAAAAGACTAAACTAAGCCCGGCTCAGGCAATTGTTGAAATGACAGAAAAATGCCACACATTCCCATTCTAATGACAGACTGATGCTGAGTCTTACTTCCATTCACTCAGCGCAGCATTCTTGCAGGTCTAATCTGTACCAGAACATTTTATAACTTAGCAATGATATACAGATTCACATCATTTGTGTGTTTAAGGGTTTAAGAAAAAAATGGCTGTAGAAATCGTGTGTGAGGGAGAAAGAGAAGAAAAAACAAAGGTGAAGGGAAGGAGAGAGATTTTATGAAGGTGAAAATAAGGATAGAGGCATCTAGCCAATGCAAAGTGACGCTCAACTTTTTCAAAACTGCAAAAATTCCTCGTCAGACTAATCACTGTGCTCTTCCTGCAGCATGTCCCGAGAAAACACTCATTGCACTTTGAGAGAGATATCCAGAATAATGCCATTAACATTCCATAAGGTTGGCAAGCAACCTTACATTATTCAACCAGCTCTGTCAGCAGTTTAAGAAGTCTTCAACACCTCCAAATAATCAACAGCAGTGCTGGCTCACATTCGGCATTCCAGAAGTGCCAAACAATATTCTAACATTCCATACTTTACACTTTACCACCGCCAAGGGTCCTGTTTTAGGGAGAATTTTCCAAAGTTTCTCTTCACTTTTAGGAAGTTTTGTCCACAGTTTCTCCTTGGAGGAGTTCTAGAAGTTGAAAGCAGGACAAAATCTCAAGCCTTGGAGAACTGGAAAATTACAATAAAAACCATTTGGTTTATTGACCAAATAACTGTGTAAAATGACTTGGGTTTTCATAACTTATTTCAATAAACCATATGTTCCTATTAATCAGCTTACCCATTTTACAAAATGTACCCAGTAATTTCGTGTAATAGCTCCACAGTAATCAAAACAGAATTTGTTTTGTAGCAATGTTCTGCTTCTGAATGAATAAATGATTTTGAACGAATAGGCTGAGTAAATGATTCAATGACTCAACTCACGCATCAAATCAATTACTCACTCATAAAGATAGTCACTTGTCACCACCTACTGCTGTTTCGAAGTAACCTGCAGAAAGTCAAAGCAAAATTCCACCAGTATACACAAACTCTCTCTATGGAAATTCAACTTGAAAGTGTTGAATACATGAGTTCAATAGTGTGATACTGCTCGTGTACAATGAAAAAAATTGCTCTGAATTATTTATTGGAAGGCAGTGCTGGAGAAATGTGATTACAAGAAGCTGTGGTGTCACTAGCAATGTCACCTGAGCAACTTGCAGTCACCTATTACTTTCCACTGAAAGATGGATGAACCAAGTGGGAAACTGAGCCTGGAAACATTCTTGACATGTTTGTTGACATGTTGGTCCACAACCATCTGTATTGTCGTCAATGGTTTCAGCTGCAGGTGGCTGTGGTCACACTAGCATCTTTTCAATCTCTCAAATGGCTAAATAGAAAATGAATCACAGCCTGCTCGGCACCAATGTTTCCAACTCGACTGACCTTATCTACACATGCAATCCACCTTGTTATAGTCAAGAAAATACAGCTCAAGATTAGAAGTGAGATCAATACTCCAGCCTAGAACAAAACACAAGCCAGTTCTCTCAAGGCCACAACACCAGATTAAGACAGGGACTGTTCACAATTTTGTATGTTTGTATATATTTAGAAAACTTTTTATATATATTTATATAAGTATGTTGAGTGAAACTGTAGGACAAGGTCATGACCTTTGCTTACCTTTGAATATATATATATATATATATATATATATATATATATATATATATATATATATATATATATATCTGAAAAGTCTCAAGATTCAGAACAAAGGATAAAGGCAGGAAATTGGTGTTGATCGCTGAAGCTAAACTGTTATCCAGGAAACAGAAGAATTCCGGCAGGAACACTTCAACCCTCTTTACTTCTGCTACTCTAATCCTTTAAACCATAACCGCCTGGCCCTGATGCGAGACTCATAATAATCCTTTTAAATCATGGCTGGATGAGATAAAATATGTGAGAGAGAACAAAAAACAAAGAGGAAGAAGAGCGAGAGTTACTGTATGTGATGTATCGCTTCAGTATACTGTATGTGTGTGTAACATACTGTACCAAGTCACGTAGAAAGGAAGTTTTATTTAGAGCAATGAAGATCAAAGAGTTGGATCATGTATGAATGTGTACATTACTGGATTATATACTGGATCAGGTTTTTTGTTCAAATCCCACATATCACTTCCGGCGCATGAGCAGACCGAAGAGCCCGTGCCTTCAGATCAGTTGGACGTGACTGTGGTTACAAGAGGTAAAAACTATATAAATATATGTTCGTTTTCTCACACAAACTGCTCGTTTCGTGTCTTAGGCCACCAATGTGTACTTACATTTATGAGTAATTAAATCATGTTTAATTTGGACTTCTCTGTGCATGCTCTTTATATGACTGATAGACAACAACAGTTTGACCTAAAAATATCAAAATTGAAAATACTGTGGAAACAAAGACAACTACATCTTGGATGCCCCTGAGGTAAGCTAAAACATATCAAAAATTAATTTCAAAGTGAACTATCCCTTTAAAGCCATTGGATGGAAACACTTTCAGCAGCGTTATTCACATGAGGGTTTTTTTTACTGAACTTAAGGTATCCACACGCACATGATCACAAAGCCCTGTCTGTATGCTTATTTACCATATACATGGACACTGTATAGAAAATAGAGCTTAAATACACACACAAGAAGAATATACTGAGAGTCTTACTGTTGTGAATTTGGGTCAAGACGTAAGACAAGCATTTCGTTCCACAGATTGGTCTTACATAAGAAAAAGACACACAGACTGGCTCAATAAGTCGGAACCTAGCAACAACCTAGAGCCTGTGAATAAAAGAAGATCTTGAAGTAAAAACCTCTCAAAATAATAAAGCTGCAAGCAATTTAAGGGCTAATCGCAATAAGCCCTAGGCCGCAAGCTTGACCCTACATTGAACTCTGTACAAGACAACGTCAAGAGGTACAACAACAGAAGTACAAATTTAGCTTTGGTGTGCCACCAAACAGACAGTCAAGCACAAAAGGGTATGCACTCGAGAGTCACCAGTATTTGTCAGACATGTCTTGAAATTATCTGAGCCAAATTTGGGGAGAACGAAAGCGTTGACAAGACAACCTCGCTTGATTGGCATGATTGGTGTTTTCAGAGCCAATTTTCTTGGCATGTAACAGGGAAATGGGTTGGAATGGGGTTTTTTTTGCCAGCTGGGTCCCCATTTTTCCCCCTAAAACTTGGGGGAAGATCCAAAAAATACGATTCGAAATCTTTTCAAAAAGGTTTGCATACAATATTGCAGTTATTGTTGTATTGTCAATTACATTTTTGTAATCTCAGAGTGTCAACAGAGCCAATCATTCCTACCTATACTTCTGTTTAAATACACCAGAGTGTTAGTAGCATACAGCAGTTTGAGAAAATTTAAAGGGATACTCCACTTTTTTGGAAGTAGGCTCATTTTACAACCCCCTCAGGGTTAAACGTTTGAGTTTTACTGTTTTCAAATCCATTTAGCCGATTTTCTGATATTTAGAAGAATATCAGTAACCAGACAGTTTCTGGTCTCATTGACTTCCATAGTAGGAAAAAAATATACTATGGAAGTCAATGAGACCAGAAACTGTCTGGTTACTGATATTCCTCTAAATGTAAAAAAATCGGCTGAATACATTCGAAAACAGTAAAACTCAACTGTTTAACTCTGGGGGAGTGCCTATTTCCAAAAAAAGTGAAAATATTCCTTTAAAATGGAGGGCAGGCAATGTGGCTGATATTAAAGGATAAATGGGATTATGCGATTCAGTATGGACCAAGGAATCTAAAGAGTCTCTTCAAGTGGACTTTGGGTCAAATATTTGTATTAGTATTAGTATAAAAAGTGTATAATAGTAGTGTAAAATGTATGAAAATAATATAATAAAGTGCATACTAATATATTGCTGAGATACAGCCTAAGCCTTCTGTTTGGCTTATGAAAAAATATTTTAATATCTTTTGGCCAGCAGCTTCTCGAGATGATCTGATACTAATTTGGGGAAGATCTGATGAAAGCTGTGGAGATGACTTTGAAAAAGAATGGTTTGTCAAAATTCCAAGACAGTGCCTAATACAGAAAAGTTTTGTTGAGTTTGGCATGAGGCAGAGCCAAGGAACCAGATGAAATAACTATGTTTCTAGGCCAAACGGTTCAAATGTTACAGACAAAAAGTCAAAATTTGATCTGATGCTGGCACCAGAGGGTTCAAGTTGGAGACTTGGACTGCGTAGACTGCGTGGACTACTTTTCCATGGACTGCGTAGACTCCCAAGATCAATAAGAAAACGAACAAAACCGATGCCTACGCACATTCAGTTCTTGGACCCTAATAATACACAATCTCTATGTCTTGAAAACATTAATGCACACCAAACAAAGAGTCTAATTGGTTCCAATGTGCTGCTAGATTGCCTTGGCTGAAGGTTCACCACAGTCTTCCGATGGTTTGTTTCCTCCAGAGTTGCGTGCGATGTGAATGTTTGATTTCAGCAGTTGTGTTATTTCAAGGTGATCATGTTTGATAGGAAGTATAGATTGAGGCAAAGTTAGTATGCAGTATTTTTAGCACTGAGCCTCAATTATGGCAGCTCACGCTATGGAGCTCACATGCACACACACACAAAACAATTTTCCATCTCTGCCTTCTTTAACCTGCGTATGACTAAAGCATAAAGTATGAGCTACAATCTATCTAGCGGTCCTCATCTAAGACACTCAGTCCTTCATAAGCAGGAGGCTGTGTGTGTGTGTGTCTGAGCATTACACAGAGAAAATGACATCAGTAAAGGATTTAAGAGGCTCAAAACATATTTATGTCAATTACTTCCAAACACTAGCTAGAATTGAGGAAAGGTCATGGTTTTGATTCCAGGAAATGCATACATTGGCAAAACTACCTTCAATGGAATATATGACGATTTGGATAAAATTGTCAAAATAAATACTGTATAAATGTACCAGATTTAAATAAATGTGGAAACAGATCCATGTTATCATCACCAAACCTAAAACTATATAAAAACTATATTATTAAAATAAATCTGAAATAAAAATAAATTAGTAGGAAAAAAATATACTATGGAAGTCAATGAGACCAGAAACTGTCTGGTTACTGATATTCTTCTAAATATATATATATCGGCTAAATGGATTCGAAAAACGGTAAAACCCAACTATTTAACTCTGGGGAAGTGGCCTATTTCCAAAAAAAGTGGAGTATCCCTTTAAGACTATAAACTAAATCATACCAATAAAGCAACATCACATGTTTGCTTTATTGGTTTGCTTTATTATTATACCAATAAAGCAAACATCACAGGAATGATGATTGACTTTCATTGTTCATCAAGACATAAAAGAAATATCATAGGAAATAAGTTGTTCTACAGCTGTAATTTTCATCAAAACTGAACGATCCACGAGGAATATAAATGTAATGTTTTTCAGAAATTGCACGATCTTAATAGGCATGCAGGAAAAAGTGGGTCACGGTAGTTTCAAGAGTAAAAAAAAAACGAATATTCCTCTGTGATTATTCTGCACTATCGGTGAAAGGGCAAATATAACTAATGAAGAATATAAAGTCTAGATGAGAGAAATGATTTTGCAAAGGAGCTGGAGATTAGAGATGTATGAAGCACTGCTCACAAAGAAGTCACTTTCAAACCAAGCAGCTTTCTGTTGGTCAGTGTGGCAAATTTGTGTAACCAACTTGAACATGAGCAAAATCCGTGTTGGGTTAAAGTTAAAGTTAAATACTTGAGTGCAGTAATATACAGTGCTCTACACAAACACTGGATGATTTTAGTCAACTTTCTTACATAACCTGGACACACATTCCTATCTACCATACAACATATAAAAGTGACAGGAACGCTGTTATGGTGGTTTGTTTAAAATGATGTCTGTAACTTCCATCATGGACTAAAAACAGCCAGAGGAGCTTCAGGTTAACATGTTCATTTTATTATCTTAATGGGCCAGCAGGTCAGTGACCCTTTCACAGAATCACAATTAAGTGTTTCCGAGCTTGTGGAAGAGCAAAAAATACAGATGCAAATACAGTATGATTCAAGAGATGTGTTGCAATATTCAAGGTAAATCCACTCATCTAACAGGCATGTAAATAGAGGGAGCATGTGTGTTTAAATAAAGTGAGCGAGTGGGCATATAATGAGTTAATTATGTAATTTACAGATGCCTGTTCATGTACATTAATATTTATTTTTCTAAAAGCTGATTTGTTGCTCTAAGTGAGACATATGTAAATCGCAATTATCTACACCGACATCTAGTCCTATAGCATATGACGCAATGAAGATTAATCAATGCCACACACAAACATTTGAGTAAAGTGGCCTAATGAAACTATTTCAGTCTGTGACCTGTATCTTGAAGTTAAGATAAAAGGAAAGCTCTGAGTCATGGTTTAGAACAATAATATTCCCTAAATTGAGATATGGCTGTGAAACCATGTGTGAAACAGTGACAGATATGCACATGGTTTAGAACTTGAGGGAGGATTTTAGAGTATTTTACATCACAAACTTAGGATTCTGATTCTGTCAGATTAAAAAAACAAATTAATAAATATGACCACTTCAACAAAAGCATGACTATATGAAAAAAAAGTAAGCACTGTGCTTCCTAAAACTTCAGAGCTTGAGATTTTATAATGTCCTGTGGCTCTATCGCCCCCTAGGAGAAAATGCTGAATAAGAAACACAAACACTGAATAGGCTACAGCTAACAAAATCTCCAAACAGCTAAAATATTCTTACGGATTATTCATGCTGCTTCACATTTCACATTTGCTAGTGTCTGTGACAAAAAAACAAACAAACAAAAAAAAACACTTTTCTGCCTTGTGTTAAACTTAATTTACTTAAAAAATATCAACATCAACATACAATTTCTTGGTTTTTTCATCTTAGTAAATGTATGGTAACTGGGATTTGTCACTGTCTTGACAACTATAAGTCTATATACAAATTTAACTTTTCTTTCAGAAACATTCAAGGTGATTTACCAGCAAAGAAAAAGAGTTAAGAAAGTGACTTGAGGATGACTCATGACAACAAGTTTGCAAACCTTTTTATGAATGAACTCTGTTCATAAAACTAACTTTTGCCATCTTAGAAAGATGAAAACATGTAATTAGGCTGTGAAATGTATTAACACACTGTCTGGGTTAACTTCACGACATTTGAAAAGTCAGGGAGAAAAACGTTGGGAGCAACAAAAACAAGCTATTCAGAACTGTGCCCACTAGCGGCCATCAATATTAAAACAGCACTGAATGTCCTTTTACACAAAGCAATTCATTATTAGACATATCAGTGGCAGCCTGTGTCTGAGCTGATTGTTTGGGAAATATCTAGACATCACTGTTTGCAAAGAATAATCATGAATAAAGAGCCCAGCGTGTGATGAAGAGAGAATGAAAGGTACTGTGATTGATCAGCTATTGAAGTCTATTAGGCAACCACTATAATAATCAATGAAACACTGCCCTCTAGCCTCAGCATGCCGAAGTATATCAAGAGCCATACACATTCAACTCCATAAAACACAAAAGCCAATACCCCCAGAATACTCATTTACATGTTCAAATGTATTTATTAAATACATTAATTAATTATATATTTTTTTTCAATTGTGTTTTCGTTTCACTTGTCTCTTTTCAGAGTGAGTGTTAAGATATGTCTTCATAATTTCATCAGCATGAGAGGAACTTGATTCTTAAGTGAGGTTTCCTGTGCAGCCTGCTGTGAAGTGATTAAGTATCAGGGATGAAGAGGTAACCGCTGTGCCTTTGCGTCCATAGCATGAATCAATGTGTGTGCTTTGGGGGAAATGCTCCTTCTGGGTTAAATGACACCTGGCATTCCCATTACTACCCTGAAAAACAAACATATGGTTCTGGTGCACAACAAGCATATCTCCACACACACACACTAAGAGTAAGTGTCAGAGAAATGGGTGTTGAACTTGTGTGTCCTTCGAGACAAACCCTGAAAGACATGTTTATGACATCCTGTCTCGTTTCACCCGGTTTCATAACTAAAGATCTCTCCTTTTCTGTGTCCATTCAGCCATCCATCTGCAGTGACTTCATTTCTCATTCACTCCCTCTCTCTCTGCTTAACATGTGTGTAAAAACACACACAAAAACAAGAAGCAGAGAAGCATTGGTGTCTATTTAAGTGTTATTGTCAATGTATTTCTTTTAAAAAATAAAATGTACACCTTTTTTGTAAATTGAGTTAAAAAAGGTTACAAAAATTCATATTTTTCAAGAAGATTTTTAGGACCTTGGATATTCCATATAATAATGAAGACTGATGAAAAAGAGCATAATCGAGAGTGCAATAGATAAATTACAAATGGTAGTAGGTTACTGATTCCAACTGCTCATTTTAGGTGATGTATTCTGATTACTTTTTAGATTACTTTTAACGTAACTCGCTTAATCAAATTGATTCGCAAAGCATGTTTGGTTTTTATTTTTCCTTATCTTTTTCTGATGCATTTGGCACAAAGTCATACTTGAAATTTGGATAAAACTTCTCTTATGCTTGGTTTCTGGTCCTGTATTTTAAAATAGTCTCAGTCAACTTAGCCAAGTGCTACAGTGATATTTTCAGACTTTACATTGCATTATTCAGCCAATGCAGTTCCCACAACTCCCAGTAAAGTGAAAATAACACATGCCCCTTTATGAGTGCAAACTGACTAAAAACAAACCCCAGTGGGTTTTGAAATAACACCTTTTCCTCTATAAACACTGGTAAAAAAAAGTTTAACAAAAAAGGAAAAATCTTAACAGTTACTCCCCCTGCTGGTCAAAACAGGTACAGTCTAGTCAACACAGCGTGTCACAGTAAAACTGACACTTAACAATATACTGTAGAACTGCATTAAAACGATGTACGCATATGAAATGCGAGCGACTTGGTCACACAGCCACAAAGAGATGCACGTCTACGCAATAAAATACACAAATAAAAGTAGGCCAACTACATGTGAACACAAACACATCACTCAAGGGCAGTGTGGGATAGTGACTTCATGGGAAGGTGTTCGTTAGCATCAGGTTTCATTAAACCACAGGGGGGCAGTGTGGCTCTAAGAATCGGGTGGTCCCGAGTCCCGACCGTTGGCAAGTTTTATATACGGTCCACCCCCACAGCAACATGCAATCCAAGCCAGCAGCACACACCCACCCTCTCACACACATACACATTCACCCTGCAGTAAAACTGGGCTGTTTTATTTAATTTTCCTCCGGGAGATTAGCGTCAGTCTCGCTTCGTCCAACTTCTCTCTTTTTATAACACAAAAAAACTGCAAGAAAAAAAAAGCACAAGCACTATGCAGCCCAGATGTGCCTACCCTCTCCTCGATTTCCTCTGTTTCTCCCTCCATCCTTCCATTTCCTCCCTCTCTCTTACCTTCCTTTCTTCCCATCATCCCTCTTTTGCAAACTGGTCCCTTAAATCGTGAGCACGGTCCCATGAAACACCAGGAAAGCCTGAGAAAATCCCTTGTTTCTATTTCTCAATACTTTCTGTCTTGATTTCAACACAAACAAACTCAGTTACATTGTTCTCACAGATTGAGATACATGTTGGTGTTTGTTTAACTGAAAGAAGTGTGAGAAAAATGACATATGTCTGAGTGGGGAACCGACTCCGAATGATAGTGCTGTTTATTTTGCTTTTGTTTTATTTTTGCACTCTATTCAATTCAATACAATTTGTACAATGCAATTTCACATTGTGCAGGTCAGTTTTCAGTGCCATATTGTGGAGAATGCAGCAACTTTTGCGATCTAGCGTGCTTTAGTGAGACTGTGCTGTATAAAACGATCACTCAATTAAAAAAAACAAAAAACAAACAAAGTTTAAGTTTTATAAGCTCAAATGGTCACCTTTGTCTGTTCTGTGATGAGCGTTCGTGACTCCTGTTCGAACTCGTTCATCAAAATGAACGAGTCATTTGGTTCATTCAACGAACGAAATGAACGAGTTGACTCGGGAAAAGATTTGTTCAATTTGATGAACGAGTTTGAACAGGAGAGTCATGAACGCGTACTGTATCACAGAACAGAGCAAGGCGACCGTTTGAGCTTATAAAATGTAAAATTTGTTATTTGTTTCTTAAATGAGTGATCATTTCGCTTGATAAGACCCGTATTCAACGTCTAGAATCGTTTAAAGCCCTTTGAACAGTTTGCAGTTTGCACTGAAAATGTCTTTTGGACCTTGAACCGTTTGGTTCCCATTGAAGTCCATTATATGGAGAAAAATCCTGGAATGTTTTCATCAAAAACCTGAATTTCTTTTCGACTGAAGAAAGAATGACATGGATATCTTGGATAACATGGGGGTGAGTAAATTGTCAGCAAAAGTTTTTTTTAAAGTGAACTACTCCTTTAATAACAGTTAAATGTAATCTTTAGTAAATCTCAAAATTATTCAACATTTTTCAAATAGGCCTAATTGATTTTAATTTTAAGCATTTTTTTTTCTTCCGTTATTTATTTAGATCATTTAGATTTTTATTTTTTGGGCTATAAAATGAATAAATATTTCTGCATAATTTTTATACTAGCGCATTCCTAATGGAAATGTTACATACAGTACATTCTCATACTAAAGATCCGTTTATATTCATCTAATATTCATACTTATTTTTAAAGTATTTCTGGCTTTCTTGTTAAATTGTTATCTGCAATAACAAACTTGTCAAGCAGAGAAGATCAAACTACATCAAACCCACCAAACACAGCTAAGAATCTAAAGCACAGAATAGTTTTGTTCGAGGACAAGAAGAAAAGATTGTGTGTACAAAGTTAGTTTTGAGTTCAAGGACACTGGAAACATAAATGAGCATGAAACTTGAGTTGGCACTATGCTGACCTATTTCAAGCCATCTCGGCAGCAAACATCAGTAAAGTGAGAGTAGACGTTTAATCAGACATGATGTACTAATTAGCCGGCGAGGGCAGTGAAATGAGTGTGTGTAATGTGATCTGAGGCCGAAACCCCTGGCTCGGCCCTGAGCATTATGTTCATGAGTGAAACTCGAACCGCACTTGAGTTTTCATAAGCAATGTGTGTGCATATGAATGTGTATGTTACGATGACCTCTGCTAGCTCAAATGATGAACAAGAGCAATGGCTCTGTGTGTATGGCTTTACTTAGTTTAGGTGACTAAAATTGTCTCCAGAACTGAGCTAAAGCTGGGGGGAAAATATTTCGAGGACATCCAGGGCTGTGCTCAATTTAAAAAAATATTCAGAATTAAATTAAATATATTTTATTTTAATTTAATAAGTCAATATTTTCTTTTTGAATTTTGATTAGTATGTAGTCATTATAATTAGCTTCATATACAAGTCCTAATTTAGATGTGCACTCTGGTGAAAGAATGACATGAAGTGTATTTAGTGAGCTGTCATTAGTACTTTGCAAGGCTGTTCTGTAGGACAAGATTCTGGCATGACTTACAGTTATTTCACAAATGATCCAGCATGAAAATCTGCCTCGCTGCCAAACCAAACCAAACCAAACCACACACACACCCTCAGTGACCTTGAGTATGAGTGTGCAAGAATGTATTAACATATGGATTAGTCATCCAACAATGACACATTGACTACAAAAGATCATCTGAACAAATATATCTACATATCAAGAGAAATTGATCCAATTCACAACACATTTAAAGGTGCAGTAAACGATTTCTGGGAAACGCTGTTGATATTTGACACGCTATGCAGGCAATGAAATGTAAAGAAATGTATAACTTTACAGATATATATTATATTAGATATTTTAAGCACAAAATCTGCATAGTATGATTTCTGAAGGATCATGTGACAGTGAAGCTTGGAGTAAAAATGTACATGCTTTTCCATTTCAAATATATTAAAATAGAAAACTAAGTGCATCTTACATAAACACTATTCTGTCCAAACATTCAGACTCCGGTGAGAGAGACGGTTCAGAGAGTTCCACCAAATGGGTGAAATACCATTTCCTGTTTAAGGTTATTTACTGCACACAACGGCTGAGTATGCACAACAATCCACATCATTTCAGTCTCTGCTTAAAATAATGGGGAAAAATTCCAAAAAGTCAAAAATGGAAACTAATTGTGTTTCTTTTATTTACATTTTCTTTTGCGAATTTGCCATCTGCAGTCAGCGCTCCAACACACACCGTGAGTTATTACAGAAACAAAAGTATTGAATCGAGGCTCATACGATTGTTTGTCAAATCAATGGGGAGTTTTACGAGGAGAGCTGGTGCTAAATCTTTACGGTGAGGGAGAAACGCATTCCACAGGAGGGAAACAGAAAGATGGAGAGAGCAGATGAAAATAAGAGGGCAACCACAAGATCTATTTTCTTAGAAAAATGTGTGAAAATGCATTTGAGAATCAGCAGCACATAGCAGATGAATCATGGAGCCACAGAAGCGTATTCAGACGAGAGTCATTAATTCATAAGCATGGGGAGGACAGACAGAGACCCATGAGGCATGATTGATGATAAGACACGTTTAAACTTTGATCTTTCTCTTGTGTGAGTGAGTGTGTTTGAGAGAATCGAAGAAACAGTGTGTGTAGGTTTATGGTTTTCTAAATTGAACGATAAGCCTGAATGTTACATAATATTATCTTACTGAGAAACGACGAGTCAAAAACAGTGTATTATTAGGTGTAAGTCCACCTAATAATTAATATTGTCATCATTTACATTCAGCCTCATGTCAAATATTTTTCTAAACATTTTTAAAAAATACATACTATATATATATATATATATATATATATATATATATATAGTAATTTATTTAAGTTAATTTATCCAGTTTTCAGTGTCACACAATCATTCAGAAATTATTGTATGCTGATTTGCAGCAAAATAAATATTCCTTATTATCATGTTGAAAACAGTTGTGCTGCTTAATACCATTATGCGTGTCAGAAAGGGTGTGTCAGAAAGTTTTGACGCAAATCGACCAGAGTTCGGATCCGCCTTTTGCCGAACTCACTCTACTCCTTTACCCCATATCAGAAAGGAAATATTTTATTTTCAATGAAAATGAAGAAAATATTCGAAAAGTGTTTATCGGTTGGGGTTAGGAGTGGATGTTTAGTGGGAGGGCTTTAATTTATTTTTTAATAAGTTTTAATAAATCAATATTTAAATATTAATAATAATATTATAAAAATATTAATAATCAATATTTAAATATTTATCAACATTATTTATCAAATATTTATCAAAAATAAATATTTACACTTTATATTATAATTGCATACTGTTTAATGTACAACAACACTGTGAGGTGCAAATACTGTAGTATATGCCACTATTTATAGCAAAGCATCTAACTTCTATTTTGACTTATTGCAAAGAAAATACTGCTATATAAAAATGAATAAATAAATGCACAACTGCATATTTACTAGACATTTGGACTCCACTGTGCAAAACATAATTTTCATAATTAATGTAATTCATGTACATCTGGTATCTGTCTAGAGTTTGTTTAATGGAAGCACATAATCCAAATCCAGGCCACAAAATCTCTTCGGAACAATGCGTTTCATTTGAAATTTCAATTCATACGACCCTTAATTCGCAAAAGATTTATGTAACCATTAAAAAAGAAGATCACTCCATGTGTCATTTGTAATGTCACACAGTTCTGTTTGTGCATATGACACCATATTATGATCTGATGGACTGCTCTGGTACTAGTGTGTTAGGCTTAGTAAAGTGGGTAAAATGCACACACACACACACACACACACACACACGTACCCACCCACTCTGAGAAAGTGGTTCTACTGACAATACTGGACAATAGAGCATATTGTCCCAGAATCTGTGCTCCCAGAGAGATTCTGGATGGAGAGCCGGACAGCGGATGTGTATTCTAGATTGTGTTTGAAGCACACAAGCACTTGTATTAATTGAGAGAGAATGTACAAAGTCCAGACTACTGACTACTACAGTTTTATGAGCGTATATATATATATATATATATATATATATAGCAAAGAACAGTTTGTTTCTCGTTCATCTTTAATATTATGCATTTTATGTACTGATTCCATTTATATTAGACTTTTCCTTCCAAAATGTTTGTTTGTAGCGGCATGTTGTTGTCTACAACATGGAGTAACATCTATGAATGTAACTCACAAACATTACAAAGCAAAAGTAGTGGGTAAACCCACTAGCGACCTCATCGCCAGCCACTGGCGACAAGCAGCGACAAAGTCGCTTGTTGTTTGAACGCAGCTTAATGCATTTATAAATAAATATTAATAAATACACTACTTTTATGTTGACGTAACACTGCATAGCACCTAGTCCGGTACCAAACTGATAAATATTGGTTTCATATCATTTAATTTTTTTCTCTGTTAGATGGTGCAACCCAGTTGGATTTACAGTAAGCTTAAAGAGTGTGTTTTACCTCTTAAGCGCTGCAGTCATTTGGGGGGCCCTGCATTCACACCTGAGCCGCAGATGTGTAAGAAACACAGGACTGTGAATGTATGTGTGTGTGCCAAAGAGGACAGAACAATTAAAAAAAATAAAACTACAAGCAAGCATGTGTATGTTTATTCTGGAAATTTAGCTCAAAGTCCAACAGGAAATGAGAAAAATGGATGGTGAGCTCAAAGTTGTAATCGGGAAAGGCGGAGAACCAAAAAAGCAGTGGATGAGCGAGCAAGTTAGAGGAGAACGCAGGACGGGAGTAAATGAAAAGCATATTTTGCAGGCAGAGGAGGCTGAAAAGATGAAGTGGATGTATGGCTGGATTAAGGGGCTCTAAGAATGCAAAGGAAATTAAAAAGAGCCCAAAAATAGAGCAAAATACAACAGACACACATCGTCTCTGGCTGGAAATTGTCATCTAATCAAGTGGAACAAGGGTCACGAAGGTCATCTATATGAGATGTCTGTGATGTTGCGAGAACCTTATGGGAAGGAGCACCTAAAGCTGTAGATTGCTAGATGACTGCTAATGTGATTGTTCATGTCTCTGTGATATTCTGGTCCTTTCCTTAGAAAACAGTAATCAATCAAACATTCAATATGGACACTGTAACAGTGATAAGGTGAGAGCGGAGAAGGTCATACATATTAATTGGCAATATTTTTACCTGGTTATAGACTTTTAACATCAGTTTAACATCTATACTTTGTTGAAGTCTGTATGTATGTGGAGATACATACTATGAGAGCTGAAATGGTGAACTCACACACATGGCCCTTGATGGAAAGCAGCTCTGTGCATCAAAGGGTGAAGATGACCTTGTGTTCGAGTGTGTGTGTGTCAGACTCTGGAGCATGAAGAAGAGAAGGCAGTGGACCACATTTTGCTCAAGATAAGAATGAAAGATAGGAAGAAAGGAAGCTAGGGAAAGATAGAGAGCTGAAGAACAGGAAAAATACACACAAAGCATGTGTTCATCAGATTGAGGCACAACAGGCCTCTAGCATAGATATGAAACACCATTAAATGACCACAGAAATCAAGGATATATCAATTATTATAAATAAGAGGGGCATGTTTCTACACTCATACCCATCTTTTTGGGAAATTCACACACATTCCAAATTTTTCTCCAAAAAACATAGCAACAAAGTCAAGTTATCCCTCTGATGCAATTCATTATTACATAAAAACAAGGTTTCTTTTATTTCTTACCTTCTTTTTTTATACTTTATACGAATCGTTGAATGAACCAAATGACTCGGAAAAAGATTTTTTAATTTTGATGAACGAGTACGAACAGGAGAATCACAAACGTGCGTCACAGAACAGAGCAAGGAGAGCATTTGAGCTTAAAAAACTTAAACTTTGTTATTTATTTATTAAATGAGCGATCGTTTCGCTTGATAAGACCCTTATTTATCGAATGTAATCGTTTAAAGCCCTTTGAATAGTTTGCAGTTTGTACTGAAACTGTCTTTTGGACCTTGAACCGTTTGGTTCCCACTGAAGTGCATTATATGGAGAAAAACGCTGGAATGTTTTCATCAAAAACCTTTTCTTTTCGACTGAAGAAAGAATGACATGGACATCTTGGATGACATGGGGGTGAGTAAATTATCAGCAAAAGTTTTTTCAATAGTGAACTACTCCTTTAACAATTAAACAATCAATCAATTAGCATCAATAACTAATAATAACCTCTGATACACAATTACAGACGGTCATCAAGGACTCAAACAAAGTTAAAGAATATAAGAAGAGAAGGATCAAGAGAAAAGATGAAAAAACTGAATGAATTGAAGAAGAACCTAGGGGAAAGAAGGAAAAGAGAGGAGTATCGGCCTCTGCAGACAAACAACGAAGAGAGGGAGATAACAAAGGAGATGGCAAAAAGACTTTAAGAAAGGAAAGACAGTGTTAGTGTGGTGGAGTGAGGAGCAAGAATATAGGGGCTGTTCCCCCTGGCTCAGGCCTTGATTAACACCAGACCTCCAAACAGGAAATGACCCGGCCAACGTCGAGCAACGGGAGGCTTTCCATCTGGAGCCCAGCGCTGCATAAAACTCGAACACACACATCTGAACGACCAGAGCAAAAGAGTGATAAAACCAACACTGATTTCACCAAAACCAAAGATGATAGAGAAAGGCCCACATTTTCACTGCAAACTCCACTCATTGTAACAGTATATGAATGCATGTCAGTCATGGATAATGAATTCAATTTTACACGATGAAACACAAAAAACAAAAACCTATAAACAGTATTACGTGAAGAGGAGCCTGTTTGCTAAATATCAATGAAAATTAGATATTAGATATACAGAAAATGATATATACTGGAAATTAGATATCACTGAACTGAAAGAACAACAATTTCTGTCATGACAACTCTCTGAGTGTTTGGCCTGGTAATGGATATGGCAATTACAAATATTTGGATTTGGCGGAATAGATCTGCTAGGCTGGTTCGGGACTTGCTACTGCCAATGCATCCAGATAAGCTGCTGTGAGCAAGTTAGACATGCTGCAGCACTACAACAGAGAATCTATGCATTAATAGAGATCTATACAGGTGGAGCTGGGAAAGGTGTGGGTTTCTGAAAGCCTGATGCGACTGCTACAGCAAATGCAGATAAAGTTTTTGTAGATTGAGCAGCGCGCTCATTGGCTACTCATACAACAAGAGCCAATCAGCCATGCACTTATAGAGAATGATGTGATTGCAAGCAGATGGAGGTAAAGACGTCTAAGCCTGCGCACATCTAGAGTTTCATGACAGAACTTTGTATTAATGTGCAGAGAGATGAGGGACGATAGGAGGGAAAAAAAGTTGCATCTCTGCAGTGACCCAGACAGTGACAGATACACACACAAGCGTGCGTTAAGGGCACGCAGGACAGACCCCAAGAGAGAAACAACAGAGAGAGAAAGAGAGAGAGAGAGAGATTGTGAGTGAGTAATCTTAACCATTCCCAAAGGAGTGATATGACCAGAAAGAATGTGGACGTGTGTTTGGCTGTGTGTAAGACGGCCGGGACTGTGCCCTCGCTCGTGTGTGTGTTTGTCTGAGAGTACGAGTGACCCCTGTGGTTATGATTACTGTTTAAAGTCTTTATATGAGCTCAAGGGTTTCCTGTCACAAACAAGTGCTAACGACATTTATTAGACTTTTACTTCTTTCACGATCATACGGCATTCACACACATACACACACACCAAGTTCAAATGTTACTGACATATCCTGCAAGCAGATAGTGATTGGATGATATGAGTGATGAAATCCTCCAATCAGTAAGTTTGTCTGGATGTGCTTCCTGTCCTGGAGCTGAGGGGTGTTTCATTTCCTTTAATTAAAGAAGAGATTTTTAATTTCCTTTTAATTAGAGCATGACTTAATTTCCTCTGTAGAAACCAGTAGGGACGGTGTATGTACAGTATTTATATGAAGGTAGAGGGTTGTGTGTGTGTAGTAGAGGCATTGAAAGTAAATAAAGAGATAAAAGGTCATGGAGTGAGAGATCTCTTTGTCAATTCGAAGTGTTTTCATGCCAACACAAACATCAGAGTTAGCCTCCTCTTGTAGATCAACATTTTTCATCTTTTTGCAACCCAGGCCACTATAATACAGATATGATTATGAACTATGGCAGAAACAAACAGTAATGCTTGGAACAAATATCATCACAAATCTAACTGGAATGCACAATTACTCAACATTAAAGGGTTAGTTCAGCCAAAAATAAATTTCTGTCATTAATTACTCACCCTCATGTCTCATAGACTGCAACCTAGTCACCACATTCAATGAACAAAGGTTTTACAGGTTTGGAACTACATTAGGGTGAGTAATTAATGAAATAAATTTATCTTCTGGATGAACCCTTTAAATGTTGTAAAAAAAATAAATTACACGCAATCTAGTAGTTGCCATGCATGCTGGGTAATTCTGATACACAATCCTCTCCCAAATGTTGGATTTAAAAGTATAACCGTACGTTCACACCGCCGCTGACTTGAGCGTCAAAGAAGCTCTGGCCGCCCTGTCAAGGACGCTTGTCAAAAAGTACGGGGAAGCTTGTTGACGCTTTGGACGCTTTGAACGCTCTGACGTTGCAGGGAGAATAGAAGTGTCACAACATGAAATGTAATAAACAGAAAAAAACAAGCAATACATTGAAGAAACCTTCTTTAATGACAGCATTTTAATAACCGTTTTGGTCACATTTGATCGGAAAAAAATAGTTAGCTATTATTATTATTATTTGCGGTCAAATCGGTGTCACCATGAGCAAATTAATTGCATTCCCGCTTTAAAACGAGCATTTGTAAATATTTCAAATAAACGTTGCGCTCATGCGGTCCCTGTAGCAAACAACGTCGTGTCATAAATGATACGAAACCAGAAGCAATCACAGCAACGGCGATGATTAGCTTCTCTTCCATTTTCTCGGAACTAATGTTTTGGTAGGAACGAAAGTTTACATTTTGTATTTCTCTGGAATCAGCCAGCGTGAAGGACGTCTATACTCCGATTGAACCACGTCACAGCTCATTACCATAAAGTTGAGCTTCTTTCAACTTTCTGATTGACGCTCAAAACGCCCAAAACGCTACGCCGAGGATTTTGACGCTCCTTGCAGCTGAGAGAAGCCAGCTTCCATTGAAAATGAATGACTTCCGGCCGCTTTGGAAGCTCAAGTCGGCGGCGGTGTGAACGTACAGTCAGAAGTCATTACAAAAAAAATAATGCACACACACACCAGTCATTTTGACCAAAAAGTGCCAAATTGGAGCACATAAGATATCTGATAGTTCAACAAAACAAACACACACATCCACTTACACGTATGAGGCCACACACAGATTTAGAAAAACACACAAACACAGGCAGGTACTTAGAGGAAGACACCCCCATATCTCCAGAGAGACCTCCCAACATGCTTCTCTGCTGCCTATGACTCTCACACAGACGGGTGATTGATATAGAGAAAAAATAATAATAATAATCTCAACAAATATTTCTTTTTCTGTCATGTACTATGTGAACATGTTCACGACGATGCAATTGTACTAGCGTGTGTATTTGGTTTTAACGTGTGTATTTGTGAATGATGAAATGCTCTTGGCCAAGAGGTTGAAGTGGGATTAGATTTTTTTTTGCTGTATATATGTGCAGTTAAATCAGTGTTTTGGCAGTAAACATTATGGCAGAATAGGCGAGAAAGAGAGATTTTGTGCATGTGTTTATGTGCTGGGACACATCTAGGCCAATGTTTGACTTCTACATGTACATGCGGCCAATAATGGTTACATACATACTGTATGTGTTTACTCCTGCAGGCTTTGACTGCTTCAAAATGTGTTTGTGTGTAATTATGAATTATGTATGAGTGTACTTAGAAGTATATTCATTATTCTGCTGACAGATACAGTACTTTGTTTCTCTATCTCCTCATAACAGATTTATATACTGAAGCTGGTGGCAAGTTTCTAGAAGAGCATTAAAAAAATCAGCATTAATTATATTCCTTGAAATTCCCGCTGTAACCCAAGCGCAAAACTTGATATCATAGAAACTGAATTGATACCAATATTATGTCCAATACAATAAGGTAATAAATATACAGATAAAATAGCTGATATTAAAATTCTGTATTATTTTTGTCTGAATAAATAAAAAGCAAAAGTGTTTAAAATGCTACACTTATTTCCTTATAAATTATATTATGTTTGCCAAATATTTAACAGTTTTATTAAATTATTAAAAATTACATTTAAGTACGTGTTTTCAGCCCCTCCCCTTCAACCACCTATAAGAGACCCCTTTAATAAGTCTCAATGGATAAATGCACTGATATTAAATAAAATATCCTGCATCACTTGAAAATAACTACATGGGTTACAAATGCATCTTTATGCTGACTTTAAACCTTGACGTGGCCAGCAGAAATTAATAACATTCAATATCATACATCAAAATGCATAACAAAGAACAGATGGCTTTTCAATTACTAATACTCTTCACCGTTCAAAGCCCAGAGCCATTTAAATATCAGGTCTGTGATTCATGTGCTATCCATCAGCTCCTAATTCAGACAATACCACTCTATAAACAGTCTTCAAAGTTTTATTTATTGATGGGGCTCGTCCAATTCTATAAACAGACACAGTAGCACACCATCACACTGTTTTCCGAAAGTCAACACCTCCGCCAATAACATTCTCTGTTTCACACAAAGCCCTTTGAGGTCATCCAATTACATTTGCTGTTTCAGTCCAGCAGGAAGCCTTTTATCCAATAATATTTCTTGTTTCACAGCCACATGTGAATCTTAGGTACCACATGTAGAGTTGGCTGTGGATAACTAAAGAACTCGTTTCCTATGATGTATGACTGAAAAGGAAACATTTCCCTAGATAGACAAACTAAAACCAGAGACAAACACAGGTTACTATAACAACAATTAAAGCCAGATTTAGTGTCAGACACATTCTCATTCAGATTCTACAGAAGAGAGAACACTCCTCTGTCTAGTTTTCTATCCATCCTCTAGTGAATTCATTCCTCTCTCAGTTCTGATCTGTCTGTTTGGAGAAATGTTACTGCCTCACCTCTGACTCTCTACCCACTGCTTTGTAAAGCCACAAGCCTTCAGTGATGACAGCGCTGAACTCCAATAACATCATAATAACATGCAGCAGCAAACACCACCCTCTTGCCCCCTGCACTGATGTAGATCAAACTCACAGGACAAAGTAGAGACCACCATCTCAACAAGTATATGTAATTATACAGAGAGATAGGTAGACAATCATGTTAGTGAATCAGGCTCTTTGGTTCTAAAAAATGATTAAACAAGTCCCTGCACAGACATTGTTTTGTAGCAATAATAAAAATATATTAATATAGCAAACATAATACATTTTTAAGACAAAACAAGGTTAATATAATATATAACATTGGCCCAAATATATTAGGGCTGTGCAAAAATTAATTGTGATTAATCACATCCAAAATAAAAGTCTGTGTTTACATAATATATTTGTGCATGCTGTATATAATTATTTTGTATATATAAATACACATACATGCATGTATATATTTAAGAAAATGTGTTATTCATATATAAAATATTTATATATATATATATATATATATATATATATATATATATATATATATTAGGGCTGTCAAACGATTAATCGCATCCAAAATAAAAGTTTGTGTTTACATAATATATGTGGGTGCACTGTGTATAATTATTTTATATAAATACACACACATGCTTATATTAAATATTTTCATGTATATACTGTATATAGATTTATATATAATTTATATTACATGTAAATATAAATATTTTATATATAAATAATATTTTTTCTTAAATATACATGCATGTGTGTATTTATATATATACAAAATAATTATGCACTGTGCACCCATATATATATATATATATATATATATATATATATATATATATATATATACAGAATTTAAGCGCAAATAATTCTTAAATATATCCATGCATGCATAGGTATTTATATATACAAAATAATTATATACAGTACACACAAATATATATTGTGTAAACACAGACTTTTATTTTGGATGCGATTAATCACAATTAATTTTTGCACAGCCCTAATATATATATATATATATATATATATATATATATATATATATATATATAATTAAATTGTACATATTATATATTAATATTACTATTACATTATATTTTTTGTTACAGTAGGTTGCAGTTTTTCCACATCGATAGAAAGAATGATAGACACAATGATAGATAAAAAAGAACAGATAGAATAACAAAAGAAAGAACAAAATATAGAATAATAGAACATAGAAAGAACAACAGATACGATAGAAAGAATACAATATATAGATAGGCAAGATAGAACAATAGAGAGAAATAATTACAGACAGAAACGAATGGACAGACAGTCAAAGCCACTATCTGATGTTGGTAAACAGGACGACACACATAATGAAAGACAGTTCCAGCAGCACTTCCCTCTGTAATTCTGTAGAGTCCGGTGATGCTCTGTAATTCACCTCCCATGAGTGTGTTTTTAACTTCTCTCGCCCTCTGCAATGTGTGTTTGCTCTGACAGGCTTTTCTGTTGTGTATTTGTGTTGGGGTGGACGTCCTGTTATTGAAGCTCTCTATGCAATCTCTGCGAGTTTAAGAGGAACTGGGTGAGTTCATTATGTTAGCGTTTGTCTTTCTCGGCTGATTTTCTGCTGATTTAAAATGAGAGCGGTTCCCATGCTGACCAGAGGCTGAGTGGATGCTAGTGTGTGTGTGTAAGCGGCTGGTTCCCATGGCGACCGTGTTTCAAGTCGAACCTGATTTCCATTCAAACCAATTTAATTGAGCCGAATGTCACAATCAATATTTATTCCACTGAGCAAATACACGGCACTGGTACAAGAACGCCAGCTGCAGCTGCACGATCTTTCATTGTTAAATAATTTGATTGTTACACTGATGACGAAAACATATGGTAAAAGTTTCATTACACGTGCGTCCAGGCACACGTAAACGTTCGTACGCTCAGAAACTCGTTTAAAACCTACAAATAGCTGTCAATGAGTGGTCATACATTTTCCTGGACACACCTGGTGTGCATTGGCACTATAATTGGCAGGCCAGTGTTTATATGAAAGAGTCATACGCTTTAAGAGACAGAGAGGGAGAAAGAGGCCCCTCAGCTGAGCAGAGCAGGAAGTTACTAAGAGCCAAAGCATTCTTCATCAATGAAAGAGAGAGAGAGAAAAAAAGACTAGAACGAAAGTAGGAGGGGAAAGGTAAGAATACACTTTTAATTAAGATTCATTTCAATGCATACTATAAAATACTATACTGTTAAAATTATAGAACAATGAAAACGATAGGATAGAAAGAATGATAGACAGAAAGAACAATAGACTGAATGATAGAAAGAATGATAGACAGAAGGATAGAAAGAATGATTAATAGAATATTAGATATAATTATAAAAATAACGATTGAAAGAAAGAATGATAGAAAGAAGGATAGAGAATGATAGACAGAGCAATAGAGAGAATGATAGAAAGAACAATAGAGAAAGAACAATTGATAGAAATAACTTTAGATAGAACGACAGAAAGAAAAAACGATAGATATAATGATAGAAAGAACGATTTATAAAAAAAATATTAATAGAATGGATGACAGATAGAACAATAGATAGAATGATAGAAAGAACAATTGATAGAAATAACTTTAGATTGAACAATAGATAAAATGATAGAAAGAACGATTTATATAAAAATATTAATAGAATAGATAACAGATAGAACGATGGAATGATAGAAAGAACAATTGATAGAAATAACTTTAGATAGAACGATATATAAAATGATAGAAAGAACGATTTATAAAAAAGAACGATAGATAGAATGATACAAAGAACAATAGATAGAATGAAAGAATGATAGATAGAATGATAGAATGAACTATATATAGAATGACAGAAAGAACAATAGAAAGAATGATTGAAAAAAGAAAAAAAACTATAGATATAATGATGTAATGAATGATTAATAGAATGATAGAAAGAATGATAGGAAAAAAGATGGATAGAAAGAGCATTAGACAATGATTGAAAGAACAAACAACAGAATGATATAAAGAACGATAGAAAGAACAATTGATAGAAATAAGGATAAATAGAAAAATAGAAAGAATGTTATAAAGAAGGATAGATAGAAAGAGCAGTAGAAAAAATAATCAATATACAAAATGATAGAGAAATGAACGATTTCTATAGAGCGATAGAACAATTTTATTATTAAAATGACAAATTGTCTAACGAATTGACGAATAAAACACTACTAATTCTAAATGCTGTGAATTTAGGCCTAAACTTTTATTTTATATTCATAATGTAATTGATATTAGGAGATTTGCTAAAGATTACATGCATACATGTATTTATAAACGCAATGTAATGGATAGCAACTTTCAGCTCATAAACTGTGCGCACGTATAATCAAGTTACAGCATATTTTCCAACAATCGCAACGCTGCAACATGCCAGCTTGTTCCTTTCAGGACCCCACAGGTACGGAAACATTTGTGAAACTTCAAAACCACACACACACACACACAGATTTGAAACGACACGGTAAAGATGGAGGACCACAAGCCAGTCTGACCGCTGTGGCAAAAGCATCTATTACATGCGCTGATGGCGACTCTCTCAGGGTGTGTCCACCAGCCTAATAGGCACTTTGAATTTCACTTTAGAACATCAAATCATTGCAAAAGTAAAACAAGCTTATACACACACACACACACACAAACAGAGCTCTCAAGGTTGGAAAAGTTGAACTTGTAGTCGTTTCAAAAGAAGCATGGCACGCAGTCTTTCAAGAAACCTCCATGTAACCTTGAATACACAACATTATGTAGGCGGCAAGCAAAAATGACTAAGAAACTAAAGCCTGGAGACCGAATGGGTTTGAAGTGCGGGCCGGCGAGTGTACAGAGTTCATTCCTGCAGTCACAAATCAGGCTGAATCAGGTTTACAGGCTCTCATATGGGCCACAGATTCAGATGGCTTTCATCAGCTGTCACCATACCGAGAGAGAGAGAAAGCATGAAAAAAGGAGAACGTCTAAGGAAAAAGTAAATCAAAGATTTGAATCTTTTACTTTCAAAGTGGATTCCACCATTAAAAAAAGAGCAATGTGTTAGCCTGTGTGTGACTGATGGAATGTGAGGGTTTGTGAGCGAGTATTCCTGGGGACAAAAGACAGAAAACAGAAGTGTTTCTCTCCAGTCATCTTAACTTGCTCACTTTTACCATCTCCATCCATTTTAGATCATCTTGACTCCTCTGTGACCCAGCTCTCTCTTGATCCTTTCCTGTAAGTAATACATTTTGTAACAAAGTGCAGCAATTGAAGGACAATCCCATTTGAGCAACCTGAGATACTGTATATACTGTGTTTAAAAGCCTAGGAAGGGAGCAAGACGAAGGCTGAAGAGAATAAACATACAAACTCTGTTCTTTCTATGGTAAGGATGGCTTAGAAGTCATGCCTATGTAGACAATTAAGGCCCTGGTATACTTTGTTCAGTTTAGGCAGCTTACTAGGTTTAAGAACAGTTTATGGGCCACATTTAAAAACAGGGCAAATTAGTGTGAGAACACAATCCCATAAAAGCGCTGATGGGAGTAGAAAGTTCTGCGGGCGATTTAATGAAAATTAAAGAAAACAAACATAGCCGGATCATTTCCATAATTACCAATTCTCTCGCTCTTCAGACAGGTAATCTTTCTCTCAAAATCGTTCAATACTGTTAAGTCAAGCCAGTGACTAAAATATCAACTTCACATTGTTTCTTTTAGTAGGATGAAAATAATCCTATTGAAATTGTGAACAAATTATACAGAAAGCGATCAAAGAACAATCAGTGTCAGTCAATCACAGCAGTGGGCGGTTCCACTAAATCCCACAGAAGACACGCCCCTTCAAACAGAGCATTCAAACCAGAGGCTAAAATCAGGCTAGGAACAATGCCTTTTATTTCTAAATTATGACTATTTTTGATCTAAAAAATATACTAACATTATAAGGGCAACCCAGGAAACATTATAAAATAACCCCATGTCAGGGGACCTTTAACAGATATTGGTGTTTTTAAAAATGAAGTGTGCATTAGATGATGGCAAATGCAAACTAAAATATGAGCTTATAGAATCTGGATGCATAAAACAGCATAAATATAAATATTTAAATATTCCAACACTAATCACAAGTGTGCAACACAGATTAAGGCATGACAGCTTCATGAAGTCACTCAATGAGGTGGAAACTAAGTGACAATAATAATGTGACACTATATCATTACTAACTAACTGACTTCTATTTGTATCTGCACATTACTGCTTCAGTATAATGGTAGTGGAATCATGTTGAACTAGTATTTCATCCACTGACCTGTGATCTCCTGCAGCAGAGGGCTTAATGTGGTCTGCCTTGTGAGTCGGAGTGTCAATGCACCAATCAATTCCTGCTCCACCTTCTCCACATGCTTTCCCTCCTCAGCATCAGCCGGACATGCTTCCTGGGCCATAGAGTACACATAAACCAGCAGCACCAGAAGATCATCCGTGCTCAGCTCACCAGAGTCAGAACCTGTTCCAGGCTCACTGGACTTTATGAGGGGAAGAAGTTGTTTCAGAACCTCTGCCAGGTCAGAGTCCCCCAAGGCCTGAAGAATGGAGACAAGACATTCATCAGCAATTTTAAGACTATTAAAAATGTAGAATCGCATCAATCAAACTACAGTGGTGACATTTATCCAGCAGGAATTACAAAGTTCTGCTTTAGTTATTTCCATGACACGATCAATCATTATGTCAGAGATCTCCACCGCACTCTTTTCCACTGTTGTGGCTTCACAAATGCTTTGCCGCATACCTCGGTTGTAACGAGTGGTTATTTCAGTCAAAGTTGCTCTTCTATCAGCTTAAATCAGTCAGGCCCATTCTCCTCTGATCTCTAGCATCAACAAGGCATTTTCGCCCACAGGACTGCCTCATACTGGATGTTTTTCCCTTTTCAAACCATTCTTTGTAAACCCTAGAAATGGTTGCGTGAAAATCCCAGTAACTGAGTGGATTGTGAAATACTCTGGCACCAACAACAATGCCACGCTCAAAATTGTTTAAATCACCTTTCTTTCCCATTCTGACATTCAGTTTGGAGTTCAGGAGATTGTCTTGACCAGGACCACACCCCTAAATGCATTGAAGCAACGGTCATGTGATTGGTTGATTAGATAATTGCATTAACGAGAAATTGAATAGGTGTTCCTAATAATCCTTTGGGTGAATTTATATACAAATACATAACAAATATTTTATTATATACTATTAAAAGGAATATTGATTGTCATTACACTGATAATAACATAAAAATGTACTGTAAATAATATTTATATTTAAAGTATATTATTTAACTATATGATGTATTTAACTCATAATCTGCATAGTTGCTGTCCATTTAAAAAAAGAAAAGTAAATAAGTCAAGAAGCTGCCCGAGAGTTCAAGATGCATTCCCAACCAACGTGAAGTGCAGATGACCCTGAAAAGTTTCCACAAATCTTTGTTGTGACATCTGTTTACGGGTAATGATATCAGAGCAAATTTAACTGCTCACAGGAAAAAAAACTGCTCAGTTTACACGAGGACAGACTGTTCAGATACACATCAACATGTTTGTGTGTGTTCGTGTGAGTCTGAGAATGATTGCATGCTTGTGTTGGAGCGTGTGAGTATTTGAAACCTACAAAATCTAATAACCTTGAGGATGGATTTCATATATGCAATGAAAAACGTCCCTATTGAGCACAGCAGAGCTGTTCTGCCCAACACAAACACGTTGTCTCTCTCTAGAGAGAGCTAAACTGGCCTTGCTTCAGAATCTCATATCTGAAAACTACAAAATCCTCCCTCTGAGCCTGGGAGTAGAATGACAACCAAACAATACATTCCAAAGCACTGAAACATGGAGTCTCGGCCCACTAGGCCCCCACGTGTCATCATTCCTTCTGGACATGAGTGGCCCACCTGAATCATCTTATGAGGTAACCATTATCAGTCAGAAGAGAAATAAAGGAGTGTGTTGTAGGATATTCTTTCAGACAAAATGAAATTCCACACCGTTAAGTCTGACGCACACACACGTTTTTTCACTCGGTAGAAATCGTGAGGAAATCGTTGATGCTCATATGGTCGTGGCTCACATTGTGTGAAAGCAATTTCGAGATGAGACAAGCACATAAAGAGCATGTTTAAAAAAATTGGGGAGTAATAAGCTATAGCAGCAACATTGAAAGCTTCAGTCTCCTTGTTGTGCCGTGTACCAGCTGCTTTGACACAATTATCAGGTTAACTGACTGGTAACGTGTGCAATATCTTACGACCTCTGGAGTATCTGAACTCATACAGTGTACGCCCACCTTTACCCCGCTTTAGTGGATGAGATTCCGCATTAGACCTCTAAGGACTGACCCATGTTGTACAGAATAGGGATAGAATTTAGATCTTTCTGATCTGTAGAATGTTCTTTCTTGGAATGAGGTCTGGGGGAACTCAAAGAGTTAGAGGAAGTTGAACCCCAACGGGCTAAATCAGATCTTTGTGCCATAACCTCCCAGCCAGAGCGCCTGGATACGAGGGACTCTTTCTCAATTGGATGGAATCATTCTAAAAGCAGGCCTGGATATGTAAGAGGTTGAACGATAGTGGATTTTACCGATAGCGATATTTAGTCCGCCATTGTAGCAGACCATCACGAGGGGTGCTTCTCAATTCTTATTTGTGCATCCCCGTTTCCCTTCCTCGTGCCTCAGCTCCACCCCCTGCAGGATGCGAGGGAAGGCTCCAAGGAAAGAAAACGAGAACGGAGGAATCATCGAATTAAAGTTTTGTTTTTTATTTTACTTTGGAATAGTTGATCACTCAAGGGTCACTTCACTGCGTCATCAGCAGCACTCAAAGGACCTGCCTTGTTGAAGTTTGGTTATTAAAGAAATTAAAATGATTGTGACTGACGTGAAGAGCGAGGAGGAGAATTGATATGTGCGTCACGTTTAGTCGATAAAACACTTCCGCAAAACATACAACTGTGCATCTTCGCTCATAACTCCTCTGGAAGCCTCCTCACTCCTCGATCCTCGCCTCTTCACGGTACAATTAGAGAATTGAGATGTCCTTCAAGATGGCTGAGCTCAATCGGTTTCCGGTTCATAGGATAAAGGATCGAGGATCGAGGAGACGAGGAGGGATATTGAGAAGCACCCCTGCTGTTAGAATTCTATTGACTCCCATTCATTTTGGCGTCATTTTGACAGTGAATAACTGTACATCTGAAGCGTCCAAAGACTCCATTTGGCTATTATTTATTTCTAAAGAAACACAACAATATATAAAAGGCTCCATTACTTTATATCTTCTTGTTATTGCCCTGTAGAAGCCGTTTGTGTAAAAATAGGCTAACGTCATAACCACGGGACTCTCTTTCGCACAGTAGAGAACTTACCGTATAGACAGGAGAAGCTCACAGCCAATCAGCCAGTCAGTGAGGAAATCGGGGGGACATGGAGGCATAAATCAAGGGAGAAAAGGGACAAAATATTTCAACAAGAGATTTGTTTCAGATTTCAATTCCGATTTGTCTTGGCACAGCTACTTGAAGTCTCTCAACTGTCAGACAGGTTGCTCACGTCACATCTACGCAGTCAAGCTCAGTTTGAACCAGCGCAGTTCGCTCAGTCATTAGTGCTTCTAATTGGATTCAGTTTTCTCCGTTGAAGTTTATGGGGTCGCTGTGTCCATTTTTTTACTGGTATCAAAGGTATCAAATGACTGCATTTCTAAGTAAATTAATGATTATACAAAAAATGTATTCGAACTATAGCATCAGGTTTGCTGTATTAGTTTGAGCCCTTTGAGTACAAGCTGATCGACCTAAACAACCTTTGCAAGCACATATGCGGGACACTGCACAGTTGCAATCTAACTCTCCGGATATGATGTTATCTAGAGTTAACACACATCCACGTGAGCACCACATCTTGTTCTGCAAAATTCTGAATCAAAGCCCAGATCCGTTTTTTACAATGAATAAAATTTGAGGGAAACAAGAACAAACTCCCTCAAAAGGGCACGTGACTCACTAGCCTTTTACCACAAAACACATTTTTATCCTTTGACATTGTGAAATAGAAGTCTTGCAGAACCCTTAGCCCAGATATTTGTGAAACAGAGCAGGTATTTTCCTTTCTACTTCATTTACAGGCCAAAGAAAGATTCTTTTATGATGCTGTCACTACATCATGATGGTAAGAGATATTCTGCAACATCTTTGACTGCAAATGTACCATAGTAACGTCTGTCCTACAAATTTCATAAAATTCCACAAATGCATTCGCCCCACTATGATTCTTTCCAAGAAAGTATAAACAGTGCCAGGGCTGTCATGCACCAATTGTTAAGGGAGTCCTGCCTCACTTAGTAGCCAAGCGAGATAGGACACGATCAGAGGAGAAACTAAACAAAACAAAACAAAAAACTTGGGGGTTGAATTTTTTTCAGCTTCAGAAGTTCAGAATTCTACTTGCCCTGCCAACAGTTTCACTGGCCCCAACACACACAAATAACAAATTCAAAATATAAATTAAAATGATTCAGAATTGTCAGTTTTAAACATATAATTTATACATTTTATCAAAAGAAAGTATGTAATAATATCTGGAAATTATGTCGTTAGTATAATTATACATTTTTATGAAATTTACAAGCAAAAGTCACAGAAAACCAAGGGTCTTATTTTAATGATCTAAGCGCATGGTCTAAAGCGCAGGGTGTCGGACTGAAGTTAGCAAAAAAACACTTGCGTCGCACCTGGCTCGCGCCGGGTGTATGATAGGGCCCCAAATGTTTAAGGCCTAAATAGGCAAGCAAGTAGGGAATGAATGAACAAACAAAAAATGTATTAAATTGAATGCTGCCCAAACTCTCTCACACTGGAATCGGGCCAACACTATCCTTATTGCTGAGCCCTGAAACTGTATAGTAATTACCCCACAAATTTTAGATGGGATAGTACAGAATGCAGTTTTTGTTAAGTGTGTTTAAAAGATGATTAGAGGTCAGCAGACTATTTTTGTTAATGTGAAAACTTGTCAGTATTTGTCTGCGTGAAAGTGCGTGTGCTTTTAAAAGCTCTTCTTTTGTATCCAGGGCCCTAATGGTCTGTGTTTGTGTTCTTTAGAGCACCTGACATCTGTGTGAGGGTCATGTTCACCTAATTGATCTGTTCAGTGACCTGCTGAGACACACACAAGCACTTGCTCACACACACAGCAGAAAATGCACAGATTTCAAATTTATAGCTGTTGACGTAGTGATCTGAGCCATTATTTCCCCCAATAGCATCCAGGGGTTTTCCTTCACAAAGTAAAATAAGGAATGGAGGAAAGTTGAAAAACTAAACTCTCAGTCCTCAGAGTCTGATTTTCTCTCTCCACCCATTCCTAACATTAGAAGTCTTCAGATTAATCAATTCATGAAATATGCAGAAAAACAAATGAGATCATGGCTGAAAAAAACACTTGGCCAAAAATCAAATAAATAAATAAATCAAGGGTTTGGTAACATGTGGCTAACAAAAAACCTGGATACAGGGGCGTAGCAACTGGGGGGGTGGGGGGAGGACACGTCCCCCGCACTTTTAGAAACAGATGATTCTGTCCCCCGCATTTACTTTTTGACCCAGCACCACTATTTCAGCCCGTGTTCTCTGATTTGTTACTTAGACTTGAGTGAACTAACATTCAGCCAATCACAGCACGAATCATCTATTGGGCGCATCTGCCATAAGTGTATTTTTATGGTAAAGACAGCATGCAGAATGCATATTCTATATTGGCACAATGCATATTGGCTGACCTTTGAAGCATTAAATAAAGTCATTAGCCTCAGAACAATATATATATATATATATATATATATATATATATATATATAAGTCACTCCTTTTATAATATACACAACCTACTTTTCCTTTCTTAATAAACCCAAAACCAAAACAAGATGTTTAAGCAATAAAAAGTGATGTGGTATTTCTCTAAAACAGCAGTTAGCCTTGCTATAGTTTAGTAGATAAAAACTGTCAGTGGCTAAAGGCCTGTGTGGTTGATAACTAAAGTCATAGGAAACAATTAAGAGAGCAGACGCCACCACTACATGTTACTGCTGCTATTAACTACAATTAGCTAATTGAGCCCTATTGTCGCTACATGCTACAACAACCATTAGCTGCAATTACTGATAAACAGGGGTTCAGTTAAGCTTATATGGAAATTGTATCACCACACTGTCGGCATTAAGCATAATTCTGTTTCACTGAACTGTTAATTTCTTGGTAAATAATGTAAACAAAACTAAATGTACAATATAAGTGAAATCATTGGTCTGAGATGTAATAGTTTAGCCCAAGAGATTCACAGATTTCTGAAGGCAAATTTACCATTTTAGAATAGAGTACAACAGTGCCCGTACACTTTTTCAGCGGCATTGGTACCACAAGTATTTTCCCATTTATTTTCCCTCAGGGATTTTAAAAAGTCTTCATTTAAGAGTTATAAGCCATGAACCAAACCAACCAGCAACACGGTGAATCACAATTGCAAACTTGAAAATCAGACAAAGGTATACACACTCAAAAAAATAACTCTTTGAATGAACATAAAAAAATCATGGAAAGGATTTCCACATGATTAACTTGCTTTATTTCAGCATTATGCAATTATGTTATTCCAATTTAATGTACTTACGTTGGGTCAACTTAATTTATTAAGGTTTATTTAAGTTATTTACTATAGTTGGGCACAGCTTAATTAAACAGTGTGAATTTAATAAGGGTCCCTTTCATGATTCAGGTATTCAAATTCATTTATACATTCATCCAATGCTGTTTATTTTATTTTAATGTCACACATAAATTATTAAATGACTATAGTCATTTATTAACTACCAATAGCAAGCTTAAGCATCTTAAACAATAAGATTTACTTGCTTTATCTGGTAAAGCACATGCTATGACCATTGTTGAATCAGTCTTCAACCTAACCAAATCGTTTACTCTTCTCCTCAATGGTAACCCACTGTAATTTAAATGGTTCAATAATTGCAATGTAGTTTAACATTAAACACAATTACGCACTACTAAGTCTTCCCCTTTTCTTATTTTCTTAAAAACCCATAAAATAACACTTAATTTTAACATGTATTCTCTCTTAATTCAACCAAATGCAAAGCATGCTGGGAACTAACAAGCACCGCCCAGTTTCAATTAATGCAACATAAATCGATCATGTAAGCAAACACAAACTGATTAAGTAAACTTAAACTGTACATATTTAAGCAGATTGAACACAATCAAATTAAGTTGGGGCAAAATGGCAGTTGACTCGCACTATACTGCCACCGTCTGGATGTAAGAATTTTTTACTTAACATAAATGGTTTGTGTTTAGACAACACATTAGGATTTTGTACTGTTAAGTTGAGACATAATTACATACACCTTAATAGAAAAAAACATTTCAAGTCAAAAAACACAATTATTATAAGTAAGCTAAATATAAATATATTATGTAAAGTGCACAACCTTCCTAGTTCATTTTTTTGAGTGCAGGACTGTTTAATTAATGGGTTTAATAAGGGAAAGAACCAATGAATCTTTGCCAATGACTGACTGACAGACTTTAACTGTCAAGTGATCTTTTTTTTCTTCTCAAAATTCTAATTACATGATGTGCAGATTAATTAATCTAATTATTTGCAAATTAATCTCAAGTCACATTTGTTTGAGGAATTATTCCCAAAAGATTTAAAGTCATCATTTTGTTAAATGAGAAAAGCATTAAATAGACAGTACAAAACGTAGCTTTTTATTATTATTATTTCAACAGAATTTATTTCAAATAAACTTTTGGGCCACAACTGCCATGTTTTTTTTCAGACGCTATCTGAATTTGATATTTAGAAATATACAGAGCAAAACAATTTGGTTTTATGGAGAACATCTTTCAAAATACAGTATCTTCTTCTAAGTCATACAGGTTTGAAAGGACATGACTTGAGGTTGAGTAAATGTAAATAAACAGTTTTCATTTTTGAGCAAACTTTCCCCAGAATATGAAATCATTTTTTTAATGAAGTGATATTTTAAAACAGAAACTAAAGCTGCCAGTAGGTGGTGATAAATGTGTAAATGAGAAAGTAATTGGCTGTGTTCGAAATAGCCCCCTAATGAACAAATGAACATGTTTCAACTAATGATTTCAACAAAAGCTTATATCATAAATTAACAACCTATTAGCTCACAGTAGGTCTGTCTTTAAAGGTTTATAAGTTATCATTCAAAATTAATTCCTTTACGGAGAAAATGAATTAGAGTTTTACTTACAAGAACTAACAATAAAATATGTGCAATGTAAACACTCAAAATTGCACAAAATTCCTACAATGAAAGAACAAGTCTCGTAAGCCAATAATTGAAATAGGCGTGCAGTTTCGTTCCACCCTTTGTCCCTCATCCAATCACGAGGGTCTGCCAGACCACGCCTGTAATGGCTTGCTGTCTCCGACAGGAAATTAACTCCAGATGGGCCTCTAGAGGGAGCTGACCCTGCTGTGTGTTTTAGTATGAGTGTGTGAGAGTGTCTATCCAGTTTGGCACTAACCAAAACCAGGTGCCTTTCTCCACACAATGGAGCCCTTCTACGGCCCTCAGGGCAGCAGGGACTCTGGGGTAAGATAGTGGGAGACGGGCCTTTTATGGGGAGGGGGTACTGTTGTTGTGGGCACACCACTGGAGGAATGTTGTTGATGTGTGTATGTTTGATGCCTGAAGCCTTTTATAAGACGGGCTGTAAAAACAGAGCACCCTAAGAATACTCGTTGCTGTCAAGAGGTTACAACCAGCCAAAAATAAGCTCTGCGTATGAAAGCATCATGTCAGTAAGTGAGGCAAGACTGGACACTTATTTATACTACTCATTAAATCATAATACAATCGAGTAATAAAAGTTATAACTTCATTAGTCATTGGATTCTCACTCCCTTTTTATCTTAGAGGGACAGTACAACCCCCAAATCCATCATTATTCAGGCCTACTTGCTTTCATGTCGTTTCTAACCTGCACGACTTTCTTTCTTCAACTAAACACAAATGGAGAAATTCGAAGACTGTTCTGGTCTTTTCCAAGCAATTAAGGAATGGATGAGGGATGGAAAAGCACAATTAAAACATCACCATATGACCCCTAGACTATATTCCAAGTAAATAGCTCTAGTCTATGTAAAGAAGAGAATTACATTTAAGACATCATTCACTGACAATAAGCTACTCAGGAACCACTATGACCAGATCATTGAGTTTTGAAACTTGAAATCCGATTCCAAACCAATCTGATTCGTAAATGAATCATTCATACAAGTTTAGGGAGCTATTAATCATTGAAAAGATATGACTAATGATTTGTTCATGAAACACTTACTCATGAAATATCAAAAAGATTTGTCAATTTAAAGATTTTTGGTGACCAACAAACACACATACACACTGGTTTACCATCTTTGTGAGGACTCTCCATAGACGTAATGGTTTTTATACTGTACAAACTGAATATTTTATGCCCTTACACTGCCTCTACCCCTAAAACTACCCATCACAGGAAACATTCTGCATTTTTACATTTAAAAAAAAAATCATTCTGTATAATTTATAAGAATGTTATGGGGACCTCATTTTATGTCCCCACAGTGACACAAGTCCCCATCGGATTAAGAAACCACACACACACGATGTAGGCCAGCATATCATTCTTTAGGACAAAAATACACTAAGTGAGAATGTCACATGCCACTGCTTTCCACCATAGCAGTTCATTAGCATTACGGCAACCATCAGAATGACACACCACAATAAAAGCAAAAGAAAACCTGAAAACAATTGTGAGCAAGAAAGACAAGACAATGATGTGCTGTCAAGAATGGCAACCCAGCCTCAACATTATAGATGCTTGATGGTATCATGGACATTGTCACAACACAATTCAGGTCTTCAATATTGATGTAGGGGCTCTCGAAAGAAACTGGGACTCTCTTTGATCAATATAGGATACTTTCAGCCAAACGGTCCAGTTTCTTTAGAGTAAGGGCTTCCCTATCTAAATGAACAGGACTATAGCCAAAGCTGGGGGCAGATCCCAGATCTGATGTGGTTTATGACCACAGGACCTGGTTTTATTCTGTAGAAGCAGAGATGATAGGTGGTGAGTGAATATATAGAGGGGCTGTAGGAAACACATGATCAATGTAGTGGCGACACAATATAGATGAGGCAATATAGTGAGACACAGACAGTCTGAGTCCAGAACTCATTTCATCAATCAGGCTGCGCACGGCCTCCTTATACCTGATCAAAGCCATTTCGTCCAGCTCATTGAGTCCAACTCTCTGGAGTTTATGGAGATGAAACCCAGTCCGCACATGCCACACCAGCAGCACATAAGTGTGTGTGGAAAAAAATGACGACCAACTTTAGAAAAAGTAAAATGACTAATTAATTAGTTAACATACTACAGTAATACACTACTGTTTAAACCCAGGGTTTTGGATTAGTAAGATTTTTCTTCAGCAAGGACACAATCAAATGTTCAAAACTGACAGTAAAGACCTTTACTATGTTATTATATTTTAAATAAATGCTGTATTAACCCAAACAGTTAACTGGATCCATTGACTTCTATAGGAAAACAAAATACTATGGAAGTCAATGGATCCAGTTAACTATTTGTTTCTTTGAGAAAGAAATCCATACAGGTTTGAAACAACTTGAGGGTGAGTATATGATGACAGAATTTTCATTTTGAAGTGAACTATCTCTTTAAATGGTATACAAAGCATAAATATTGGAAACCTGTATGTTTTCCTGCTTTTGCATTCACCCCAAATGCTGTATTCTGTTTGTACACACCGAGCAAACTTAACACACTTGATGGCTGAATGTATTAACATTTTTATTATAGGATTGCCTCAGTTGTGTTGAGTTTGGTTGTCATGGATGACACTAGGACACAATTCAATCTGTCCACAGAAAAAGACTAAAACAGATGGATGAGTAGATGGGATGAATATGAGATGAAGAGGAGAGGAAGGGGTTTTTTTAATGCAAGAAGAGAAAGATATTGAAATGTATGCAAAAGATATCTAAAGAAATGTAGGGATATGAATGGAGTGTCGGCGTAGGCGGTTTACACAGATGAGAGAGATAACTGCACAGTTAATGAGATGCTCTTAAAGGTAATGCTAGATATAGCTGATGGATGTTCTCCTAAAGGTAAAGGCAGATGGTCTGGCCTTTATCAGGGAAGTTTATGTAAGAACATCCTCATGAATCTTGTCTTTTAAACATGAGCCACCCTCCGCTCTCTCAAGTGTGTGTGTGCTGTACGTGCAGCATAGACCAGGTCACCTTGATATACTAAAACTCTTATACCATATACCAATGACAAATAAAGGTACAAATATAGTTTGTTTCTCAAAGCCTATAGTGAGCCATTAAATCATGCTGATGATGTCTAAAAATGCTGTTAATAAGGCAAATAGCTAGCTGTTTTTGGGTTTCACTCTTGCCATTTCTAACAGTCAGCAGCAAAACTATGCTGTCTTGTAAGATTTTGACCACAATCTACACCAACATCACATATTGTAAGACACGCCTAGAATGATGAGAGTCAATTCCGGCAAGTCTGATACGGTGTTATTTTAGTACTTAGTATAAGTTGCCAGAAAGAGTTTTAGCTAACCCTCGGATATTAAAATATGCTACGCTAATGATTAAAAAAAGTTGAATCCAAGGTTATAATCAGGAAAATGTTTATATATGGTTATAAAACTATTATTAACATATTTATTTCGTATTTTTTTAATTATAAATAATATTTTTGTTCCTAGTGTATCAAGTAAGTAACTAGCTTAGCAACATGCTAACATCAGGCTTACTGGAATTGACTGTCAGTATTAGTTGAGTACAATAAAACAAAAAGTTTTTCAAAAGGACCACAGCTAGTGAGGTATATAGACAGAACATTCACTTATGAAGTTACTTTTTACTTAGCATCCTGATCTTGCCCAAGATATCTACCTATGCAGACAGCAGACAATGTGGCAGCTTGCTAGGGTTTGGATCAGAGCCATTGTCCTTTACCTCAAAAACAAACAATGTGCCACGTCTTGTCTGTTTGACAGGTCCAGCGGTTTCGAACAAGGCCAGACCATCTGATAAAGGCAGACCAGAACAGCTGCGGTTTCGATGTGATTTGTGCCGTTGGATGAGAACAATGCAGTATGCAAAATAATCAATGCAGCGTAATGCTGTTTTTGCTGCAGTATGCAAACACACACTTGTGCTTTCCATCTCTTTCTTTCACAGCGAACAAATAAACAGAGTAAGAACATCCCAGTAAATACCCCCATTCTCTTCTCTGTAATTGTATGGTTATGCTAACGGTATCATTTAGTTTAGACAGTGTTTACAGACATGCACACAATCGAGTAGAGTTGACAGGCCACACTCCCCGCAGTGTCACCGCTGACCATATGATGGCCACTGTGACATGGCTCTGAAACCACATCCAAACACACACGCGAAAACACGTACACGTCTGTTATGTGAGCGGTTAAACTGGTGAATACAGCTAAATATTCTGTTAATGCAGCCAATAAAATCCTAATATATACATATATATATATATATATATATATATATATATATATTAAAAAATCAATTTTTCTTAGTATAATCAACAAATTATGGAAATATTGTTTCCCAATGCCAGTGTAAAAAATAATTCTTAGCATAAAACAAACTATGAAAGATTGTTCTCCATTGCCAGTGTAAAAATAAAATTATTTTTAAATTATTAATTTACTTTCTTTTAATTGCAAGTTTTTTTCCCCAACTGTGTCAAATTCAAGTTTATTTTTCATAATTATGACTATATCTCACAATGAGTTTATTACAGAGGTGGAATCAGTCATATATATATAAAAAAATCCAAAATATTTATCATTTTTAACTCATTTTTAAAATAGAGACAATATCTCTGCTCCAAATGTTCTTCAAGTTTATGTTTTTCAACATATCATTAGAGTGTGTTGCATTTCCATGGACGCATAAGGTATTTTGAGATTCGTTTTGTCTTTATTTGCTATTCAACAATGTAAGAAAAATGCAGATATACACAAAACACACTATAGCCTGCTACTCAACTAAAATTCTCTTTCGCTCCCAGTTACAAACACACACAGGAACAATGATACACTTTGACCTAATAATTAATGACAGACTAAAACACCAAAACACACCTAACAAAACAGTACTCTACAAAACACACACACACACACACACACACACAAAGTCTGCAATGTGAGGGGTTAAACTTCACCATCTGATTCCACACAGTCAGAGGTTTGAGTTCAGAGAGAGAGAGAGAGAGAGAGAGAGAGAGAGAGAGAGAGAGAGAGAGAGAGAGAGAGAGAGAGAGAGAGAGAGAGAGAGCGAGAGAGATGTGTGTGTATGTGTGTGCATATTCAGAGAAAACCAGGTTTCAAAATAAGAGTTTTGTAACACATAAATCTCCTCCAGCCATATAGACGCACACATATATATATATACATGTACTTGTAAAAAAACATATTATTTTAAATGTGTTATTTTAATATTTTTAATATAATGATGAAAACCATTTTGCACATTTTTTTGTGTGTGTATATATATATATATATATTTATACACATATATGTGCAAAATGGTCTTCATCATTATATTAAAAAGTTTAAAATAACACGTTTAAAATAAGAAATTTTAGTACATGAACTGAATGAACTGGCTTTGGAAGAAGCAGTCTATAGGTGGCAGCGAAAGACCACGTAGTTAGATTTCATTCAGAGGTGTGTGTGTGTGTGTGTGTGTGTGTTTATAAGCATGTACTCTATGTTTTGCATATTTTGTTGGTAATAAAAAGATTAATTGCAGGGGATTAAACTTTGAAATGCGTGTCTGTTTTTCAGCATCTGTTTACTGCGTCCTGGCACACCTAAACTGTCTAAACATTTACAATCCTTCCATTCAGGTATATAAACAGGAAATTACTCCGTAAACTCACACACAAACTCACATCAGTGTACTTTTACGGCGTAAATCTCTAATAGAAATGAGTCAAACACAGTTTATGCTTTAAAACATAATTCTGACTTTCAGCTAATTTTGCTTCAGGGCAAGAATGCAAACAAGCACCTTTATGATTAAGACGTTACTCAGAGGAGCACACAGCGATCAGAGAGATGTCTTGGGGGGGTTACTGTACATCCTGCTGGGTTGTAGGGAAATTTGGTCATTTGTTCCCGGCAACCGCTGGATGAGTCAATGCAGAATTGGGTTTTTTTTTTATGGTCACTTCATATTTAACGTTGTTATCATAACACTGTACAGTTTTAGGGAGGAACAAGAGTCTAAAAAGAGGACAAACTGAGGAATGCACACCCTCTCTGTCACAAACATGCATAAACAAAACAACAAACTGCTGAAATGCTGTGTATCATATGGCTCAGTTAGCTAAACAAGTGCAGGCAACTTCTGCTATCATTTAGAAAGAGAGAGAGAGAGAACAGATGAAAACAGAAGCCAAAATCAGCATGTCGTGGTTAATCAGTCTGTCTGTTTTCATTCTCTCTGCTTTCTCTTCATCTCCCACACATTCACAGAGAGATTCGGCATCTGAACAATCTGAATTTTCACAGCGACAGGATGAGACCAAATTTGGTTAGAGAGGAGATCAATACACTATATGCAACTGCACAGGGCACAGCCAACCGCATTTTTATTCAGCAGTTTTTTCATTTTCAGTTTTGGTCTAGGGCAAGATTCAAGGCAAGATTCAGACAAATGTCAAAAATATAATTTGTTAGAATTTATCTTTAAGAATATTTTTTAGAGTAAAGAAAATTATACTGGTTTATAATATAAAATATTAATATAAATTAATTAATAATAAATAAATAATATATATATATATATATATATATATATATATATATATATATGTTTCAATGTAAAAATTGAAACATTGCAACATGTCAACAAGTCATTAAACTCTTCTTTTATCAGGTAATGATCATATTGTGGTTGAACAATATGGGATTTTTCAGGAACTGAAACTTAAACGTTTTTAATTAGTCTAACCATGAATATTTACTAATGGTTGACGGGATGAAACCCTGTGTCTTTTCTAAGAGTGTGTTTTCAGAGCTGATGATGGGCAGAAGATTGAGTGTGTTCTGCTCTGTCTCCATCTGCTCAATGCACACAGTCAGCAGAGCCGTTTGATTGACACATGGAGCTGCTGCGCTGAGCACGCCGTGGGAATCCAGCATGCCATGGAAGAGGAACCAAGCGGTTCTGCTAAATTGTAAATAATACACTAGTTGTACACATCCTTCTGTTATATCGGTGGTGTCCTAACAAGATTTAAACATGATGCCAGCAAGGGGAGCTTGTCATGGAGATTGAGAGAGTGACATACTGATGGGCCGAGAGAGCACCGGTCGGGACAGCAGGACAATGCAGCACTTGAAACAAACACAAACAAATGTGCGCACAAACCAACTTTCCCATGAGACAAGAAAACAAGTTAAACAGCAATAAACTCTTTTAATTTTCTTTTAAAAAGCATTTATTAAGGACCATGTTGTTCTCATTTCTCATCAAATCACTTTTGAACCCTTATTAGTCTCTCTTGCTCTTTAAGTCTTTCCCTCTGACCTTTTGTTTTCTCATTTATCTGTATTACGGCTTTCTTAATCACACTGGATGTTGTAACTTCATTAAAAGTCTTCTTCCTCACCCAAACAACTAACACTAGTTCATGTAGACCTCGCTGGAGCTCTGGCCAACATATTCCAGTAAAATCATCTCCCGCCTGTCCGTCTGGAAATCTGGGAATTACTCCATAACGATCATGAAATCACTATAATAATTTTAGGAAAGATCACCAAATCTGCTTTAAAAAGTAAACATGTAAAAACGTCCCACAACACACATTATAATATCTTGTCTGTCCCACACCCTGATTAACTGATATAACAGAGAGAACAGACAGATAAAGTTAAATAAGGATAACTACAGTTATGAAAGGAGATAGACTGTAGATTTTTTTTTCTTTAACATAGATGGAATACTGCATTAAATCAATAGGCTTTGTGTGTGTGTGTGTGTGTGTGCGTGTGTGCGTGGTGACGAAATGTCCTCACAAAGATGGCAATATCCAAAACCCTTGTCCTTGGGACATAGGACTTTGGAAATAGCATTTTGGAAAAAAGCTTATAAATCATACTAAGTGATGTTTTTTGAAAATGTAAAAATGCAGAATGTTTTCTTTGATAGTAAAAAAAATCATTGACTCTATGGATAGTTCCCATAAAACATGAAAACACAACATTATTAAGAGCAACAGTCTAAATAAGCTATAAATAAATGCTTAGGTGTCTCGTCCATCAGCTGATCTCATATTCACTATGATTACGAAGAAAATGTACGACTTAAAACAAATAAAGGCCTTCTGAAGCAAAACGATGAGTTTGTGTGAGAAAATTATTCATATTTAAAACTTAAAGTAAAATAGATTCTGGCCAAATGAGCATACGGATTCAAGTTAAGTGTAAAGCGCAACTTATGTAAGTTTTAATATGTACTGCTGATATTTACACTACGCCACGACGCACTACGCTACTTCTGACGTCATAAGTTTTGTAAGTTGACTGCGTAAGGCAGTTTGGCCGGAAGCTCGAATTTTACTGGTGGCTACACTTTTTATGACATCATAAGCAATCCATTTATTTATATAGACATTATCAAAGCAGAGTAAATTACAAGAACACGAACACACACACACACACAGTCATTATCAAAGCAGAGTAAATTACAAGAACACACACAAGCGCACACACAAAGAAGAGTAAATTACAAAAAACAAACTCACAGAATGGATACAAGAGTGAGTCTTTTAAACACGCACCAATTAAGGACAGGAAGAGTCAAGACAGTTGCTCATAAGAATTGAGGACGAGAACAACTTGCATTAAGGGCAATGGAATGATATTGTATCCCTTTAATTACTGAAAGGTTTGCTGCGTATGCATATATTAAAGAAAGGCAAACAGGCACAATAAAAAAATAACTTATGAAAATAATGACTTTAAAATATAAATTTAATGTGGTTTAATGAGTTTAATGTGGAAAATAAGAGAAATAACTGACAAACACAATGTAAACCTGAATAAGTTGGCAAAACTCAAATAATCTGAGGTAATCAGATACATACATTTTTTGTTTAGTTAATAAACGTAACCTTTAAGTAAGCAGAACTTGCAGATTTCTATTTCGTACTCAAATATGTCAAGTATGAGTAAGCTAATTCATACACAAATTTATCAAAATTATCATGTACTCTCAACTTAAATATGTTTAATCATGGAAACTTGCTAACATGCTAACTTTAACCAGCTAACAGCTAATTCAATAAATGCTACATTGCTAATTGGTAACACAATGTTTGATAGCATGCTGAATGAGTACAGCAAAATAAAACTTTTAACATATACTGTTGTCAAACCAAGCTCCAATTGATAGCCAAGCGGTATATGCATCATGGTAGACGATGGCGATGAGAAATAGAAAGTCACAGTTATTTGGATGGAACAAATTTGTATAATTTGAGTTGGCTCTACTCAAACCAATTAATTATTTTGAGTGTTAGGGTTTACAGTGCTGTACAGGAATGTAAAGGAAAATGGATTAAAATCAAGAAAGAGCGAAAAGAAAAAGAATATAGCGACCTGTCGACAGAAACTAATAAAGAAAAGAAAAGGGCCGCATGTGGAGAGTGTGTGCTGGACTCATTGCCCCCCTCCCCAAACAGCTTCATAATTAGCGGTTGCACACTAGCCTCATTTGGGTTACTTTCATTCCTTTTATTTTTCCCTCTTTTCCATGGAAAACAACAACACATGCAAACACACATGGCACTACTCATCTGTTCTCCCCTAAACGAGAGAGAGAGAGGGAAACAAGGAGAACATGGGTCCCCCTCAGCCTCATGTGTGGGACAATACACATCTGAAGTTACAGTCTTCTCTCTGAATTTATCTTTCCCTTAGTCCCATCTTTCCCCATCCGGCCGTCATGAGTCTCACGGGCGGAAAAGCGTTTGGCTAAGTCAAATATCAAAACCACACATAGATTCAAATTTGTGTTTAGCTGTGGAGCCACGCCACACAAATGGAAATCAAATTGATGTCAGACACATCGAGCATGTGGCGCTTTAGAGCCGTGCTTAGCGCTGACGCATAGGCCTGCCTCAAATCCATGTTTACGACTCAAGACATCTCCAAATGACACGCACGTCTCTCTGAGCTGAGTCTAACTCTAAGAGACAGACACCACACGCTAAAACCACACAGGAAGAGCACGAGTGTCTCTAATTACGGAGGTCAATTAGATAATGGACAAGTGGGAAGGAGGGAGGGGTGAGATACATATACTGCATGAGAGAGATGGAGGGATGAGATTCAAAGACTCAAAGGGAAGAGAGACATTAAGAAATGTGGCTTGTGGCTTTACCCAAAAATATATTATTGTACTACACACCTTATCATTGAACTCAATTTAAACGAACTTAAGCTGGACAATGCACTATTCTCTTTTAGAGCTGCTAGCCGAAACAAACTTTGTTGCATTATTTTTCTGTTCTTACTTTAAAGCTGATGTGAAACAATCTGTTTTGTAAAAGGCGCTGATTTGAAAAAAAGGTCATTTGACTAGATGCAACTGTTATCGTTAAATGTTTTTTAACATTTAGAGCACTTCGTAATTCTTATTTACAATATACTTATAATATATGCTGTTCTTTTGAAATATCCATTTATCAAAGAATCCTGAAAATGTTGTATTAAAGTTTACACAAAAATATTAAAGTAGTTCACTTGAAAAAAAAACAAAAAACTTTTGTTGATAATTTACTCACCCCCATGTCATCCAAGATGTCCATGTCATTCTTTCTTCAGTCGAAAAGAAATTAAGGTTTTTGATGAAAACATTCCAGCATTTTTCTCCATATAATGCACATCACCGGTAACCAAACAGTTCAAGGTTCAAAAGAGTTTCAGACTGTCCAAAGGGCTTTAAACGATTCGAGACGATGAATAAGGGTCTTATCAAGCGAAACGATCGCTCATTTAATAAATAAATAACAAAATTTAAGTTTTATAAGCTCAAATGGTCACCTTGCTCTGTTCTGTGATGCGTGTTCGTGACTCTCCTGTTCGAACTCTTTCATCAAAATGAACTAATCTTTTCCAGAGTCAATTAGTTCATTTCGTTTGTTGAATGAACCAAATGACACGAAAAAATATTTGTTCATTTTGATAAACGAGTTCGAACAGGAGAGTCACAAACCTGCGTCACAGATCAGGGTGACCATTTGAGCATTGACCATTTCGTTTCGCTTGATAAGACCCTTATTCATCGTCTGGCATCGTTTAAACCTTTTTGAACAGTTTGCAGTTTGCACTGAAACTGTCTTTAGGACCTTGAACCGTTTGGTTCCCATTGAAGTCCATTATGGAGAAAAATCCTGAATGTCATCATCAAAAACCTTAATTTCTTTTCGACTGAACAACATGGACATCTTGGATGACATGGGGTAAATTATCAGCAAAAGTTTTTTTTTTTTTTTAAAGTGAACTACTCCTTTAAGCACAACAATACTTTTCGACTAATAATAAGAAATGATTCTTGAGCACCAAATCAGCATATTAGAATGATCATGTGACACTGACGACTGGCGTAATGATGCAGAAAATGCTGTTCTGTCACCACAGAAGTAAATTATTTCTTTTAATTTATATATAAAAATAGAAAATGTCTCATTAAAAATGTATATATTTTACAATATCGTGGTTTTATCAAATATCAAATATACAGGTGAACATATGAGATCCTTAAATGGGTCTCTGCCAATTTAGAGTCTAAATAGTAAGCCACATAATACCAACCAACCAAATAATTACATCCATACATGTGCATGATTTGTATATATATTTCCTACATTTTTACTTTATTTCTGCATTTTGTTTATTCCATGCAGGTTAGCTGCACAAACCCAGGTTTTGTCAGGCTCATGAAACCATAAATGAGTCACAGAGCGAGAATGATAGAGATAGGGCAGAAAAAAAATGTATCCTAGCTTTCAGAAGGAGTAAAATAGGCAAACGTGACGTGATGTTTTGAGGGATGCTGCACAGAGGCTCAATGCAGACCAGCAGCAGAGAAGAAACATTTAAATACTTCCAGACACATCAGCACAGAGCCTGAGGCCTCTCCACCTCCTCTGTGTCCTGCTGTCAATCAGAGTTACTGTGTGTGTGTGTGTGTGTGTGTGTGAGTGTGTGTGGGGGTGGAGATGAAGATGAGTGGGAGTAGTGAAGCTGAAGGCTAGTGCCAAAAAAACATTAAAAAAAAAACCTTCAAGGCAGATGAGTTTAATTTTCTCTCTGCTTCAAATGAACACAGTCCAAATGTATGCGTAAACAAAGCCCGAAACGAAAGGGAAACAACATGAAAGTGGCTTGCTTTCTCCGGCACTCATGTTTCTTCACAAACCATGAGAGCCACGTCAAGCTGAAACCCAGACACCATGAACGATAATCAAAACGCACGCACACACACACACACACACCACTGCCAGTGCAGAAAAACTGGAACAGATGCAGACAAATGTCTAATGAAACAGTTCACTCAAAGAGAAAAAAAGATCTGTCATTATTTACTCACCCTAATGATGTCTTTCCATGCCTATATTACTTTATTTCTTCTGGGAAAAACAAAATGGGAAATTATGGAGTATATTTATGATGCTCAATGTCAATGACACCTAATGCAATGAGTTTGCGTGTGTCTCAGGACTGAACTCAACTTGGCAGGGTTAAATGCACATATGCAATTGAGATGAACAGAAATTGTAAAGTTTCCATCATAGAATGTTTTTTCATTTCTCAGATTAGTATATATATCTATGTCACATCATCTTAGTATATCTAATAGTAAAACTTTCATTAATTAAAATTTTAATTAAAAGCCAAATACCATTTTACTTGGGTTAGAGTTATATTGTTTTAAAAGATTAGTTGACCCAAAAATGAATATGAATATTCTGTCATCATTAACGCGCACTCATGTCATTCCAAACCAGTTTTCCTCAGTGGAACATAAAAGAAATTTCAAGAAAAATCCCCAAAATAATAAAAATGATTTGACCAGAACTGTTTGATTACCAACATTTTTAAAAAGTCTTCTTTTATGTTCAGCAGAAGAAAGTAAGTCATACAGTTTTGGAACAACTTGAGGGTTAATAAATGATAACAGAATATTCATATTCATTTTTGGGACCCTCTTTAAAATGCTAAATTTATGCTTACACAAGTTGTATGGACTTATGATTGCTTTTTGTCCATCTTGAAGCATGACAGCCCTAATTACAAAATAAGAGCTTCACAATCTCTTCTTATGTGTATCTTATGTGTATAAACAGTCAGAATAAAAAGACAGTCATTCGGGTTTGGAACGACATGAGGGTAAGTAAATGGTGACAGAATATTAATTTTGGGTGAACTACTCCTTGCAACACACAAAAAAAAAACAAAAAAATCTAGACATCTGGACCCTTGGAGCTGTTTCATTTTAACTGTGACTTAAAGCCACAGTACCCTGAAACTAATCAGAATTAATTACATTACTCAACCACTTCACTGCCAATCAGAGCGCAGAACTACAACCGCTGAGAAGAAAATTCCCAGGATGCTCGGGATTCTGGCTAAGCTATGCGATGAGAGAATTAACCTGCGTCTCACTGACCGCAACTGACCCAGGACAACCCATTACATGACACAACAGTCCAATATCTCTCTCCCTCACACACACAGCCTAAGGCTTGAGAGGAACGTGGGGGCAGGACAAAGGAAGGCTGTGTTTGAAGGTGATATATTAATGAAGGTGGATGTCACTATTTGAATCTGGGAATAATTAAAAATGTGTGTGTGTGTGAGTGAGAGAGAGAGTGTGGCTTGAGAAAACTATTTGTGACTAAGCTTTAATGGAAAACTAAAATTGTTTACCAAAATCATAGGGACGGTACGTACTGCTTATTCATCGCCAGAGAAATTGAATATTCAAGTTCTGGAACCTGAAACCAGCTCTATATGAGAGCTCTCTGTTGGCGCTTGCAAACGGCTTGATGAAAGCAGAGCATTGTGGGGGATTTTCAAAAGTCAGCAGTGTCCAACTGGAGCGAACTCACTTCAGCCCGACGCCAGCTTGTCCGCAGACGCACACACAAAGGTGAAAAGACACAGACCACCTTGAGATACTCGACACACAGTCGTTGTGGCGGTACAGACTGTCAGTAAAACCAAAACACTAACCTGATTCACCATTCAGCACGTTTTCACACCTTAGCCAAGAATGCATATGCACATACAGTACAGACACAAGCATATGTCTGATCTTTATGCTAAACCACACACATGCTGCATTCAGTAAGACTTATACATTATGAATTATAGATACAGGCTTCACAGATGATGTTACCAGAAGATATGCATCATATGCATACATGCATCAAAACTGTACACCTGACCACTGGACATTCGAAGTGGTTTTAAACGTGTTTGAGGAGAAGCTGTTCTAATCAGGTCTTGGTTTGGTTTCCTTTGGGAGAAATTTTTATTTCAAATCAATAAGCATGAGCCCCAGAGAAATGTCAGCACGTTCTCTGAAGAGATGCTGGACACTCTCATAGCAGTCTGACAGCCGACAGCCTTCGAGTGCTGAAAAACACTGAGAGGCCAATGTTGACCAGGACATGTCTGTTCAATATTTTTTGGTTCAGAATAAAAGTAAATAAAATCATATTTTACTCAAGGACGCATTAAATACAACAAAAGTGACAGTTAAGACATTAATAGTATTACAAAACTAATTTTGAACTTTTCTATTCATTAAACAAACAATCCTGTAAAATATATATCACAGTTTCCCCAAAAATATTAAGCAGCACAACTGTTTTCCACATTGATAATACTAAGAAATGTTTCGTGTGCAGCAAATCATCCAATTAAAATGATTTCTAAAGATCATGTGACAATGATGCTGAAAATTCAGCCTCTGAATTTGAAGATTTTAAAACATTCAAATAAAATAGTTATTTTAAAGGGTTAGTTCACCCAAAAATGAAAATTCCGATTCTGACAGATCTCATTCCCCATTGATTAAGGAAAAAAAAAATACATACTATGGTAGTCAATGGGGAATGAGATCTGTTTGATTAAAACATTCTTCCAAATATCTTCCTTTGTGTTCAGCAGAACAAATAAACACAAAGAAGTTTGGAACAACATGAGGGTGAGTAAATACTGACAGAATTTTCATTTTTGGGTGAACTAACCCTTTAAATTGCAATATTAGTCACAATATAATTCACAATATAACTGTGATCAAAGTGTTTTTATGTTTTCTGAGACTAATGACATGAAGTTTATACTATTTATACTATAAAAAGTAGTATAAAAAAACATATTTAACTGGTTTAAATAAAAAAGAAAACGGGAATAAAAATGGTCTAAGTCTTTTAGACCAAACCCATTTGCATTGACCACCAACAACATACCCACAGAAGATTCATGAAAATGGAAAATGGATTTAAGAACTTGAAGAAATCAAGAAATTAGGAGTCCCACATAATGTCTATCTTTAGCTTTTCCTTTGATCTCTGATTTATCTGACGCACACAGACTATGTCAAACTTGTTCTTCGTTCAGCTGCGTTGCATTAGCAGGCACATGAGGCATATACACACACAGAGAGCTGATATACAAACACACACAAAAAGACTGCCATATAAGCGCAGGTCATATGCAAAGGCACTGAAAAACAAATCCACGAAGGATGTTACTTCACAAACACAGCTGTGTGAGGAGGTCAGGTGTGTAAGAAAGATGTAAGCTGCACATGAGCATGCGTCTCTGTGTTTGTGGGGTTTTATAGATTTTATAGCAGTGTGTGGTCAGTTGATGTATGTTGTGTGTGTATATGCGAGTGTGGGCGTTTACACTGGAGGGTGAGAGGGAGTACGAGAGATATTGAAACTTCCTGTTAGGAGTAAACGGGTTGTGTCTTGTTTCCGGCAGTAATCCGTTCCCCCTAAACACAGGAAGGCGGACAGGCTAAATAAGTCATCTCACACACACTTAAGCGCTGGCTTGACTCTGGCCAGAACTCTTCTCTCATGTGTATTATCTTGTCAGAGCCTTATATGATGCACTCTATGTATCAAACTCTTGAATACGATATATAGCTTGTATTATGAGGGGATAGCTAACCACCTCCTACAGTGCACAACAGTGTTCATTTAACACTCTGCCCAGAGTTTACATAATTCACACTTTTAGGTGTTAATTTAACACTGGGGATTTTGATGTATAGCCAAGTCTTTCAAAGGCTTGTAGGTTAGAGTCTTCCTCAGCATTAAATGCCAGAATGAGATGGTCTAGTTATTCCTCATGACTACAACATTGCTTTAACTACTATGTCCTAACATTGAAATTAATACTTTGATGAAATTAACTTATTGTGTACATGCATGTTTTTACATTGTACTTAAATAAAAAAAAAATACCTGTAAGTAATTACATCTTAACCCACTCTTAAATACCCAAACCACCACACCTGTCCCTAGTCTTACTCGTATCACAACTCAATAGCAGCTCAAGTGTTTTACAATACAAGTACTTTGTACTTATTTTTCAATGTAAGCACATAGTACTTAAAGCCACTTAATATAAAGTGGGACCAAAAATCTGTCAAATAACTAGATTTCTATATTGATACAGTGAATGACAACTGTCTGTGGTCTCCCAGTGGCTTATATTATAGCCAGTTTAGTGTTAAGGGGATAGCTCACCCAAAAAATAAATTTCTGTCGTCATTTACTCACCCTGGTGTAATTCCAAACCTGTAAGACTTTTGTTCAGCTTCAGAACACACATTCAGCTATTTTAATGAAATCTAAGAGCTTTCTGTCCATCTCTTCACAACTACCAATTTGATGCTTCAAAAAGTTCATAAAGAGATCATAAAACTAATTTAAAATGAAAATGAACATTTTCTGAAGAGACACGATCACTTTATTTGATGGGCAGATTTTCACGTATAAACATTCATCAATGTGCACACACATAAGTTGTGATAAATGGAAGCTCAAGCATACTTGCTTCACATACAATACATGAACCAATGTGAGTCTCGTGTGTAACGGAGCACGCCTGCATCTGAAATCGCATACTGTCTGAGCTGTTACTTTACTCATTTATTGAGGAACAAACTTCACAACCATTAAAAAGCATTACTAGAGCCAATGTTTTAAAATGCAGTTTCCTATTCATAGCAAAGTAGTGCATTGTATTGGTAATTATACAGTCTTTGACATACTGCTTCCGCAGCTGACACTTTACTATCCAATGAGACCTTTGTCTAGGGTTAGTCATATTTGGGCAAAGAACAGCAACTGATGTTGTAGGTCACATGACAGCGCCGACAGGGCAGATGTAATATGACCAGACTGTAATCATATTACACATTTTATTAAAGGGTTAGTTCACCCAAAAATGAAAATTCTGTCAGTATTAGGTAGTCAATGGGGAATGAGATCTATTTGATTAAAACATTCTTCCAAATATCTTCCTTTGTGTTCAGCAGAACAAATAAACACATAGAGGTTTGGAACAACATGAAGGTGAGTAAATACTGACAGAATTTTCATTTTTGGGTGAACTAACCCTTTAATGGTCAAGAAGTTCTTTATCAAATGCAGTACATCCTCTGACAGAGAATTCCAACAGCTAAGAGAGTAGACAGATAAGATGAGAAAGATGAGAGGAAATAAAGAAGGAAGTCAACAGATGAACGATCAAAGCAGCAGAGAGATGAAATGATTCAAATTAAAACATTAGAGTGACAGATTTATAAAGAAAGCGAGAGAGACTGTAACTCTTGCAAGCTGGGACCGGCTCCAGGGAACGTGTTTTTTAGGGTTTGTGAGGACTGTCAGATAGAGCAGCAGGAAAAACAATGGTGTTTGGACACCAGGTCAAAACCGAATATGCTCACGCCCGCGCACACATGAGCCACAAGCACATTCACACTGTAACAACGCCACGCAGCCTACTCCCACTGCATTCACCCATGTGTGTGGAGGAGGCAAAACAAGCTTGTTGTGTTAGTGAGGTCAGAAATTGTACAGAAAGTGTCTCTGCGTGTGTGTTAGTGCGGATACAGTTAGATATAATCCAGGACGAGGCAGTAGGCTCCAGGCAGAGGGGAGTGGGTTGACCTAAGGGTGGGTTAGGAGTTCAGAGGTCAAAGGTGAAACGCCATAACTTTGTCTGTGTTCGTGTTAATGACGGCCTGGAGCCAATGATGCAGTTTAACAGAGTGCGTAAATGTGCGTTATCCATCTCTCTTCAAAAACAAAAAGAAAGACAGAAAAGATGTATTCGGCTCCTGACGTGTCTGTACGAAGAATTAGTTTTGTCTGTGAATTCATGAGATATATAAGAGACATAATGAGATAGTGTAGATAGATGAAGAAAGGTCAAACATTTTTCTACTATTTTCTTATATCTTCTATATAACCATAATTAAGTGAAAAGTAATAACATATTGTTTCATAAACCTTGACTAGCTAACACTTCTTAATCATTATTTTCAAAAACATCATATGTTGGGTGCACCATATGACCTTGATTTAGCGGACATAGGCCTTTTAAATATTGATTATATTTAACAAATGACTTTTTCCTAAGAAATAATAATAATAATAGGGAAAAAAAGGATTATCAATATATATATATATCAAAATGTTTTTTTAATTTAAAAACTACATGTACAACATAGAAAAGGTATATTCAAGTCATTGATTTTGGATTTTTTAAATTAAATTTATAGATTTGGAAAGAAAATAGTGTCCAATCATTGGACCACCTTTATTCTCCTAGTGGTAAGTCTGGAATCTTATGTCACTGTAGGAGTAATTTTAACATATACTGTATTTGGCTAAACGGTAACAGTATAAGTGAACAAATAGTTGTTTTTGCAAGAAATCCAACCACAAAATGTTTTATACATTACATGACCATGTATTAATGCCCATCTTCAATAATATGCTGACCTCAACATTTTAGTCACCATCAGTGCAAATTTTTATCTTTTATCTTCACTATCAGCCATTTGCCGATTGTTTAAAAACAGCCAATAATCAGTGTCGATTAAAAACATGTAGGACTGCAACTTATACTGTGTGTAAAGAGAACGTCTCTTGTGTTGAATTTAGAGCTATTGAAGTTAATGCAACAATAATGTTAAAGCAGGGTCTATTTGACCCTATAAATCACCCGTAGCTCAAGTCAGGGTTGCCAGGTCCATGGTTTTTCCCTACACCAAACATTATTTGTTGCGTGCCTTCCATACAATAGCTTTGTGCTTTGTAACTTCTGATTAGAAAAAGTTTCAGCTTTCAAATTGTGTCCATATTATCATGAAACTCAAACAATAAAAGGCATTTCAATGCTCTTAAATGTGTCGTGACGGATCAATGTAGCACCTCAGTTCAAGAGGCAGTGCAGAACGCAATTCTTTTCTTCCATTTTAATTCAAGTTAAAGCACAAACAAACATGCATGAACATCAAAAGGCAAGTTGAAAGATAAAGTTCAACTTACTGAAATCATGTCTCATGTAATCACTCAATCAGTGTTTCGACTACGTAAAGGCGTCAAATAAAACAATGTCTCGTAATGTTGCATTTACCAGAAGGTTTAGATCTCAGTACAAGAAAGAAAGAGATCAGAAGTCTTTGTAGAGTTCTGATAAGTTAAAAGGACTCAAACTGAGCTCAAGCAGAATGAATCCCTGATAGTGTGTGGGGTGGAGGAAGTCAAAGGTCACAGGTCCACAACTGAGGTATTAAGAGCACATTTACCACACAATTAATCATACCCTCGGTTAGCCACCCGCACCACTGCCCTTTGAGGGACCTCAGCAACACACAGCATCTTAAAAAACATCTTACACTACATAGATAGATAAGACCAGCATCATTATTACGTAAAGGCCTTGTCATGTAATCCGATCACAAGTTGTCAGGCAAATTGATTGCTGTTTACAATGGCTAGTAACATGCGTTTGTTGTGATCGGATTTCCAGGGGTCTCTGATTTTGTTCATGCATAAATCACTTGTCAGTGTGCCTAAAGTAAAAGTTCTTTTTTGGCACAATTACATTTCCTTAATAGCCTAAACACAGGATTTACTCCCTTCAAACTTAAATTGGAATGTCACTGTTACAGTCATGTAACAGTGACATTCCGACTTCCCGAACACACACACACACACAAACTATGTATGCGTACAGCCTAAGCAAAGGCTGGATATACTGTAGGCTAAAATATTTGTTTGTCAAATACATACAGAGCTTGACAGCTGTTAGGTTACCACATAACCAGCACTTGATTTGTCTTTAAATCTGTTTTGCATCCATTGCTGCTTAAAGGAACAATATATAGGCTTTTTCGCCACAAGAGGGCGCAGTTTTTTAACAATAACAAAGCGTAGGTTGATGACGCAGTGATGAGCTGTATGATTGGACTTGCTGTCAAGTTGGTGGATCTAATAATGTTTATGGATTAGTGCAAACATTCATGTTTTCTAACATTACAGTGGTATGAAGCAGGTCGCGATTGCTAAAGAGGCAGATATCACACGGATATAAAGGAATAAGGACGTTTAATTCTACCAAACTACCCGCGAGTGCTGGATTACTCACACAGGTCAGTTTATTAGACAAATTAAACTTGTAAGGTAAGTTAACGCAGCGCTGCTTCACTTGGTCTAATGTTACACTATCACACTAAACGGCATTTAAATGTGTATTGAAAGTTATGTTAAACTACGTGGTAATTCGTTTGGTATACGAAACTAGCAGTAAGCTAGATCAACATTATGGTCTATGTTTGAAAGAAACAAGAACCTGCGTGCCGCTGAACGTTACACACTATGCAGTTGTCCACGTCTGTTGCCATGGTTACGTCGTGGTTATGGCAGTATGAAAGGAAACCGAGGATACCGCGGATATTGCGTCATTGAAAGGCGACTTTTTTTCCCCAGCGCTGCCACTTATATAAAATTGGAATTTCTCTGAAATAAAAAGTCTTTGGAGACTTTTGGGATATTGTAAGTACACAACTCAAGGAAATATATCACACCGTGCAGGTGATTTTTGGATATTTTATTACAGAATTCGTACATATTGTACCTTTAAACAATTGGACACCACAACTGTGTAGCTAAATAAGAATCTGCAAATTAATGCTTGACGAAAAAAAGCTGTAAACACTTTAATATCCATCATTAATGATTTATCCCATCCACCCGCAATAAATCAGAAGGTTATTTATTTCTTTATTATGTGTCCCGTCTGACTCGCGGATTATTCCCAGTGCGATATAACCACAATCCGCGAATCACTATCGCATAGCATATGTGACATTTCAAGCAGAACACTCTTTGTTACTTTAGTTGAACCAGAATACGGACCAGCAACCACCTACAATGCCCTGGGCATCATGGTGGCTCATTTATGGGCAAGCTACTCACATTTTCTTCACTACATGAAAAAATCGAATTAAATAATACAAGACTGGTAAATAACTCCAGCGCTTTGTCCATTGGGAACTGATTGGATTTGAAAAAAACATGTTTGACACCATAATGGCAATGTTTTGAAAAAAAAAAGAAAAACTGACATTTAGTATGAATATAATTACTCACTCTGTATGCTGGGCTGTGAGGTAACGGGAATGGGTGAAAGAGAGTACTTGTTGACAGCTCTTCTTGACCACAACACCCTCTTCAGCAAACACACTCTCACATACACACATTCCCCCTGCCAGGGCTGCACACCATCAAGACTCAAAGGCATGATGCCCATCTTTCCTCAACTTTGTGTCAGCTTATTAACACTAAGCTGTTCTCTAAAACCTTCTTAGTGGGACAGCAGAAGCCAAAGAAACCAAACATGTCAAAAGTCACAGCCATAGTCAACAAATCATAGCATTATCTGCAGCCAAGGCCACAGCTTTAGCAAGGACACAGTCACCTCCCAACTCCTGTTTTTAAAGCCAGACTTCACTATAAAATCCAAATTAAAATTGAATCTTTTTATGGAATATTGTAGTGTTTCTTATAAATTATCCATGCATATCATTATTGTTGAGATCACAGTAGTAGTAAACCACTATCATCCAATCAATTCCCAATGGGCAAAATCAATTCAATGGGGGGTGGTGATGGCGTAGTGGATTAGACACATGCCTTTGGTGTGAGAGACCCAGGTTCGAATCAACTGTGAGACACCAATGTGTCCCTGAGCAAGACACTTAGCCCCTAGTTGCTCCAGAGGCGTGCAACCTCTGACATATATATTGTAAGTCGCTTTGGATAAAAGCGTCAGCTAAGTGAATAAATTTAATGTAATGTAATTCCATCCCAATTTTTCGTGTTCGAGAAGCAGTCTCACTCTGATATATGTCACAATAGGGAAGAAAAGACTATAGACTTCCTCAAGATGGAAGAATAAATGAACAAAACTTAATATCAAACTCTAATTGAAATCAACTGTGAGGAGTATCTACAAGTTTCGTTAAAAATAGATCACATTACTCACTAAAAATAGATTATCATAACCAACAGATGTTTGCTATGTATTTTTAATACTTCTTTAGAGTATCATTCCATTATATCAAACTTTATTGAAGTCAACTGTGAGCTGCTATCAATGTAAATGTGTTCCAAATCTGTCACTTCTGAGCTTCCATGGTGGATAGGATTATGTTGTCTATGTAGGCAGTGGACAGCTCACTAGTTTTCAGAACAGATCTATAGACTCAGAGCAGAAGGGCGAGTCCTGGTTGGATGGGTGCCTTTATTAACATTATCCAGCTTTCCCATGCTCCACCCCAGAAGGGTGAAAGGGGTAACTGCAGACCTGAAGAATGAGCCTGTCTCATGCCAGTATTTTCAAAAACAGAATTTCAGCCTCTGGTTTCAGAAATCCAGCTTGCAAATATCAGAGAGAAAAAAAAACATCAAATGGAAAATAAAATGAAACAATAAACAAGGGAAGAGAGAGAGAAAGAGAGTGGAAGAAAAATAACTTATTTATTACTTCATCAGGGATCAGGGAAAAATCAAGGATCCTGTTACTGATGGTGTTTAGAGTGCAAACAGAAACTTGCACTATGTGCTCAAGGCTGAATGCGGATATTTGATGTCCCAGTGAGAGCCTTATAATTACTGAATATTAACGTTTGGGGGCACAGATACACACAAGCATGCACACACACTGGGTAACCTTAGGACAATCACACTCAAAGAGCTCTCTAAAACTTCAGGAGACAAACTTCTATTTAAGGCTTCATAAAGACCTACTTATGTCTTGCATATAAAATCCCATTCAAAAGTTTGCGGTTGGTAAGATTTTTAAGAAATGTTTTGAAAGGAGACTCATATGCTCACAAAAATAGAGCAAAAAAGCAATGTTGTGAAATATTATTATAATTTAAAAACCTGTCAAATTAAATTATATAATAACTCTTTCAAAACATTTTAAAATGTAATTTATTCCTGGAATGGCAAAGCTGATTTTTTTTCAGCATCATTACTCCAGTCTTCAGAAATCATTCTAATATGCTGACTTACAGCTCAAGAAACATTTCTTACAATCATCAATGTTGAAAACAGTTGTGCTACTTAATATTTTTGTAACGGCATTTATTTGAAATAGAAATCTTTTGTAACAATAGGGTCTTTACTGTCACTTTTGACCATTTTAATGCATCCATTTCGTATTAACTTGTTAATTTCTTAAAAAAAATAATAATAATAAAAAAAAATAAAAAAAATCTCACCCCAAACTTTTGAGCAGTATTAAATGTACAATACATACTTATTATGCAAGTATGTACTATTACATAGTCACAATTACATAGTAATATTGTCTACTGCATGTTATTTAATCTCCTTTTAAACACTTCCAGTATATTTAAATAGAAACCTGATTTTTGTATGGGATAGTTTCCCCCAAAACTCATCATTTAAACTTAAATTTACTCCATACAATCCATTTGTGTTCCGCAGAAGAAAGTCATAAAAGTTTTAAACGAGTGATGCCATTTTATTTTTGGGTGAACTATCTCTTTAATAAAAGCAGAGATGTAGCATGCATTAGCACAACTCTTTTTTTGTGTGATTAACATGATGTTTTAAACGTTAGTAAACACCTTTTCTCTATGATTTTTTCCCCAGAGCAATAATGCCCAAAGGAGAGTTGAAGGTTTATAAGCTTGAGTGCTGATTGCTGTTTAGCTGTTTGGTGGTTTGGCTGATGTGGCCAGTCTGGCTTGCTTCTGCCTCATGTTTTTCCTGATTTATAATGAGTTCCTATGGGCTGAGCTTACCCGCTGTTCTCTTTACAGCCGCAGGAACCAGAAACTCTATCAAAAACAGTCTGTGAAAACTAATAATGGACAAGAGAGAGGATATTAGTCTGGAACGCTCTTTTTTTTGCATGTTCTAGTGTGGTTAAGATATTTTGATAACTTCAATCCTCTAATAAATTTTTATCCCAAATCTCTCATAAGACCTTCATTTTGCGTCTCTTCTCTCTTGGCTCGCTGTTTTCCACATTTCCCATTAGGGTTTCTGTCCTTTCTCTCTACCCACGTCTCCCTCACTCCCTTTGTCCTCAACATATTTGACCCTTGACCTGTGATGTGATGCACACGCGTGCATCCGCCCCAGACGGGCCTCAGTGAAAGCATTTCCTTTTCTCTTTTGCGTCCTCAGAGAGCTAAACACCCACTGGAGTACTTCGATCCAAGCTGCCTCGCAACTCTACTGATGCTTAAAGAATCTCTCTGTTTTTTCCCCCAAAGCCAAACACAGAGTGTTTACTGAGTGCTGTTGCCAGTTAGGCTGTTTAGACTGTTTACTCACTCACTGCACCTGCAGACACCAGAGGAAACGTCTCGCTTACATATGGTAACCCTTTCCCTGAGGAAGGGATCAGAGACGTAGGTCCTAAAACTTTGGGTTCTGTCCACGTAAAAACTCAAAGCGCGGACGGGGCAGAGCAAAGTCAGGGCTGGGTCTGCCTCCTCCAAAGGCAGCGCTTGCAGGTTCAATACCTGGTCCCTGAAGGGAGTGGTAGGAACCTTGGGCACATAGCCAGGCTCGGGTCTTAATACCACATGGTTGTCACCCGGCCCGAAACACCCGCACTGCTGTGAAGAGAAATCTTCGTAGAAGGCTTGTAGATTCATTTAAACAGCATCGAAGTGTTGGCTCCGAAGCAAAAAAAAATGAAATTCAATCCCAGCAACTGCTCGTTTATACCCGCGCTAACAAGATCGTGCAACTGATGCAAATGATGGCAACCCAATGTGTATTGGCTTGTTTTAGTTTCTCTCGAAGTAGATTTCCTCTCTAGCGAGAATCCTATTGGTCAGTCATGACTTACATTGTAGAGATTGACCGACAGGGAACTATAGAGAGGATATTACCAACAGCAGAACACAATCACTGAGCTTAAAGTGACCAGTACAATTTGCATTACGCCACGTTTACACAAAGCCGGGTATTTAGCAAAACGAATATTTTCCCCCTCTCCGTTTTCAAAAATAACATCGTTCACACACCCGCATAAATACGCCGTCGAGCACCATCATAACTATGCCAAAGCTATTGGCGGCAGTGTAGGGGTTAAGGATAAAGCCATGCAAGCCAATCAGAATCCTCAGAATCGACAAGAGAGAACCTAAAACGTCGTTTCTCCCAGTTTACACGGCAACACATAACCGCCGTTTTCAGAAATCTCCACTTTGGCCGGAGTTTTTAGAAATAATCGTTTTCTGTGATAAAAACGCCGTTTTCGTGTAAATGAGAGGACAAAACGCAGAGAAATATCTGCGTTTTCCCATCGTGTAAACGCGGCCTAAGATACAATGTAAAAATGTATATACTACATAGAAGCGGATATTCTGATAATCTAAATAATGTAACATTTGTATCACACATGTTTGCTCAAAACAAGCCAGTGCTTATTATGAAAAAAAAGCTCCTTAGAATCTGACAAAGACAGACAGACATTTGGTTAGTTGCCTGGTCAGATGGATATCTCAGTGGATGGATGGATGGATGGATGGATGGATGGATGGATGGATCAGTAGTTAGAAGAGAGGATAGATTGATTACTGGATAGATTCGTAGACAGATGAGGGGATTGATAGACGAATGGATGGATCAGTGAATAGATGAATGAATGAGTGGATGGATCGGTATAAGGATGAGTGAATGGATCAGTAGATGGATAAGTAGATGGACCTGCAGATGGATCTGATTTTTTAAGTTTTTCTTTTAAAGGGACAATGCATGTTAATGAACATTAGTATAAAATACTAAATGTTAACAAGGCTGATCATAGCAACATTTCTAATTAACATCCGTAGTCCCTAGGCAAGAATGCACAAGGACAAATACTCAAATGGATGGATGGATAGATGGATACATGAATAAATTAATGTATGAATGAATACTGCAGATGTATTGAATGGATGTACTAAATAATAGATGTATGGATGAAAATATTGATGAAATAAAGGATGGATGGATGCCAGATTCTCATAACTGATAAAGTATTTATTCTAGAGTATAGAGTGATATCACTGGAGACTGAAGTGCTAGAATACACCGTGAAATCTATTACACATACAGGAGCTTTACGTAACTACTGCCACAGAACAGTGCCAAAGAAAAATTGCTATGAACTAAATACATAGATTATCCTGCTCTAATATTAATGGAGATGGACACTTCGGGACACATAACTGGTTTAACATGATTTCTGGTGATTCTCTGAGATTCAAGAGCTGTTTCAGCAAATATCGATCGTCCTTTAATGCCATGAATACTCGCACAGTATGTACTAGACAAAGAGACAGTAAAGGAGAGCCCTACAGAAATCACTTAATCTTTAAGTCTCAAAATAGAGTAAAGATATGTAGTGCATTGCATTCAGGATGTCATAAAACAGAACTCTATAGCCTGTTATAAACAGATCAGTGAGCTGTGTGATTGGCTAACCTGCAGGAGGAGTCTCTCAAAAGCAAGGCAGGCGTCCCAGCACGGGAGAGCGGGATGACGGAGAGCTTGAGCAGCAGCCAGTCCCAGCTGTAGGACCCCACTGTGACTTTCCAGAGCCCCCCAACTGTCCCGAAACAACTGAACATATGAACAAAGCTGTTCGGCTGTAACCCGGCCTGAGAAAAGAGAGGAAAACATAAGCATCTTATTCAAGTTGTCTGGATTCAACAGTTACACAAAACAACATTCAGTCATTCTGAATTCAGTGTTTACCTTCATCAGTATCTTTGGTGTCAAACAAAACTTCAAACATTGTTTGAACTCCAGAGAAAATGTACTACAGTCCCCTTCGATGCAAATTACCAACACACAGATTTACTGGGCATACGCACGCACACACACACCATGTTCTTATGAACTACACAAGACTATAATATTACTAGGAACTGACTCAACATAACTCGATATGTGTGTACGTTTATTTGCGAATGTATGTGCATGTTTAGTTGTAACAACTGAAATAAAATGATTTTTTTAATTACTGAAGTAAAACCATCTTTACTTTGTGAAAGTATGAAGTGATGCCTAAATTGTAAATTACTACAATTTTAAATTGAAAATTGTAAATTACTAAAAAATTATCTTTTGAACAAGTTTTTTTTTTCGTGATTACCTTAAACTGATTCACAACTAAAACATAAAATGCCTCATGAGAATTTCTTGGAACACTTCTAAACTAATTGTTGTTTTAACCAGTTCATTGAAACAGGCAGACCATTCACTCTCAGAAAAAAAGGTACAAAAGCTGTCACACCTTTTCAAAAGGTACACTTTTGTACCTAAAGGGTGCATTTTGGTACCTTAATGGTACAAATATGTACCATGAAAGTACCAATATGCACCCTTAAGGTACCAATATGCACCCTTTAGGTACCAATATGCACCCTTTAGGTACAAAAGTGTACCTTTTGAAAAGGTACCGCCCCAGTGACAGCTTTTGTACCTTTTTTTCTGAGAGTGTTCGAGTTAATTAATTCACTAAAATTATTTGGACCTTCCAATGCTAATCAAAGCAGAGGTTTATTGAGTTTAATTTTAACAGAATAATACCTAAACAGGCACACTATGGCAGGCAGAGGAGATCATTTTACCTTCGTAAAATTATCCCAATCAGCACACCGCTGTTCAAACACACCATCAAACCACAACATACACGCTTTGGTTTCTCCATCTGTGTTGAAACTGTGCATCTGGAAGAATGATGGACCTAATGTTCACACTGATTGGTAATGTAACACCATGTATGACATACAAGCCAAAAATATAAGTGTGTGATTAAGGCTGATGTATCTCACACAGTCAAGATGTTTGTCTGTGGTCATCTTCTGAGCTTATTTATTACATTGGCACAGTTAAGACAAAAACACTTCAACTCAGAAACACATCCTCACTGACCCTGGAGTTTTTTTTAGGTGTTATTATGGGTTGAGATGGAGAGAGGGAAAGAGAAATATATGTTATGTAGTTCAGCAGCTTATTCCATTTCTGTCTTTTTAACCAATTGGTTATCCTTTCAGCTAATAATAAATATGAAAAACAAAAATGTATATCCAAGTCATATCTAATTTCATGTTTTTAATACGGCAACTGTATTTCTGTACAATTACATCATATTGTAAAACATGCTCAAATTTCTAAAGATAAAAGTTTGGAAAACACAGAAAAGAAAAGAAAAAAGAAGAAGAAGAAGGAGGAAAAATGGGGTGAGGAGTGGAGGCTGGGGTGTTAACATTGAGACAGGGGGTTGGGTTCACATTAATACATACAGCCACCGGAAGTGAGAGTATAGCCTGTGCTCCAATGCAGCCAATGTTTGCTTTAACTCAGCCAAACACACAACCACACAAACAAGAGACCGAAAAGAGTGCGGACAGAATGAAAGCTGGCTAGAAAATTACTAGAACAAGCAATGCACCAAAAGCAGAAATCAGGCAGACATCCAGAGGGCAGTTACATGATAGAAGGTTGAGATTGAATCATTGGCGGGCTGAGCAGCGAGCCCTGTGGTTCCTCTTAGGGTCATTTTCTTAAGATGACAGGATCACAAGCTCCAACCTCATTATGGTCCAAATTTCACAAGCACACAATTAATTTTTATTTTGTAACCGTGCCTCTCGAGAAACACTTACTTCTATGGGCGTAATTAATTAAAAAAATAGAAAGAAATTAAATCACAACGGTTAATGAGACGTCAAGGTGTAGAATTAGGACATGCACATCAGACAGCATTCTTGCAGACAAAAATGTCAAACTCTAGGTGGGGGTAAATGGGAAAACTGACTTCCAGAACTGGATGTGCAAGTCTAGAGATGGTTTAGTTTATGGGTCTAGAACCTTCTCCAACTACAGCAAACTAATTGCCTAAAAATCTCTGCAGGGCAGAGAGCAGATGCACATGAAATCTGTTTGACAACTGGCAAAACAAAAAGACAGTTAGGCTAATTTAAAAAGGCAGAACCACTAACCCCATAAAGCCTTTTTCTCAATAATGAGCCCTTCGCCAGCTCATTTGTATGCAATGAATCAGGGAAAATGCAGTGCTCTGATGTCTATGGCCACATTCTGAAGGTGGCTAGGTTAGGGAAAATGGTGGCACTGTCTAGTAACCCCAATCAGATTTTGCCAGCTCATAAAATAATGTTGAGAATGGATTTTGTTCCAGAAATATCCAAAGACTGAAAAGGGCTATTGTAGATTGAGTCAGCTTTAAAAAGCTCTAGCAAAATACTCAAGAATCACTCAGCATAATGTGCCGGGAACAAGTTTACCAGGAAAAAGGAAGAGTGAGAGAGAGAGAGAGAGAGATGCTCCAAAGCAGACCGAAATCTGGAAGAAAAATAAGAGAGACACGGAGGACTAACCATCGCATAACCATGAAACAAGGGCTGAACGTACATAAACACACACAGGGCAGCAATGACCCTGAGTATGTACACGCAGACAAGCACACGCAGGTTTACATGGCAAAAAAGACCACCAGAGTTCACATTCATGCAAAAATGAAGACCACCAGAGCACACTTTACGACAGCCAATCAGAATAATGCTTCTGATGCTACAAGATGAAGCAAAACAAAATCTATAACAGCTGTGACTGCATTGCAAAGAAATATAATGTGTGTTTGTGTGTGTGTGTGCGTGTCTTGTTCTGTTTGATACGCAGTATGATTGTTCTGGCACTGTAAAAGTTCTGTTGGCTTGGAGATCAGGAAATAACTGTGATCCAGCGAGAAAGGTTGGCTAAAGTTTCTGTACTGTAATAGTGTGTGTGTGATTTGGAAGAACAGCCTTGTGTGTTTTTGAATCAGAACCATGTTTAGCCATACAAACCCATATTGGTATCGTGATATTCTCTTTCTCTCCTAAACAAAAAACACAGCGACTGATGTGGATGTTTTTACACAAAACAGAAGGGCATTGGATTCATCGGATTTGACAGTTAAATGTGGAAAAAACACACATAAAACAAACCCCACAGAAACAGCAAAAGGGCTGTCTTGTTTGCATTCGTAAGGCCATAAATGAGATGACCTGCAACAACTTCAGACAAGATTCAGTTATGAACTGTGCCCCTGTCATTTAGGTTCTGTGCCTTTTCTAGGTATTGTAAATTCAAGTTATTAATTGTGCTGATTGACTGAACAGTTAAACCATGGGTGTGTTCACACTTCAGTTTGGATCACTTGGATATTTTGAACCAGATTAAAGAAGAAAATCATACATTTAGTCCTGGTTTTCTTAATGTTCACACTGTCATTTTTAACACCAAAGAAAAAAAAACCTTTTATGTTGTATTTTTTGCGACGGAGCTTACTGAACATCCAAAACATTGCTGTGTTCTGGACTAAGCGCACTCATTGTATGTGTATACATATGATGGTATTTTGACCAGCTGAGAACTCATAAAGAGCTTATAAAACATGTACAGGAGTAATTCCTCCATTGAAAAAAAAAATAAGTTCTGCTGCAAGGAGACATGGTGAAGTCTGACATCTGTAATGGGCAACATTGTGACTATTATGGGGGAAAAAACAGGCATGCTTGGGCATGTGATACATATGATACATGTCCTGTATTTGGTTTGTTTGATGTCTTTGGTCTGTGTTACACTCATATTTCCAGCACCAGAGTTTGTTTGGACCACCTTTTCAGGCGTCTCGGTCCGCTAGTTTGGCGCACACCAGGGATAGGATGGCAGCGTTCACACTTGTTCAATTGAACTGCACTAACAGAGCAATCGCACCATGTTTCATTTTAATTGAAACTAAAAACTTGTCAAGACTGAGAATATCCTAAAATGGTAGAACTACTAACTAAAACTGATGTTAAACGGTTACATTAAAGCTGTTTAAAGTAAAAATGATCAAGCTAAACTAAAACAAATGCAGCAACAGGCAAACCCAAACCTTTAGTTTTTCCACAAGTCATCTACTCTACTCCTTTTCAACTCCAACACACTAATTACACTGATTATAGCTATTGTGTTCGTGAGTAAGAGCTCTGTGAACGTCTTACATGCCTGTGCGTATTTTTACCCCTCATTTCAGACTCTATTGTTTAACTTATGAACAGCAGAGCACCTCTAGAACATATGCGAGCATGTGATCCCAACATGAGGTTCATATTTCCTCAGTGGTTATGGGCGTTCTACCCATACGTAGTGTTACTTTCTGTCTGAAGGGGGTGCTGTGGGTCCTTGACTAAAACCCACCGAATCTTGCTTGCTCAGTCTCATTCATTTTCCAATTTTCTTCTCTTTCTGTCTTTAAAACTCAGTCTCTCTCTATTGTTCACTGTGTTTGTCATGGATTTTGATGTAAAATCTTTAGTTAAACGTTTTTGAATAAACACTTTTGTCTTGTTACACAGTATTCTGCAGCATCTGAGAGTCTGTAAAGACCTTGAAAAAACAAATTACCTTGCCAATTAAACAAACTCTGGATTTCTGAAGCCTTGTGGATTACTGCTATCTATGTGGAAATGGGAATCCTGTAGTGTTGTGAGCATTTTTAATGTCCACAGGGAATAGGTATATTTGAGATAATGTTCTCAAGTGCCTCGTGTAGTGAGGTTGTGTCTATCAGCTTTAAATGTGGACAGTTGCCTTACCTAGACTCATTTTGAATGGCAGGTTCTCTTTGCTGGCTGCCTCCACCAGTTGCCTCTTCACTTCCATCACTGCCTCCTTTTGCTTAGCAACCAGCATTGTCTCCCATAACAACCGTGCACCGGCAGATCTGTGAAACAAAGGGCAGGTTTTATTTCTAATTCACATAACACACAAAGGCAAGAGCTAAAAAAAAATAAATCAGATGTAAATATATATATATTACTTATGCGTATTATAATATTCATACTAATTAATGTAAAAAACAAACAAACAGAGATTTAAAAACCAGCGTTAATTAATTAATTTTACATGGTTTATTTTCTTGAAAAAACACTAAATATTGATTATGATTATTTGATTTGATACTAAAGGGTTGAAAAAAAGCCCCAAAAACAAGATCACAACAGTTATCTCAACAATTCTCTCTATGCGGACATGTACTACATTGTAAAAAAAAAATTTTCAAGATTTATCATCACTTTTGTCAAATCAACTTAAATGATTTATTTAGTTCAGATAACATATTATTGTGAGTTTTTGATGATTAAATCAATCTCCTTCATTGTATTAACTCACTTTTTCCATTTGAATCAACTTAAAATTAAGGCAACCAGGTTACTTATTTTTTTAAGTTAAACCAACATTTTTTTACAGTGTTCTATTGGATAATCAAGGAGCTAAGGATACCAAAAACTTAAAAAAAAAAAAATTAAATAAATAAATAAAATCTGAACAAAAAAGCTCTGTACAAATGTGGTGAATGTGTGATACCAAAGGATTACTGGTAAACAAAAAGTAAAAAAAAAAAAGAGCTAAACGTCCTTCAAAACTTTATTTACCATCAAATGACTGTGGGTGAACCAGGGTTAAGTGTTTTTCTCTAGGGCAGGGTTTCTGGATTGGGGGAAATATAAGTTAGGGAGGGAACTGCAGGGTTTTTTTTTTTTGAGTTGATAAAATCCTAATAAACAAATAAAAAGTACTGCTAAGAAAGTTGAAACATTTGATCAATTTATCGGCAAGTCAATTAACCATGAATCAGAAAACTTGTGTAGTCAGATTGAAGAACATCTGTCAAAGGGGTTTGCCTGTCAAAGCTTTTGTGCGGTTCTTTTGGTTAGCAGGCAGAGTTTTAACAGCTAGGCTGCACAACACCCCAGTGCAAATGATTTCTGTTATACATTTTTCAGGCCAATCACACACAAAAAAAAACATTACTCCGAAAACAGCTAGACAAAGTAATGAAATAGGGGTCTAAAGACCCATTAGTAAAAAATTAAGTTCTTTTCATTTGATATGGCAATGGCATCTTAAAAACTTGTCACCCATTAAGAAAGGCGCATAACAACCAACAAAAACATCCGTTAAGTATGCGTTTACATAGAAAAAACAATTAAGAAGCAGTGCAGATTGACACAATAACACATGATTAGTCTGCTTCCCTCTATTGACTATTCATCATTTTCAATCTCCTCTCCATCCATCAGTAATAAACAGCTCTATCTTTAGTAACTTTACAATCATTATTCAACAAGGGTTTCTCATACACCAAATGATCTCCTCTTATGACATGTACTAATGAGACATCATCGTTCTGTTCTTCATCACTGGCTTCTCCTCTTCCTGTCTTTAATCATCTCTTAGATTGTGTGTGTATGTGTGTGTGTGTTCTGGCTTATGTGCTGCTTGTCATATTAATAACGTAGTGGAAACTTCACACAAACTCTTGATGAGAGAAGCTACAGAATAAACTGAAATCTTAAATCGCGGGGAAAGGCAGCGTGAGGAAACACATCATGTGTAAATGAGCAGAATTTTGAGGAAAGGACGAGAGGAGAAGAAGGGTAAGAGACTGAGAAAGTAAGGGTGCATGTCATGAAACAAAGGACAAGAAATCAAAACGGAGAAAGGGAAGATACATCAGGGCGAGCGACGGAGGGTGGGGGTGTTTTACTGACACTGAAACCAAATGTTAAACCTGCTCTGTTTTTCTTTTGCTCTTTTCGCTTTTTCTCTCTCTCCGTCTATTTCTCTCTCTCTAACATTTGCCATGTGTTGGATCTCAGCTGTAATGTGTTCCAGACAGAGTTTTGGCAGTGCTAGAGAGAGGTCTGACTCCATTACTCCAAAAACGAGACAAAAAAGAGAGGGAACAAAAATGAAGAGGACAAAAGCCTACATAATAAACATGGGGCTTGTTGTTCTAAAGCGCAGACTTGTGTCGGGAATTGCGACTGGATGGATAGTACAAAAACATGATGGATAACACAAGAACGCAATCTGCCTCAGTAATCTGAGAAATGTGACCCAAAAAAAAAAAGGGAAAGTATAAGAAAAATACGATCACATGATGGGCTAGTCACAGTTCCTTGCAATTTTTTTGCAAAAGCAGAAAACACTCAATTTTTTTAACAGGCTGTAAAAGCAAGGAACGCTTAGTCCATTGTGTTTCCAGATTAGAGGTCATCCACCATGAAAGCAAGAGAATATAATGAAGGTGTACGCTACCACTCAAAAGAAGGACACTTGAGTGAATTTATGTTTCTCATGACCTGCTACAAATTAATTTTGTAATTTTAAAAACGTATAACATACTAATAATAAATTAATTAAATAAAATATTAAGATAGTTTTTATTTGTTTAACATTTTTTGGTCTCTACATAATTCCCATACCTCAATTAGTGTAAATGCCATTTGACATTTGTTCTTAAATGTGGAAGTTTGACTATTTCAAGATATCTCAAAGATAGCTTAATGGGCTAGCAGACGTCCAGAGACCACAATTCTTTGAAACTGGTTCAAGTATGTTATGTGTTTGTTGGTAGGTAGTGTGTCTTGAGCAATGGGGCTGAACTGATTTTGCATGTCATAAACAGATGCACACATTTTCAGCGTAGTTTACATGCCAGAGTTAAGACTGGACCCTCTCTATGTGCATGTGTATGTTGACTCGGCGTGTATTCCAGGAAGACGAGGGGTCCACTTGGAATGTTTCGGAGGGCCAACATGGTTCCAATTTACCCCAAAAACCTCCCCCTCTTTACTCCACTCCTCTCCTGCAGTGTTCCCCAGGCTAGATGTCCTGACAAGGGGTTCAGTGAGTTTGTATAAGAGCGTTGTGCTCCATTAGTACTCTAACCTATGGAGGGCAGTGTTGGTCTGCAAAGACAAAAATATTTATTACCCATTCCCGCCACTACCTCCTTGTAGTGTCCAGTCTGTGTGTGTGTCTCTGTGTGTGTGTGTGGTAGGGGAAGTTCAGGGTTCCTGGAAACACATGACTGAGAACTTAAGAATGGACTTCAACTGACTAAGTGTTCCTGAACTCCTTAAAATCAGTCTTCATACACGCACAGACAGTAAATTGCATGCAAAATGGTTCCAAATGTGATTAGCAATAAATGGATGCCCTTTCATAATAACCTTTTATGTGTTTCGCAATGTAACGCACTTTAAATAAACCGAAAATGCCAAAACCACACCCGCTATTTTATCACGGTGTTACGATGCCATAATCGTTGTGATGGGCAGATTGATTTAGTAGACGTGATTAAGTCTGTGTTTATCAACAACAGGAACAAACAACCCCCATTCGTTAGCAGCATTCAATCCAGGTCAGTTATTCTTCAATTACGCCCACTTGCAGGACTAATGACACTCTGCACACATATGCTCACACACACAAGGAGACCTGGCAGACGCTCTACGGGAGAGGTGTGTGTATTTTCCGTGCTCATTATAATCTGTAACAGTACTCTGAGAGAAATAAACAAAACTGAAATGAGAAACAAAGCAAGCAAAAAAACTTAATTCATCATTAGAGAAACAACAAGAGCGCACATACAGTCCAAGTTTTTTTTCCCTGTCAGGATTTAATAATGGAAAGAGCACAGGAAACTGGAGTGAAAGTTTCTTAAATCTGAAAAGTAGCTCTAAAGCGAGCATGCCATTTTACTTCAAAGACAAATGTCAACCGTCTCAAAGAGATTGGAGAATGACTGTTACGTAAGCATCATTTGGAGAAGTAAGGGAGATGGCAAACAAAGAAACTTAAATAAATTGGGTTGTTTCCAGCCTTTAAATCCACAGAGGATGAGATTATGTAAAAGCTGGCTTCCATTGATAACCACAGCTGAATATTTCATCTTTTGTTCTGGTTTGAAACGGCCTTTTTGTTGCAATTACTGTTCAGGTCTCCAGAAGGACATCACCAATAATTTTAGTGTGATATAAAGTTTGGCGGTCGGAAAGATATGTATGTTTCTGAAATAAGTCGCTTATGCTCATTTATTAATTTATACTTATAAATAAATGTTACTGCAATTTAAAAAAAAGCTTTTTTCTATTATATTACATTTTATAACGAAATGTATTCCTGTGATGACAAATCACATGATCTTTAAGAACTCCTCCTAATATGCTGAATCTGATTGGAAAACTGTGTTATATTTATATTCATTTACCTTGCAGACACTAAACATTTGTTAGTGTCTAAAAAAAAGATAAATACAAATATAAACATGTATGTATATACTGTGAGTACCAACTCTGGCTGTTTGAGTGCGTTGAATGGTTCAATAAAATTTACAGACATTTTTAGTGGCTATAATCTTAGTCCATAAAGATAGGCATCATTCGGCTGCAATCTTTGAGATAAAAATGTAACACACATAAAGGCAACATCTTGTAACATTAATCTAAAAGAGACTGGCATACACAAACTCACAAAAAAATATACACATTACAAATCTCTCTCATCTGTGGCTCATTTTGTTTCATGTTGAGACTCCCTGAGCGGAAGATGAATCCCAGAGTCAGGCACTAACCTTTAACACACAATGAATAGGAGCAGAGTCACAGTTTCAGGAGTTACTGGCGCACTCACAGCCCACTGCGGGTTTAGAGTTTCTGCATGTATCAATACTGCATGTCGTCTTCTCATTTAAATCTACTTAATCCTGTAGCTCCACTGAAAATAGATTGACGTTTAAAGGGATACTCCACTTTTTTTGGAAATAGGCTCATTTTACCACTCCCCCAGAGTTAAACAGTTGAGTTTTACCGTTTTCGAATCCATTCAGTTGATTTTCTGATATTTAGAAGAATATCAGTAACCAGACAGTTTCTGGTCTCATTGATTTCCATAGTAGGAAAATTATACTATGGAAATCAATGAGACCAGAAACTGTCTGTTAACTAATATTCTTCTAAATATCAGAAAATCGGCTGAATAGATTCAAAAACGGCAAAACTCAACTGTTTAACTCTGGGGGAGTGGTAAAATGAGCCTATTTCCAAAAAAAAGTGGAGTATCCCTTTAATAATACAACCAGAGGAGAAGAGAAGAGAGGAATGAGACGAGAATATATAATACAGTCGAAAAGAGAGACAAAGCAAATCAACAGGAGCAGGAGAGAAAAATAGAGGAGATGAGGAGAGATCCATTGAGATGAGAAGATAAGATGAGGTGAGATGAGACAACACAGCACAAGATGGAAAGATGAGATTAGACAAAACAAGACAAGATGAGAAGTAAATTTAGAGATGGGAAGGAGATGAGATGAGACAACGACAGGTCAGAGAGATGAGAGGAGACAAAAACAGAAGACTGGGAGATATTATAACAAGATGAGATGAGACAACACAACAAGTCAGAGATAGGAAGGAGATTAGATGAGAAGATAAGACGACACAGGATGGAGATGCCATCCAAAAGATGAGATGAGAGAAGACGGAAAGAGAATGTGAGACAAGGTTAATGAGGACGAGACAAGATCAGATGAAAAGGAGATGAAATGAGACAGAGGGATGAGATGAGAAAACAACATGTTCCAAAATCTATAAACTAACATTTCTACAAGTCAGTCGTGTGAGCCTGATGTGTGCCTGACACCATATTCTGATTGAAAAACCCACATGTCAATCAGAGACAGGAAAGTAGTGGAAGGGATTTAGCAGGAGTGCAAGAATGAGTAAACAATATGATCTTTCAACAAACACTCAAGTACTCAATGCTAAGCATGTCAAACGTGAGACAAAAGACAAAGTACTGTCTTTTTAGCCGTCAGTGAAAGAACGTGTGATATGCATGCAACAGTCTCGGCTCGACATTTTGTTTCCTCACAATGAAGTGTAGTCCATTTCTCTCTCTCACAGTCACACCAATGTCTTGAGGAGTTCTATTACAACATGTAAAAATGTTGACAAGTAAAAGCTGATTTTGTCGGTTGATAACAGACCCACTACAGAGCGTCCGGTGAGAGACTTTTACCCAGTGTTGGGTAAGTTACTCTAAAAAAGTAATTAATTACTAGTAATTAACTCTTCAACAGTGTAATTAGATTACTGTACTAATTACACTCTCTAAAAAGTATTTAATAACTTTTAATTACTAATTACTTTCAAAATCCCATATCAATCTCAGCCAGCTGAATAATACAAGGATAGACATCTGTTTTAATTCTTTCAAATAAATACTATAAAATTGCATGAATTATCCTTAAACTGACCAAGGTGCAGAAGGTTACATTATAAAAACATACTTTTTAACATCAGACGATATATTTTGATGTTATACCCACTATTGTTTTATGTCGGATCTCATTACATTTCACACTTTTTCCATACATATTTTACAATAATTCATACGAATTTGTACAAGTGCGGTCATACGATTTAGACACCTCATAAAATGCATACGAATCGCTGTGAGATCGGATTGATCCATACACAGTATTTACCTCAATTACATCAGAAGTAACTTTAATTAAATTACAGATAAATGAAGAGTAATCCCTTACTTTACATTTTCAAGCGAAAAGTAATTCAATTACAGTAACTAATTACTTAGTAGCCTAATTAATTACACCAAACACTGCTTTTACCAGAGATGATCAGGTATTCGGGTATAACCCATTTATTGTCACCACAACTAAGTACACAGAATAAATTCGACTTTGCTAAAGTTTTGTGTGTGCCTGTAAAAAAAAAAAACACACACACGAGCAAAGATAAACACTACACTATAGCTTGCATCCGTCCGCTTTCCTGATCGTCAGACTCAATTCAATGGGCGGGAGACCTGCATGTCTTTTCCGAGGCGCCGATTGGATGGATGCTGCGATGAATGCATTAATTTTGTCATATGATAAAGGCAAAAACTAAGACACTTGAATATAACTCAAATAGTGGCCTTTTTGACACAAAATATAGGTTTCATGCTGGCTGGACAGGGCACAAAGTAGATGGTTGAAGTGTGAAGGGTGTGTCCCGAACCCTTACATAAGCATGGGCATAGCTGAAGTGTCCCACACACACAAAATCAAAGCACCACTGCTCTACCGCAGTGCCAAGAACAACCTATTACACCAGCCTGACTGGAACACACCTGACCACACACACACACTCGTTCTACCAGTCCAAAAACAGATTCTTGGCCAATTGCAATTGTCTATTTGTATTACTGGAGCGGGAAATAAAAGAAGTTAAAAGGGTTGGTTGATGTTGCAGTAGAGCAGAGCGTGAAATAGTCCTCCTTTAGCAAACCAAACATCAAGTCTTCAAATCTGCTACAACCAAACTTTCACACACAGCACGATCTATCCCACTAGAGACAGCATGCTACCATTTAGAAGAACATAAATTCAAGTCCTCATGAAGTATTTCAAACTCAACCTACCAAAACACCAGACACAGCTTTCATTACAAATATAGCTGCAAGCAGCCATTACCGGGGCCAAGCGCAAGAAGCGGCAACATATGCCAAAATGGCAAGGAGTGGCAGAACAACTGCAGCAAGGAGCAATTAAGGGCATTTTGAGAAAACTTTGGGCAAATGGCTAAAAAAATCACATAAACATTGACTTATAAGATGATTTAATGGCTTATCACTTTCGAACAATAGGTGGCGCAGTTACGAAATAGATGTGATGTGGTGAGAGTGAGGTGACAATGACACATGCAAAGTTTGGTGTCAAAATCTGAAGGCATTGCAGAGATAAATTCTAAATAGTCATTTTGGCTGCATGCCTCAACTTTGATGCTGTGGTATACAAAAACGGTTTTGTCTATCGTCACGCAATCCATAACTTTTAGTCGGCACGGTCTGGAGATGATACGATTCAATTTTCGTGATAATCGGACACACGGTCTAGGAGGAGTTCGAAAAAGAAGGTTTTTCAAAGAAATAAAGATGGCGGACAGGAAGTTTGGCTGATTATGGAAAACCTGATATCTATGTTTTCGGCATAACCCAAGGAATCTATTAAGATCAGTTTCATTGCAATAGGCAAATTTATTCAAAAGATATTAGCATTTTCAGAAATTAATTATAACATTTGACCAACAGGTGGCGCTGTCTCAAAATCTTTTGAGTACCTTCGGGGCATGCTGCTTATGGCACAAACTGAGTTTCGTAATATTACACCAATGCATTTGTTTAATATAGCATTTAAATCACAAAACTGTATTGAAGTCAATGGGAATTTTACGTTTTGTTCTATTATAGCGCCACCAAGAGGCTCAGTCTTACAATTTTTTTTATGTGTCCTCAGAGTGACCCCATACATATTTGTGTCAATTTTGGTGCAAATATCTCAATTCGCTTCCGAGTTATAAACATTTATTTGAAGAAACACGTAAAAAATGACTGACACATGACTTTGTTTGAATTTTACTACCCCTTACTATCAATATTTTCGCATTTGGGCATTAGCGTATAGTTAACAAGCTATGATTCCGTGTTTCTGGCGGTGGTTTCGTCTCGATCGGAACAGCGGTTTCGAAGATATCGCCAAGTGTTTTTTTCGCGCTAAATCGCTACGCTACACCAACTGTAAGACGAAACCTAACATATTTGGTATCGTTGGACTCGGCAACGATTCAGGACCTCAAAAAGATGAGTCCCGTGAAAATAAGTGTATCACACCCAAAGTTATAAGCGTTTGAAAAAAAAAGTTCACCACTAGGTGGCGCTGTTTCGAAACTTCTCAGGCTCCTTTAGGGCATCGTACTGATGAACCATACCGAGTTTCGTAACAATTCGTTCATGCGTTCAAAAAATACAGCATTTTAGCACATAATTCAAAATGGCCGACAGCCAAAATGGTCGATCTGGGAAAATTGGATATCAGTCGACTCGGCATGACGCCCTGAATCTAACGAGACCAAGTTTATGATTTTTGGACAAACCGTTCAGAAGTTACGAGCAAAAATAGCCATTTTTCATATCTCCGGACCACTAGGTGGCGCTGCGCCGAAACGCTGCATGTAGCCTCAGGTCATGCTTGTGACGACACGTAGCAAGTTTGGTCTGAATACGATGAAGCGTTGCGGAGATACAGCCTTACGTCTGTTTTCGCAAGCACTACGTAAAATTAGTTTGTGCGTTTATCGAAAACGGCTAAGCGAATCAACTTGAATTCCATAACTTTTTGTCAGCACTGCCTGGAGATGATCCGGTGCGATTTTGATGAAAATCGGACAAACGGCCTAGGACGAGTTCGCAAAAGTAGGTTTTTTGGACAATTCAAAATGGCGGCCATTTTTTATGACGCAAAATGACGTCATAGGGTGCGATCAAATCGGTATGAGCTCAGGAACAAGAGGAAAAAAGAATTTCGTTGATAGGCCTTACGGTTCAAACGTTATTAGCATAATAAAAGTGAAACTTTGGACAGTTGGTGGCGCTAGAGGGAATGAGTTAGAGACACCAAAATTGGTGTATTTAATGGTGGGACTGTCCTCTATCAGAATGTCAAACCAAAACAACTTTCCCGCAAAGCGGTCTATGGGCTGCCATAGACGCCCAGTCGGAAGAAGAATAATAATAATAATAAGAACCGGAACAGATACAATAGGTGCCTCCGCACCTTCGGTGCTTGGCCCCTAAAAACGCTCACATTTCTCCCACAACCACAGTCAAAACACAGAGAGTTCTGAACATTTCTCCAGTCAGACCTGAATAGGCGCAGTGTACAACTAGGCTGTTATTAAAAGCCGGCGTTCTCACAGGCGAGGAGGAGGAAGTCTCCTATCAGCGGCCTGTGCCGGTCGCTCGAGAGATGGCTGCCTGAAAATGACCACCCATAACAAAACTAAATCCAGCGACCCTGAAACAGAGCCTACAATTACAACGGGAAACACCATACAATAAAGAGGGCAAAATTAGCCAGACAGCCAACAATTAGGATCCTAAAATAAAACCTTTCATAAATATTTTTCAGAACCTATGGATATTAGCTAGGCTAGAATAACACAGCAGCCAATTACATTCACCTGAGCTGACAAGAACAACGCCAGTTTCAGCACTGCGGGGCTGGGCCACAAACCCCAGTCAGAACCAATATCATTAGCGGTGTTTGCTAAATCAAGCATCCCTATTAGGTTATGGACTGAGCAATCCCATAAGACTGATCACAAAAAGAGACTGTTCACCCCAAAATGAAAATTCTGGCATAGTTTACTCACCCATGTTGTTACAAACCTTTAGTGCTTTCTTTCTTATGAGGAGCCTAAAAGAAGATATTTAAAAAACTCTCTCAGTGTTTTCTTTAACACTGTTTAATGAAAGTCAGTAGGGTCTAATAATACAATGGACCCAACTGACTTTTAATAAACATTTGAAACAGTCTGCTTAATATAACCGTGTTACTTTCAAAGTGAAATGTCTAGCAAATGGCATTAAAAGTGCATTCAGTTTTATCCATAACAAGTGAACATGAATCTGGCTGCAGTTTATTACACTGGTTGTATGCATCGCAGATAAATTACGCACACACACACACTCACCTAAAGGATTATTATCAGTAAGAATATTGGAAACGTTTCCTTTTACAGTCCAGTTACCCATGTAAATACTATGTACTTATTTTAGTAACTACAATCACTGGGTAATAACTAGTACTTACCCTGAACCTACCCCTGTTCCATGAACTTACCTTATCTTAGCCAGTACTTTCTAGGTAAGTACACTAACAGTACACTGTAAGTACTGTATACTGTAAAAGGAAGCGGTACCAGAATATTAACATGAAGTTATAATTGAGATACAGGAGAGAAACTGTTTGCATATTCCAGCTATAGTTTTCATATGTCTGTTCATTAGATAATGCTAAATCGAATATTTAACTGGTAAAATACATGTCATGGATCATCTGTCTTTCAAAACATGGCGCACAACACAGGAACCTAATGGAGTCGATCGTCGAAGCCAAACTATGTAGAACTGTTAGTCCGATTTAGTTAGACCGAAAATCTTTAGACTGAAGTGCATGTAAACCCATTCATTGTAGTGCCACATGTTTTGAACAGACAAGCACTGCAAATAATTTCTCAAAAATAAAACAAAAAAGAATCTAGGTGGAAGCTGTAGAGGAATGAAAGTGAAGCATTCAACTATTTGTGTTTGGATGATCTGTTTGATACGTGTGCATATTCTTTGACCTAGAATATTGGCTAGTAAAACTAAGTCAGAAATGAATGACTTTGTTGGCATTATACAACGTCTCGAGAGACGTTGTATAATATGAATGACTTTGTTGGCATTATACAACGTCTCGAGAGACGTTTAAGGACATTCAGAGTCTAGGGAGTTGAGTTGCTCTCCTGAGGATCAGCTGGGCTCTGTCAGAATGCATCAAAAGATTTGATATTTGCCTAGAGCTTGTCTAGACTCTGCTAAACAAACCCTAGCCTTGTGACTCGCTCCCCTGCTGAGCTAAAGCTAGAAATCCCCACACTCACACTGAATGGATTTGACTGTGTGGAACTGGGCTGGTTCTCCTCCACTGACTCCTAGAGCTCCAGCCGAGAATAAAGCCTGAAAAAAGGGGAACCAGTGTACAGTAGATACAGAGAGAGTGGGCAAAATAAATGTGTTTTTACCCTCAAACTTAAATTAGAAACATACAGAGGTAAAAAAAAAAAAACACTGAGCATGACATCATAGGGAATTCTAAAACTACACGCAGCAACATAAAAACATTCACTCATGAGCAAACATCCATTATTCAGTTAAAGTGCCGATCACGTCATGACAGAATGAGCACATACTGAGGTAATTAGCACACATGACAGTACTAACAGATCATTAAAACAACATTACAATACAAAATGTAATATTTCAACACAGCCCATACTGCACAAACAAGCACTCAAGACACATGATAATTTTCCAAGTTCATTTACAGTAAAAGTATTACAACAGATACACATTATATATATATATATATATATATATATATATATAGTAATATATATATATATAGTAATATATATATATATAGTAATATATATATATATATATATATATATATATATATATATATATATATATATATATATATATATATAAACATTCTGGCATGTATTGAGAGGGAAAACTCCCTGGTCTAGCCCTTATCTTTTTCCCAAAATTATTTCTTGAAAATATAAAAAAGAAATGATTACAAAAAATATAATATAATAATATAATAATAATATAATAATATAATATAATATAGAAGTTTGGCAAAGTTTGGTCCATGAACATAATATAATTCTGATGAACCAAAGAAAGATCAAGTGGTATCTGCTGTCGTTATTCCACATTCAGCGTTTTAAAAACCTGTGTGGATTATACTCTCCATAATATGGTGGCTTATATACAGTGACGAATGAATCTAGACTGTCAGGTACAAAAATCTCTGCACGATTAAGCTTATTTGGGATCAGAGCATCTTTTTTTATAGTCCTTAGGAAAAATGTGCCAAGCATGTCAGGCAATTCCCTGTGCTCACGCTGCTCTAGTCAAGGACAAGATCAGCCAAGCAAAAGGCATTTTCACATAAGACCAACATTTCCATAGACTTATAATAAATACAGCATCTCATTAAAATAATCTCTTCAGTCATTTTGTGTTGATCAGTTCATGTTTTGTAAAAGATTTAGAGAAGGTCATGAGAATGGTTGCATGAAACTAAATTCTGACTGTTCCTGTTGTAAAAAAAACAACAAAATAAAAAACAGGATATCATTATAAGTGGGCATCAGGGCAAAAATATAATAATATATAATACTACGAAGATTAAAATTCAAATGTGGCTTTAATGAAGGCGCAATCCAGACACGTAATCCAAAATACAGGCCATAGGTCACAACACAGGTAGGCAGTCCAGGGATCAGAGGCAAAAGAGTAATCCACAGAACAGGCAAGAAATCCAAAAACCAACTGCCATGAAACCAGGGAAAACGCTCGGAAATGCAGCGCAACAACATATAAAAGTGAGTGAACATGGTATAAAAAAGGCTGATACTGACAAGGTAATGAGATACAGGTGAATTCAATCAATAAGTCCAGGCAGTGAGTTCTGGGAATTGTAGTTTTTTAGAGTGACTGGAGGTACTCCAGCGGGTAACCTTTATAGAAATATGGCAATACAATGAAAACCAGTTCTATAGCCTCTAAATAGACTTTTAGACACACACACACACATCCAGTAACAGAAAGCTCTTCAAACGGAGAGTTGTCCCATTCAGTCTCCACACCATCTGGCTAACAGTAAGCGCTTGTATATTTACATGGAGGTCTCAAGAGTGTGTTTGTACTAAGGACTGCACTGCGGTGCTACTGTAACCAGCTAATGGCGGTAAAGGGATGTGGTCTTGGAATATGGTATTCATCTGTGTGTGTAGGTAAAACAACAGCTTCAATGCTCTCCATCAACACTGACTGAACAGGGTTGAGATGACAAATAATCACAATGGGAGCTCACAATGGAGACAAGATGGCAGCTTTGGCTGCATGGAATGAAGGTGAAACTGGTTTATTCATTGGCATCATTAGCTCATAGAGGAGTTCCTGTCCCATTAACTCAATCACTGTGGAGTTGGATTCTTTCCATGGACATGTAGTCCCTGAATCCCTGTCTGATGGAATCTGGAAACAAGCTCCTCTTTAACAAAACCTCACGTCTAGCTAGTGGTTTAGACTTAATGGGTGGTAAACAGCTTTTGGGTTTCCATACTGATGCCATTTGACTTTCCAGATGAAGTAGGTTCAGTTTTGACATTGACACAACTTGCTTCAAAAAAAGTCTTGCATCAAGCAAGGTTATATGGTGGTAATTACACCGAAAATGATGGCAGTTGATGATTTCACTCATGACTGAGTTGAACCAAAGGGCATACATTTAGCAAAAAATTCCCATCAAAAACCATGACTGGGTTCATTTAGGAAAAACATTATTTTACATTCAGAAAGTGAGCGAGTTCACCAAATGTGCGTTAAAACAATTGAGCAGCACGACAATATCACACAGAACAGCAGAAATTTGGGGTCATTCATCACCACATCCCACCCCGTGGGAAATGAGATCGGCAAAAACTCAAGCAAACCCCTTTAGTTATTCAAATACACACATTTATGATGACTAAAGAAATGGTAGTTCTCCATTAAAAATACTTGGCTGGGCATTGTTCCTGTGCCAACATGTGGGGAACCAAGTCTCATGGTTTCCTCAGATTTTTCCTTCTGTGAGCAGACAAACTTTGAGAACAGCCACATTTCTCTAATCCTTTACCAGCACTGAGGTTTTTGGTCTAAACCAAACTACAGTAGGGACATTCCCTTTACAGCAGTGATGACAAAACTATCAGACAGACAGGTCAAGAAGTCTCATGTCCTTAAAAAACATACAACAAAAAAAAATGCATTTTTTATATTTTTGCATTTTAATTCGGTTTTATGTTAAAATGTTATTTTTTTATGTTTAAATTATGTATTTATGTGCATCGTATATATATATATATGTTATATATATATATATATATATATATATATATACAGTATATAACATATATATATATATTTTTTATATAACATTATATATATAACATTTTCAAAATGGTTAAATAAAATATTTACCGGTAAGTATTTATAAAAATAAAAAAAAATATATCTGAAATTTTGGTACCTTGGAGTAACTTTTGATTAAATATTTTTCTCTTAAAAAAAATAATTCACCCCAAATTTAGACCATACAGACTCTCATTCTATCAAACAAAAACACTTTTGAAAACATCTTTTGTGTTCAACAAAACTAAATAATTTTATAAAGGCTTTGAGTGAAATGGGGGTGAGTAAATAATGACAGAATTTTCATTTTTGGGGCGAACTATCCCCTTCAGTTCACTGCTATTCCGTTTCAGTCGGCTGCTAGATCAAACCGTAGGTCTGAACCTGCATGTTAATACCTTAAATCCATTAATATTATAACCAGCCCATCACAAACATGTAATAATTTAATTGAAAACACTTAATTAAAAATTAAAATGCTTGTGAGACAATAAAAAAAGATATATCATCAAGATATATATATTTTTTTCCACCACAATGTGAACATGCACTCATTGCATGTTCTTTGCATGGTCTTTACAAGAGTGCTTTTGGGTGTTTTCTATTAAAACACAACAACAACAAGAAGAAAAAGACTTACTGGTTCTGTGCCAAGCAGCCTGGTGCCAAAATGCCATTTGTGTCAGTTGTCTGCTTCAGGTGTGTAAGCTCCAACATGTCCACCTGAACATCAGTCACATGACCTGGCAACTGTGGTAACACAGACAGGATTTTCTCAACCAGATTGTCACCATGATGGCCAACAGCCCCTATAGATTGGGAAATAAGAGAAACAGGAAAAAGTAAGTTTTGAAATGACATAGAATTAGAACAAGTCATACTGTGCTATAATATATGCCACCCTGATGTGGCATAAGGCAAGACACCACTGTTGAAGTTGAACAGAGTAAAAAATAAATAAAAACGAATAAGTTTCACTATAAGATAATTATTAAGATAATTGGTTTTTCAAGTTTCGTTATTTTATGTTTAAATATGCAAATAAGCTTAGAATAGAAATGTTTTATTGGACTACACCTGTAAGATCAAGGGTCCTATCAACAAACACCACAGATGCTTTATTGGGGGCAGCCTTCCTCCTGTTTTTGGCCTGTGGGTGATTGGCTAGCTCCCCTGCGATCAGACGGCTCATCGGACCCACCGAAAAGCTCTCCTCACGGGTACTGATGAACTCAAACAGGGTGTTGAGGGCCGAAGCCAGAGCTTTAATCTGAATCTGCAGTTCAGGTTGGAGAGAGTGCATATCCACATCCATCAGACTCCCAAATCGTTTTTTCTCCGGCCTCTTCTCGTTGATGGTCTGAAGGTCAACTTCCAATAAAGGAAAGATATCAGAGAAAGCAGGCAAAAGTTGAAGGTGCTGCGTCAGAGGGGCGAAGACCACAGGAGCATACATGACCTCAGAAGTATAGTTCATATCACCCATCCACTCACACAGTTTCTCTTCAAACTGCTCAAACACCGGGTTCCTCTCCAGATCAACGGTCACGTTATTTGCAAGCAGGTGAAGGGAGTGAGGAACAGTTGTGAACACCACGCAGTACTGGAAGTGACTGAGGGATATGATGTCTTTGATAATGTCTGTGGTTCTACCTTTCAGCACGGTGCTGACCACAAACACAGCTTTGGGTTCATTCTGTCCACCTGCTTCAAAGCTTGAGAACTGCTTGATGTTTCGAGCTCCAGCCTCAAACAGAAGTGCAGCTCCTCCGTTCCAGTGCAGACTCTCCGAACATCGACCATCCATAAAAACAACAGCCTTTTTTACTTTTGATAGCACCTTTTCCCACGTCTGACCGGGGAAACACACGACACCATCCGTGGGCAACATCTTTCCGCAAATGCTTGCGTTATAAATTGAAATGAACGAAAACAACAGCAGAACTGTCAAACAGACACCATTCAAAACAAACCCATGCGAGTCTCTCAAAGGTGACGTGGCGCAGAGGCGTCGCAGTAGTTATACGTCATAGTGTAGCAATCAGCTGGGGAGTTTTGAGAAGTGAAATATGATGGTATAGCCTATTATATATATATGAAAATTGCTTACCTTTTCTACATGGTTGCCTTTGATTATATGTTCATTGCTTAAAATATTGCAACAGATTAAAAGGTAAGAATAGCCTAAAGAATAAAGGAAATGATTTGTCGGTTATAAAAAAAGGTTTGAATAGTGAAGTGAGCTCACGTTTTTCCATAAATGAATGAATGAATAAATAAATAAATAAATAAACAATGCGCTTTTAATTTGTGGTGCTGAACTTCCTGCGGTCCTGCACACGTGCGCGTGCAGTGAGCTGCGTCTCTTTGGTAACGCGCACCTGCTACACCAGCACGCGGCGCGTGACAGCTGTGACAGTAACCCCTGAAACTAGTATCACACTACGTGAAGTTACTTTGTCGAACTCGGTGAATCACTGAATTAAACTGAGCCTCTGATCTCTCAATTCAAAGCGCAAAAACCTGGAGGTGATCATGTCCACACGAGAGGTAGAGAAAACAGCCGACGAGAGTAATGATGACGAGACTGACTGGCTTTATGGAGGTGAGAAATAAATAAACGGACGATCAAACTTTAAAACTGACTGAAGGCAATCTGCGTCCTCGTGATGAGATGGAAATAAGCACCTGACCAACATCTACCAAACCAAAAGCATACGTTTTTAATCAGGGATCCGACCCTAAGTTTATTGAAACAGAGAGAGACCGTTATTTATCCAGCTGCACGCTTTTTGTAACATTTACCTTCAAATCTACCCCACAGAGATATGGCATAAATAGCCTACATTTACTCACCTAACATAACACGATGTGCTGCTACATTTAAAAGCATTTGGACAGCTCATTTTAAACATTAATTGGTTATTTATTTGTTTGTTTTATTTAATTTTTCATTTGAAATATGGCATATATCATGTCAAATGCCGTATCATCTTCAATTTAGAGGAATCAGAGTGAAGAATTGATCAATATAATCTAATGTAGAGATTACATTCTGAATATCAGGTTTAATAAATTTGTCCATTCTTTAGCTGGCTGCATTTTACATTATGAAATTGATTCCACCATCTGATAACTTTTTTGATTCACGTGAAGTCCCTCATGTGTGTCCGTATATATATATATATATATATATATATATATATATATATTTTTTTTTAGTTGTTGTTTTGTTTTTTTGAGTAGCTTGCAGTTGCTAATATGTATATTATGGCCAATAGATGAAATTATTGGCTTGTAATGTAAAGAGATATTTATTACAGGCTAGGCTACTACTTGCATAACATGCTGTCAGTTGTCACTCTGTATCAATAATGTTTAGTATATTAGACAATATTTATATATTATTTATATATTTATTTATTTATTTATTTTTTAAAGATTATATATATATATATATATATATATTTCAGCAAAGTATTGATTACATTGATCATTTAGAGAGGCCATAAGAATGTGTCTATTAAATATAATAGAGTAGGCTTTTTTAGAATTAATGAACTATAAACGTCTTCAACTTTTATCTATACAACATCTGTCTGTTGTCTATACAACAACTTTAATCTATACAACATATGTCTGTTTTCATGTGAAAACACAAGTCTTGTGCTAATCTCTTTATCATAAATAGATGACAATTTTGAGGAAGAAGAGACAACAGAAAAGGAAGTGTTCAGGTGAGTGTGCCAAAGCAAATGTCTTGAGCTATTGATTAGTTTCCAATGAGAAACTTGCAATTTGATGAAGTGGAACTTGGTTGGTAGTTTATAATATGTTACCATCACTGGCCTTTTGTCGAAGTCTGAATGAATGGATGCTAATCCTGACTTTTGTATACTACACAGTTCACTGCTACACCCCTGATCATAATAGTTTGAACTTTGGTGTAAAACGACTTTTGGATTAATTATTGCAGTATTTTGTTGGCATAGCTTTAATCAAGCAGTTGGTTTATTAATCTTCTCCAAAATGTCTGTTTGCCTTTTCTTTTTAAAGTAGCTTTTCCTCACATTTGATTGAATTTGCATATACCAGTGCTTCATCAGCATTTACTAATACATGTCCCCAACACAAGCACACACACACACACACATTAACATTTAAATTCTCTGCCGTTGTGGGACTTTCTGCTGCTGGCAATGTCAGTAACTTTCAGGTCACTTTAGCCCCGGCTGATTTTGCATTTGAACTGAAAGTTTACAAGACCTAATGGTGTGCCGACTCAGAACGAGAGAGGCTGACACATTTATTTCCTGTTAGGGCACGTAGCTGTGTACAAATGAAGCGTGTATATTTAATGCCCATTTCAATGCTGAGTAATGACCACGGGTATGGGACACGTCTGTGCCGATAGGCCTCTTTGAAAAAAAAAAAAAAAAAATGCACAGAAATTGGATCAAGCCACGCGTGTCTGATGGAACTCTTTGGACGCTTGTTAAATTCAGCATTGGATGTTCACAGAGCTAATACAGTATAAGCTCCTCTTATGTGCTCATTGGAGTAGGAATGAGAAGGAATATTAACCATTGTTTTATTCCTCTTCTTGCCAGCATAGTGTAAAGACGTGTTAGCTGTTTCTTGGAGTCGACGCAGCGTTTTTCATCGGTTGGATTGCTTTACCTTCATTAGACTCGGGGCAAAACTCAAACCCAAGCGAGAATTTTCCCTCACGTTGCATTGGCCTTAAATAAGCCTGATGAGGCCGCAGTGATATAGGCCTCACTTAAACTAATGTAGGCCTGCAGCTAAAGATGTGCTTGTAAATTGATCCTGCTCATTGCCCATTTTTGCTTAGTGTAAAAGCATTTTTATTGTTCTGTAGCTTCAATTAGTGCATGTGATTAAATCAGACAGGCAGATGACGCTGAAAGGAAGTCTGTGCATCTGAAGGAAAATGACGTTTCTCCTACAGTTACGTGTGTGCATATTATACAATATTAATTAAAAATGTGTTACTTCGCTTCAAACCACTTTTGGATGAACTGCTTTCCCAAACTATCAGTTATTTAAATTGAATCCATATTTTTCTCTAGTTTGAAAATGTAAATAAATCTCTCTCTCTTTTTTTTGATCATTCAATACATTTGCATTATTGTATAATCTAATTGGCTATAAAATATTTCTTACTTCTGCAGTGCTCTGATTGGGGATGTGGATGGTGTGAATAGACTCAACTACCAGGTTCTTGTTTTAGCAAATCACGTTTTAAACTTTTTAGTTATTGAATTTTTGTCATGAAAATGTAGGGCATTCGTTTAACTTTACAAACACATCCGTTTTGTTTTTCCCCCTCAAAGGAGAGTGAATCAGACAGTGATGATGATGATGTCTGTGTGACCATCGGTGACATAAAAACAGGCGGATCTCAGGGCTCGTGAGTAATTCAGTCAGAGGTTTTGACATTGTCATGCCTTCTCATGTTTTAAAGGAGTAGTTCACTTTTGAAAAAGCTTTTGCTGATAATTTACTTACCACCATGTCATCCAAGATGTCCATGTCATTCTTTCTTCAGTCGAAAAGAAATTAAGGTTTTTGATGAAAACATTCCAGCATTTTTCTCCATATACTGCACTTCAGTGGGAACCAAACGGTTCAAGGTCCAAAAGACACTTTCAGTACAAACTGCAAACTGTTCAAAGGGTTTTAAACGATTCCAGGCAATGAATAAGAGTCTTATCAAGCGAAACAATTGCTCATTTAATAAATCAATAACAAAGTTTCAGTTTTATAAGCTCAAATTCTCGCCTTGCTCTGTTCTGTGACGCACGTTTGTGACTCTCCTGTTCGAACTCGTTCATCATGAACAAATCTTGTTCTGAGTCATTTGGTTTATTCAAAGAACGAAACAAACTAATTGACTCGGAAAAAGATTTGTTCATTTTGATGAACGAGTTCGAACAGGAGAGTCATGAACGCTTATCACATAACAGAGCAAGGTGAGCGTTTGAGCTTATAAAACTTAAACTTTGTTATTTATGTTATAAATGAGAGAGCGTTTCGCTTGATAAGACCCTTGTTCATTGTCTGGAATCATTTAAAGCCCTTTGAACAGTGTGCAGTTTGTACTGAAAGTGTCTTTTGGTCCTTGAACCGTTTGGTTCCCACTGAAGTGCATTATATGGAGAAAAATGCTGGAATGTTTTCATCAAAAAACATTAATTTCTTTTCGACTGAAGAACGAAAGACATGGACATCTTGGATGACATGGGGGTGAGTAAATTATCAGCAAAAGTTTTTTTTTAATGTGTCACCTACTGTCACCTACTTTAATGGGTCTAATAAATTGTTATAATGATACTTAATTGTCCCTTTGTGGTTTACTCTGCAGGTCATTTGGTTCCAATTCCATCAATCTGAACATAAAGTCCTCTGTATCAGGTAATAAAGTGCAGGTAATTAATCTGTTGATTTGATATTCAACTCATATACTTCTCTGTAGTAAATTTATATTTTTATAACAAAAATATATATTTTTTCTTTTAATTATATTTAGTATTAGAACATTGTAATTAACAAACACAAAATGTGCCCCCCAAATATGTGTGCAAACCCATTACTTCATTATTTTCCCCCTTTAAAAAGAAAAGGATAATTCTCTGTTTTTACAAATATTGCAGTGTTGAGTGCAATCCTCCCCAAGTTTTTGTAAATGGAAAAAAAATATCAAACAAATATTTTTCTTTAATTTATAGATTTTTTTTACCAATGAATAGAAAACAATACTGCTCAGAGCTCATCTAATTGTGTTTTAATTTGACTACTTGAGGTTGGCATTTTCCAAAGGAAAACTTTCCTTTCATTGACCATATATTTTATAAAATGATTGTGTCTTATAATATTATAAGGATCCCTTTAGGACATTTCTCTGGGTTTGGTTTGATCTCTATGTGGCAATCCAGCCTCTAAAGTCTTATCTACTGTGAGTCAGGCTCCAAGTCTAGAGGGCTGGATCTGGATGCTGAAGGCAGTGTCCTGCAGGTGGATGTGGAGTCCTTTGAGGAGAAGCCATGGAGGAAACCAGGTGCAGTTGATTGCATTAAGATTGCATAAAGTGTGTGTGCTAGTGTACCTCTGATTCAAATGTACATTTTCTCTAGCACAAACTCTCACAGCGCATGTTGTGTATAAACGCAGGTGCGGATCTGTCTGACTACTTTAACTATGGTTTTAATGAGGACACCTGGAAGGCATACTGTGACAAACAAAGACGATTACGCATGAGTCTAGAGATCCTGAGCCTGTCATCATCCAACAAAATAATGGTACATTTAGAATATCTAAAATATGCCCTCACTACTCTCATGATGTTTTATACTAGAATGTTGATTATGGGTTGTGACCGTGCATTTACTGCTCTTTCAAGCCTAGTGAAATACCTTGCTAAAATAGGTCGCTGCCTACATAGACAGCTACCTTTTTAAAAAAATATAAGCATACTGAGGCTGTAAAAAAAAATCCTGTATTCACCACAGACTTTATTTCAACCATTTGACCAAAACCCTGTTCAAAAAACCCATTGACTTCTGGACGATGGAACCGGATGTGCTAAAATGCTATCTTGTTTCCGCGTTTTGGCCTACAAAGTGATGTCATACCTGCACCACTCTATTGCCTTGTCTCCCAGATTTAAAGTTTTTATGTTTTCCTTTGAGCTTGTTGCAGTGTATTCTGGGACTGCCTTCACATGCTAACATAGAATTTGGATAAAACAAGTTATCTTAGGAGGCAACTTACTGGATTTATACCTTTTAGAACTCATTTTACTTTGAAAGCAGCTATGGTGACATTTTAGATCACTTGTCTACATAGAATATGTGTCTATTCATATGAATGTGCTCTCTCTCTCTCTTTCCAGGTGCATCAGAGTTCTAGTGATCTGCCTGAATACTCATCCAGGTGTGTACATGAACCCTAAATCAAACTCATCAGTATTAACCAATCAGACCAACCCATTCGCACATTTCAGACACTTTCTTTCTTGGAACAAGATGTGGGTCAATGATAACAGATTGTAATTTTTTTCTGGTGAACTGTCCCTTTAAAACACTGACAATACCCAACATTTTGGTTTAAAATGTCTTTGGCTTAAGTCCTAAAATCATTTACAGGTATTTTGAAGTATTTTCCCAGAAGTAGAGAAGATGCTTACAAACTCAGCACAGGCTATGCAATATATCAGCCCACTATAATGTAATTTAAATTGAAGAGGTGCACCCATGGGACAGCTTACAACACTTAAGAGAAGGCTAGTCAGCCTTTACATACAGTGTAAAAACAAATTGTATCAAGCATCTCTAATGTAGAGGCAGTCGCGTAACTATAGTTAATGTAATTTCTGTCTGCGTTTTCTGTATTTTTGTTCTTCAAACATAGGATTCTTAATTACTTCGCATGCCAGCCATGTTTCCAGTAACAGCAGCATTACGTGATAATGGCTTTCTGCTGTTGTCCTAAACGCTCCATACGCACGTTATCATCCCTGTTTACGCTAGTTTTAATTCTTTCTTTCTTTTTTTTCCGTTTAGCTCTTGATTTCTATCAGCTCGTTTTCTGTTCTTCCCTGAAGAAAACATCCTGACTGTTGAAACCTCCTAATATTTCACTATTACTTCTCTATGAGACACAACACAAATACACACACACACCATGGTTCAGTCCTGGTGGTCCAGACTGCCTTTGGTCCTGGGCAGGAGTTAACGGGGTGATTTTTAATCAGCCGTTCCTTGAACTTCTCTTCGATCAGTTGAAGGTTATGCCTTGCTCTGGGGGACATGTATGAACTGGAGCATTCAAGGGTAAAGCAACAGTCCGGCTTTCATTATTACACATACACGCACAGACAGGATGCAGGAGTCAGTCACAGTACGCCCGTTTAAACACAGAGCATGAGGTGGCATTTTCGGAATCGAATGGGCCTTAACAAAGTGTGTTATTCGATCTTGTTATCTACATTGTAATGCAGTATTTTTGCACACAAAAAAAGGTAATTTGAGTTCATGTGCATATTCAGGGATAGTTTGACTACTCTATTAATAAGATATGAATATCTATGAATTCTATTTTCATTCTATTTAAAGCTATTTTCTAAAAAATGTTTAATCAAAATGTCATATCTGGATCTTCCAGTAAGTCTTCGCTTTGGTGACATATTCAGGACTTCTCCAATCATTTAATCCGCTAAAACCCTGTCCCTGCAATCTTGTTTTTCTCTGCCTCCATTTTTGAATGCAGCGCCCGTATCTCATAAACCAATCACAATGTACGTCACAAAATGTCAGTTGCTTTTTCCTTTACGCAACTTTAAAGGGATAGTTCATCCAAACAATTATATTCTGTCATTATTTACTCACCCTCATGTCAAACATGTATGATTTTCTTTCTTCTGTGAAATATTAAAAAAAGTGTTATTTTGAGAAATGTCTAAATGTTTGGTTACCAGCATTTGACAAAAAAGTATTCATCAACATTCTTTTGTGTGAAGAAATTATGAGAGAACTTTTATTTTTGGGCGAACGATCACTTTAAAGGTGCATAGCGCAAGTATTTGAGTTTTCGCTGAACTACGCCCCTCTGGCGACAAGCGAAACTGCAACCAGAGGTGTGCACACTCATGGACCACACGCATGCTTGCGAGCTGTTCATAACCAAAGCAGCATCAGCCGTACAAATCTTATGTTACAGTCATAATGTCTTCAGTAGTAATAAAGTTATAAATCTGCAAGTCATTGTAAATATATGAAAGGAAAGGCATTTGAGTAGATTACACACTTATGTGTGTGTGAGGGGAAAACGGGGGTTGTAGAAAACTTTGTTTTTTGTTTCCATCTATCTTCATGTTGAACTGTTTTATGTGTTTACTGTATCCACTTATGATTGTATTATTATGAAAACACGTTAATGAACAATATAAGTTATTACTTTGTATAGGATCCCGTTTGAAACCTTGAGCCGACCGGAGATCTCTCCATTTGTTGAAAGCCTTCCCGATGTTGACTCTCGTCTTATTCTGACGCCTGGCACTAGACAAAAGTTCTATTTTCTTTGTCTTAGTTTGCGTTGGGGTTTGGAATGAACTACAAGCTAATCTCTTTGAATCCATCTTTTACTTTTGTTGAAAGTTGACTAAAGTTGTGTCGCCCGAGTTGTCTTAGCTGATACGGAGAATGGCGGCGAATACACAAACCTGCCAGACATAGCCAGGTGAGCGTAAACGCCCTTGACGTCATGCTCAGTCTCAAATTCGAGCCCGAATCCCTCTCATTTATTTTACTGTACAGATTTAGAGCAATCGCAATGATCAGAGAAGGGCTCATTCACCCAATCAGGCAATTGTTTAAGCATGTATACTATAGGTTAGAAAAACGGCTATTTTTTTAGCATGAAATGTTGCATAATGCACCTTTAAATAGAAAAATCTCTGCAAAATGTTTACTGCATAATGTACAGTGTTTAAAAATGCACAGAGCATGTGATGAGAGCAGACTGCAGACTGTGAATTTTTAATGTCCCTTTTTTTTATAAAATCATGAGAGGGTAGCACTTAAATCCACTGTCGTATCTGCTGAAAGTAGGTGACACACCAGAAGTGAGTCATTTTCAGGCTTTTTTCTTTCTGTAGTTGAGACTGTCCCAAACTTCACCATCAGAACATGAACAATGACAGAGACTTTTGCAGACAAGCTGACCTTTACTTGGATGCCTGAACACTTTCTTTGCAGCATGCATAATGTTCAATGCAGTATTAATGTGGTCTGTTGTATTTGATGAATTTTTAGTGACTGAAATAGGTTATTGCATTGTTGCCTGAAATAGGTTATAGCCACGTTTCAGGGGATTTGAAGATTTATGAATGGTGATGACTACCACGGCACACATTCACCCAAGTGTGTAACTGCTGTGTGTACATGAGCTAAAAATATTGTTGTGCACATGAGAGGCGATTTCCCAGATCAGCTGGAAAATAGTGTTGACTGAGGTTGCATGTGTTTCTCTGCGCGCTAAGTGTTCTAGAACGGAAAAAAAAGTGCCAGGATCTTTTGTGTTCATAAAATGTGCACTGCACACTGCAAGCCATTTAATCCTCCTCACTCACACATATGGACTCAACATAATGATGTGACTTTGATTTATGTGTGTGGGTGTGAACAGGAAGTCGAGCGGTTCGATCAATGTTATCGGAGGACATGCAGGGACCATCAGTCGAGTGGAAGGCCGAAGACGTCACAGCGCTGATGAAAATAACATCCAGGTGTGTTTTTGTGTGCTTGATGGACGTAAAGATTACTGATCTCATATATCTGTGTGATGTGTGTGTATTTCAGGTCGTTTCAGATCAGTCCTCGGACACAAAGATATCCTCCCCAAAGCAGTTGCCCTTCTTTCCTCCAAACATCCCACCTCCACCTTTCCCTCCTCCCTCCATCAGCACCACACCCCCCCTTATACCACCACCCGGTAAGTGAGCTCCATACTGTACGCTCATACACACTCTCTGTGTCAGCAGAAAAGGGACTGGCCCATGCTCTGTAGTGACGTAGTAGCATGTGAATGCTACGACATTGCAGGTTTTTCTTCAGCTTGTCCTTGAGCAAAACTCTCACTCATAATAGTTTCAAAATCAAGCAGAACGCATCAGAAAAGACACAGTGCTGTATATTAAATATAAATCAGATTATTCGCATAACATTCGGGTCAATCCACATAATGATAAGGTTAAATTGAAGATTTTTAAGTTATATTTTGGGATGTTTTTGCTTAATTTATTATTGAAATAATTTACCATACAAAAATTAGGGAATTCATTCTTTTATTCATAGAATCCTGATAAATGTATTTCAGTTTCCCCAAAATATTAAGCAAATTGTTTTAATCTTTTAATCAATAATAAGAAATGTTTCTTTAGCATTAAACCAGCATTTTAGAATGATTTCTGAAGGATCATGTGACACTGAAGACTGGAGATATGATGCTGAAAATAGTACAGGAAAAAAATACAGTATATGAAACATATTAAAATAGAAAACAGTTCATTATTATTATTATTTTTTTTTTAGTACTAGTACTGGTTTTACTGTGTTTTGATCAAATAAAAGCAGCCTTGATGAGTATTTTTTTTTTTCAAAAACTGCCGAAAATCTTACCAATCCCAAACTTTTACATCTGTGTATACACACACACACACACACAATAAGTCTTCAAATACAAACATAATAGATCTCTTTTTTTTAAATGTACGTGTATGATCATAGTGGTAGATAAAGCTGGACTCTTTTTGACCTAAGACCAGCACATTTTCAAACAGCCCAAGGGAGGTCAAAGGTTGTGTTGATGTTTTCATTGCACTGCATTGTACATATGGTCAACCGTAGGGAATCGGTGGTTGCCATGACAACATTTATCCATGATGTGATTGATTCACACCCATGTTGAGCAACCTGCTGTCTTTTCCTGGACTGAAGGGAACCTTAATATCCTAAACACATGTCTTGTTAGTGCACTTTAAACATTAAGTTAATTTTTGCCAAGTATGATCTAGCAAACTGCACTGAATCTACATCCATTGCCCCATGAAGTAGTGTGTATATTTGTTCGTTTGTATAATAGTTCACCTAAAAATGTAATTTCTGTCATTAATTACCCTAATGTCGTTCCAAACCAGTAAGACATTTGTGTTCCGAAGATGAACAAACGTCTTGCTGGAACGACATGAGGATGAGTAATTACAGAAATTTCATTTTTTGGGTGAGCTATCCTTATAATGTGTTCTCTGTGTTAAAATATTACACATTAGGGCAATGCAGTGAAATGCCCCATGATGCCCCAAAATGATGTTTTTGCTTTGGTTCAAGGTTAAAGTTCAGTGCCAAACCAGATGCACTGCAGCAGCTGTGCATGTATCATTTGACAGTGACTAAATATTGAGCGTGCATGTGTCTCTGTAGGAGTCTGACAACATATGCGCTTGAGCTAGAGCGTCTATATCCAGGTGTGTGTAATTCTCTCCAGGTGTTTCTCTGCAGTGCAGACTCTCAGCTTGGCTAACTTCCTGTTCAGATGCTGCTCCGCCTCACTTTCAACAGGAAGTCTATAGTTGAGCTCTCTTAACTCTTCTCCTCTTCTGCTTCAAAGCCCCATCAGAAATCGCCTCCTGCCAAATCTTACCACTCCTCCTCCAGCCCACTCAGACCCCTTACTTAGACTCACCCATCATCCCCTTTTTTAGGACCAACTCATCCTTTTTTAATACAGTCAAAATATCAAACTTCCTGGTCAGGCCCAGCCTTTGAAGTTCAGCCTTTAATCCAGAACGGACCATTTTCATTTTATCAAAGAATAAGCCCACCTCCCCATCTTTAAGTTATAGGCCTCTCTTTGGGACTCGTTCCCCCTGCGGATATCGCTTTACCGTTATTGCCACGCTGTTTATTTTGTGTTGCTAATGTGCTGCGTGCAGAGCCGCCGGCAGGGCACGTAAATCGGGGAGCATTTATATTTCTACGGGGTGCCAGCGGCTGCCGAAATCACGTTCAGCCGTGTGGTCTGGTTTGGGTGCGTGCATTTCGCATTTAGAGGGGGGAGGGTGCAGTAACGCTTTTGAGGGGTATGGCCCGTGAATGCACCCCCTTGGCGTCGGCCCTGGCTGTGTGCAGCTAAAAATAGCTCAGGGCGGGAAGAACGAAAAAGTGCCATGCCAGCACAATCGTGGCACTGGAAATGTGCTGAATGACCCAGCTGTGCTGAAAGAGAGAGAGGGGGAAAAGATGGAGAGAGACAGTTGTTAGGAGAGGAATGTTTTGATTAAATGGGGTTGTGGAGGAGTGAGAGCTTTTTTTCATTCAAATCATAATTTTAATAACATGTTTGATTGGAGAGGATTTGTATTTTACATTTTTGTACTGATAGTCTAAATATTTTTGTACAAAAAGGGTCCAGAGTCTTTAAGAGGGGTTGTAAATGTTCATAAAGTACCTTTAAGCACTCTTTGTGCAATATTTTCATTAAAACGTCCAACAGCTCGAAATAATATAACTTCCTTACCTTAGTGAAAGAAATGAAATAAAGATGGAAAAAAGAGACTAACGCATACTTATGAAGAACTTTTTGTCACAATCATGTCAACACTTGGCACTCAAAAAATGTAAAGAAATTTGTTTCATGCATTCATATGGTAATACATTGCAGAATAACATTAGTAATGCAATAGCTAACAGGAACTAACAATAAACAGTACTGTACAGAATATATATATTTATTTATATAAATATTTATATATTTATATATAAATGATTAATCGCAATTAATTGCATCCAAAATAAAAGTTTATGTTTACATAATATATGTGGGTGCACTGTGTATAATTATTTTGTGTATATATAAATACACACACATGCATGAATATTTAATAAAAAAATATTATTTTTATAAAAAATATTTGTATATAATATAAATTATGTATAAATCTATATACAGTATACACATGAAAATATTTCTTAAATATATATAAGTATGTGTGTGTTTATATTATATATATATATACATTTTAATATTATATAAATATAAATAAATAAATATATATATATATATATATATATATATATATATATATATATATTAAAAGCGATTATACTACAGGGCTGTCGAATGCTTGATTCTGATGTTAAAAGGGCTTTGTGTTTACTTGTTAAAAGGGCTTTGTGTTTTTCATGTATTGGGTTATCTACTGTCAATTATAGAAAACAATAATGAACGAATTCATTAAAACGAAGTTAATAAATAAATAAATAATTTTGACGCACATCGTCTCACTCTCTCTCTCTCTCTCTCTCTCTCTCTCTCTCTCTCTCTCTCTCTCTCTCTCTCTCATAACTGCATTAACAACTGCATAAAGCCGGGATAGACTAGTTTAGGCGCAGTACAACTACACATTTGGTCAAAAATGAGTTAAGACTTGTAATGGGCTTTATGTATTCTGTCTTGTGAAAAGATATCTGGGTTAAATTATGTCCCGTTTCGGAGATGCATTACCACATAATCTACCCATAACATGCTGACTGGCTGGTATAAAATCTTTAAAGGCCTTTTTCTCCGTTTCTTGGTTTGCGTAGTTACTGCACTTTGCATTTGTAAGGCCAGTTATGGATGTAATTTGATACTTCTGACTGATTATGCCCAAACGCGCGTTCAGTCTGTGTCTGCAGTGGGTGTTTAGTTAGACCTTCTACAGTCGATGGAAACAGTCGGTCTTCGAATATTTCGGCGAATTGTAAGTGTGTCCCATCATTACATTAGTCTGCTATCAGTGGCTCAAACCTCCGTTACTAACTCTAAAATGACGTTTTGGAATTAGCAACGGAGGTATGGGATTAGATGCGTAAGAAATTAGTCCTACATACGAGAGCGTTTTACGCCAAAAACTTGACAAACGTCTTGATATGAATCATCTGAACAATGTTTTGAGGTGTGGTAACTGTAGTATAAGCGGAATAATTGACTTCAGGCCGTTGAATTATTAGAAAAATAATGCACACCCGCATTACCACCTCGGGTGTGCATTATTTTTCTAATAATTCAACGGCCTGTCGTCAATTATTCCTTACATAGTTCAACGGCCTGTCGTCAATTATTCCTTATCGTTTGACAGCCCTAATATATATATGAAGAGTTCAGATGCAAAAGCCTCTAAGTGCCATTTGAAATCTTCTTCTAAAATGATCATTTTTATCAAGCTTGTATATTTAAGTTCAGTAATTTCACTTAAATGGCAATGAAGATTACCTATTAATTGTTATTTAAGTGAAATTACTGAACTTAAATATACAAGCTTGATAAAAATGGTCATTTTAGAAGAAAATTTCAAATGGCATTTAGAGGCTTTTGCATCTGAACTCTTCATATATACATATATATATATATATATATATATATATATATATATATATATGTATATATAATTGATTCTTTGATGAATATAAAGTTCTAAAGAACACCATTTATTTGAAATGAAAATCTTTTTTAATGTTTAACATTGTCTTTATTGTCACTTTTGAACATTTTTATGCATCCTAGCTGAATAAAAGTACTAATTTATTAAAAAAAACAACTAATTGAGCCCAAACTTTTGTTTTTAGACTTTTAAATAGATATAGTACATTAACTATTAAATAATACACTAACAACATTAAATGCACTAACTAATGTTAACAAATGTAACAAATGTTTATATAAAATGGTACCATACCTTTGACTAATTAGTTTTGTGTAGCCTGTTTTGTCCTCATGCTCGAAATACACATGACAAACAAACTCGTATAGCATAGAGACAGTGTTTGGAGCATGTGCTAATGTGCACTAGCAGCAGATCTGTGATCTTGCTGAACTATTTTGTAGCTTGTCACATAACTCTGATATAAATTAGCATAGCATCCACAGGCATACTGGGAAAAAAAGCAGTTTAGGGAATAGTACATGCTTTCTTCGAGGACTCTGAAGTTTCAAGGACAACACAGATGATTTGCGAGGCTCTGTGTGAGTGGACGCATGCGTTTGAGGGGATGCTGCGTTTCTGCCTCGTTCTGTGTTAACCAGAGCTGCATGATTTCTGTGTTCCTCAAATTACTGTTTTTCTTTCAGCCTTTTTCCAGTCATTTTTGTTGTTGTTGAAAACGGTCTTTTGGAGCTGGCTCCCATCAGGGGTCCGTGGAAAAACAAAAGGGGGATGGTGCCCAGATGTGCACGAATGTTTGCGAGTCTGTGGCTGAGTGTGATCAAAGCAGATAAGTGTGTCTCGGC